>CM062815.1:398232520-398749071 GCA_031772625.1 Pinus tabuliformis | reverse complement strand
TATGGATTTGTCTTTGTACCTATATACTAAAAATGTCACCACTTATAGTAGAAGAGTTTCCATAGAAAGTGATATAAGTGGTACCTAACCTAGACTATGTATCATGTTGAACATTTATCCCCCTATTAACGAAAAAAATTATTACCTTTCGCACTGAATTTCAGTATATTTTATTAGTTTTCCATATATTTTAATGTGTTTACTAAAACATATTTATTAGGTTGTGAATAACTATCTAAAATTTTATTTTCATATTGTAATATCAATCTATTTTGAATCACATGGAATATGTCTTACATATTTCACATTCATTTAAAGGGGATTTTGGGTGAATAAAGAGGTTAGTGAAAATGTGTATTATCGTTTCATTATATTTTTGTTTATTTCCTTTAAATTCCTAAAGGAAAAAATGAAAATGTATTCCAGTTTTGAATAATTTTAATAGAAATATATATCTCTGAAAGTTGTTGAAATTGAACACAACAACACCATAGAGTTCAATAAATGACCCCCACATTTAACTCAACTTTCATTAGCAAAAATAAATGAAAATGAATATATCAAATATTTAAAAAATTATATTACAAATATATATTTATACTAATTAATATAAATATTAGTGATTAAAAATATATATGGGAATAGAAAATTCAAAAATATCATACACATATAACTGAATTTGTTAAAACATATTTATGCTTCGTTAATTGTCAAAGACTTTCGGGTTCAACTTAACGTGGATGACGATTTGTTTATTTTTGTTTTTATTTTTTTAATTAACCTTTCTAGGTTGATTGCCAAGGGAATATGTGGAGAAAATGCTTCGTCTAAATTCTTATTAATGAATCAATGTCGGAGAATCCACACTTTTAACATTTTTGTACCAGCGTTTCAAATCCCAAATAAATTAATAAATTTAGATTCCCATAGTTTTTTTTTTTTTTTTATTTATGAAGCCTTTGACTGTATCAACCATGTTAATATTTTAAATGTGATTGTAATAGGTGCGAATAAGGATTCCCCAATTTTAATTTAATTATCAATAATTAATAGGTTTGATGCTAGGGATTCAATTTGAATACACATTAAGTATTTTTAATATTATGCATGAATAAAGGATTGAGATTTATTTAAAATTTAGCTTTGATGTATTTTCCTTTTCAATTTAATTAAAAACCTTTTACAAAAAAATATATAAAGTATATTATATATCAAATATTTTGACAATAAAATGATTTATGCCTTTTATTATGACTAGTGTAATGATATAAGTAAATGCTTGGTAAAATCGTATAACAATAAATCCATGACAAGCATCACCCTCTATTTAAGCATGTGCCATGATTTGCATCTTCATCTAGTCCTGATGATGAACCACACTTACTAGTTAGAAACACGTCAGAAAAATTTCTCCTATGTGATTTCTACCAAAAAGACTCTTCTTAATATACTATGGATCACAAAAGCCCGAAATCAAGAATCAAAACATTAAGAAATTACCCAAAATAAAAAATCATAATAGTTTTCTAAGTTATAACTTTATTATTACCATTATTATTATTAATTGTAAGCCAACTTTTGGTCTTTCTATTTCATTCAAAATTAAATATTGTACACGTATGTTCAAAAATGAACTAGATGGACTCAACTTACTCAAAGGAAAACCAAGACTTTTTACCATCTCGTAGAGTCATATGCTGACAAAAATTTAAAAGAGTTGATCAAGTCTAATTGCACTAAAAACACTATAATATCATGCTAACCTCTAACACTAACTAGAAATTACCCATAGGCTACTAATTGTGAATAAAAAGTATCAATCATCAGATGATTCAATTGGGGATGGATAATTTGCAATGGATCCCTGCTGGTCCAGTGGGAGATTACATGGGATATGAGTATTGATTCTTTCCAGTCACCCTATCACATGATTCAAGATAAAATTCACCTACTCTATGTCCTGATGGAGCAAGTCTAGCTCCCCCTATAACTCCACAGGGTCTCTGGTTCTGTTTCCATAACTTTGACCATCAATGTCTTCATTCTCTAGTATAGAAGAGAATTTTCAGTGTAGAAATTCCTTCTCTCTCTGTGTTGTCTCGGGCCTATTATAATGTTTCCCTAGTCACAAGCTAGCTCTGCCCTACTTGGCTCCAGTCTAAAATCAACATTTCCTCATGTTCTTCTAGTCTCGCATCAATTTTCAATAAGGACGAGGCTCTTTATAATATTTTTTTCTCCACCTTTAGTCGTGACCAACCTTCACAAACACTTCCTCTACCAGCTCAGCACTTTACGCCACATAGAATTCCATTGTTCAATCGTCGTTCTATTCCTTTGTCTCAACTTAGCATGGTGGAATATCATTGTCTTAGACCCATATGAGCCATACCTTTATTTATCTTCCAACACCTACAATAATTATGATTGTTTCTTGAGCACTAGTCATTAGGGTTCTTAGAATTGTGTTCTACAAATGATATTCAAATACACATCATGTTAGGAGGACGCGAAATAAAAAATCAAATTAGCATTAAACCATCTATAAGTTGAGATTGAGTGAACAACACATCTTATTCAAGTCACTGCATGAACATTAACTTTTCTTACATGCATGTCAAAAATGTGATAATTAATAAAAAATCTAAAGTTAAGTTTCCCAATGTCATCTCTAAAACCACTGTCAGGATGGTAAGGAGGGGTTCCCTCCGCAAGAGTTCCTATCTCGGTTGGGTACCATAAACTGACCTTCCAACATGAAATGTAACGATTTCTAAATATTCAGATCATAAGAAAAATGCCACAAAACCCCCTCCTCCCTATCATGGGCAACCTGAGAAAATCTCATAGAGCATGGGAGGAACCATAATTCCAATTAAAGGCCATTCTCTAGGCTATTCAATGCAAAAAAGACTGAAAGTAATAAATAACCACAAGACAAAGATAATAATATATATGAGGCCAATTGTAAATACTCCACCAAGGCATGTATTGCTGTTGATGCTACAAAATTAACCATTTATGGAACTCGCCAAGAGAATTGAAGGGATCGTAAGAGGAAACCTAACATACTAACATTCATTCATTCCCTAGTGCCTAACCCTCATTATTCTTGAGTAGGATGGATGTTTGTCTTTCTCTACTCCTATTGATTTCCCAACATCTCTTCTCTCAAAAAGGTTAAAACTTTGTCTAGGTCACCCTTGAAATACTACTCGATTACCAAAATTTTCCAACTTTCCATATTTCACCTTGCGAGAGATATCCCCTTGATGTTGAAGGGTGGCTATGCCACCTGCCAACCTTTATTACCTTTGATATTGTAACCATGGTGACATGAATCCCATGATCTAGCATGGCCTTGCTCACATCCCAATCAGGGGTATAATTATTATTATTATTACACAAATAATTAATATAAGAGTTATATGGCATATACATATATTTTTAGCCATTTACATTAATGCCACTTTAACGTGTACTTTCTTAAATTGTAAATATCTCTTCTTGAAATACCATGTGCTAATACAATGGATTAAGAATACCACATTGCCAACATCACATCCGTTGATATGAAATTTTCTTAAATTATTTACTTTGAGGTAAATTAATTGAAAGAGCATACCTAAACTAGACCCAAATCTTATCACTATTATTTCAATGCTACTATGAATATTCGAACATATTCCATTGAGGTTGAATCTCTACCACCCACCTAATAACTAAGTTATAAGTGTGGAATATCTAATTGGTCTATTACCAAATATTTTTTATCATAGTGCATTAGTATTAGTTGCCACAAATTTATTTTATAAAAAACAAATATGTATGTAGGTTAGCACAACCTTATTTCAAGGGAGACTAGAAAAAAAATCAATTAGCCCCTAAAATCAAGAGCTACAACTTTGTATTCATCATAATTATGAGCTACAACATTCAATTCACCCCAATTTGCAAATATGGGCATTTATGGTAGCTATTTCACCCTCCTCATTTTGTTTAAAATGAGATTCCTTCCTTCATTGGATATTATATCAACCTATTAGGATTAATTTCGGAGAAAATAACTCCCATTTAAATATCCAATAGTCTTATAGTCATTTTCTTATTTTTCATATGCCTATCCATAGTTATATCTAATAAAAGTGGTTTTTTACTAACTCTTATATTTGAATTTCAAATTCAAGACTCACCACAAAGTGGTATAGATAAATCCTCTCACTGTGTTGTGTATTTGTTTTACATTCCATTTCCTCAAGCATGCTCTCCTTTCCATCTTGCTTTTTTGTTTCATTTTTGGTAAATATAATAATTTTTTTTTTGAATGTCGCAATTTATGTCTCAATATTTTTTGAAAATTTCAGTGTCACTATTATATATATTTCAGTATATTTTTATTATAATTTTTGTATCTAACGGTTGAAGTGGAGAAGGATTTAAGCTTTTTATAAGCTTAAACTAGCCCCACTTTTGGGAAAAAAAGGACTTTTTGTAAGAGTTAGAATTAGGTTTTCGTTTTCCAAGGTTAAGGATAATCGCAAACGAATAATTAATATGGAAATGTACTTACAAAAATTAAAGATATGTAAGTCCTCAATATGGACATGTGTGGTACAAAATTGAAGATAGTGTAGCCCAAATCTAAGAAATACCATCCTTGTGAAGTTATGTGATGATTGGAATTGTTTTTATACTTCAAAGGAAATTATACATAGACCTTTAAAGTGTCATTTGGAAACCATTGTCAAACTTTTATTATATGGAATTGTTATATTTTTCCAAAACATATCATGATCGATAAAACTAACCTATATTAGTCCATCCCACACCTTTCTTTAAATGATATAATTCTCAAATGCACCAATTCCATATTGTTTTTAAACTTATTTTATGCCAAAGAATGGAATCCTAGAGAGAATTAATATTTTTAATATTCCAAAAAAATCATGTTATTAGAGTTTAGAAAGATTATTTTTAGTTACAAAATAAAAATCTATGGGAGTGAAAAAGGACCATGTTTATCTTTGGAGTTACTTTTTAATTTTTTTTTCTTCAATAAAATTCTAGATTTAATTCTATAGATTAAACCCTTTCGAAATGTGCATTGCTCTAGATAGATTCAATTCCAGTATTCTTCATTAGTTACATCTTTTCATACTTGGATATCACGTGATATTTTCTAATAGCATGACTCAAGCTTATGTGATCCTATGCCAACTTATCTTTGATCAAGTCATAAATAATAACTTAATCTATTGGACTCTATTTTACATTATTGATCAGTTACAAAATATTGGACATAGATATTTGATTTAGCTCATTTAAAACAATACAAAGCTAATTTATGTTTCGAGTTACAGTATCTCTCTCATTTGAGCACTATCATTCATTGTTCAATTATAATTACTCTTAATGTCTATAATTTATTGTCATTATGGGCTTATTTTCATTATTCTAGATCTTTGGTTACTTATGGTATGATGTCCCTCAAATCCAAGCTTTAAAATAAGTGTATTTTCATGGAGCAACTTTCAATGTTATTCATGAAATAGGTTTCATTAGGTATGTATAAAATGTGTTCTTAAATATGTCACTTTTCAGTTTATTTCGAATCATTGAGCATCTAAACATATATTTTTTTATATAATGTGATGATGTATAAGGACTCAAGAACCTCTAACTCTTTGTTCTAAATGTTATTGACTTTATATAAAATTTCATAAGGATTTTAATTTTCATATATTGCATTTAATTATTGCAATCTTGACATACTTAAACAATTTCTTAATCATGTTTTAAATTCAATTAATATATATGGGTGTGAAAAAGTGTGAATCCAATATTTTCTACATTTGAATTAATCTAGGTTGTTTTAATCCATTCAATCTTCATTAACTGCATGTTTTATTATTTGGATATCATACAATCAATTGCAATAGTGTGATTTAAACTTGTATGATCCTATAAAACCTCATCTTCAATCAATTCATGAACTATAATTGAAACTCATACACTCTATTTCTCTTACTCATTCTATTTAACAATATTGGTGAGTTGGCGATATTTCCACATAGATATTTGATATATCTATATGAGTAGATATACAATAACTTTATGCTAGTAAAATGTTACATTTGTTTCATCTGTGTCTGTCCTAAATCAAGGTAAATGGGCTACATAATAAGTGGTATGACTTGTTTTACTTAACTATTCAACATGCCATGATATCCTTTCAATCTTATGTTTAACACATGTCTAATTATATGAAGCAACTTCTAGTGTCCTCTTGTCTAGTTTTGGCACTAGGTTTCACCATGTACTCAAAAGAGGTATATATAGATCTATCACATTTTCCTCTTTCAATTGTTTCAACATCTAGCGAAAACATGATATAAAAAGTATTGACGTTTAAATCCTTATACTAGATAAGTATTGCTTCATAAAATTTTGGTTTTGCTTTTGAGGTTCATACATTACAATATTTTATTAGTTACTTTGCAAAGTCTCTACATTTACATAATCCTCTAATAATTTTTTAATTACATAGATGCACCTGGTAATCAAATGGAAAAAAAAATCACTCTCAATTCCTTTTATGGTGTTTGATGTATTATTTTCATTTTTAGTTACATTATTTCTTTCTTTATAATCTAGATAATAAATTCTACGCTTGTTACCTTCATGGTGACCTAAACACATTTTAATATCATGTTAGTTTTAATATGGTGATCCATAACGATATACATCTAGAAATAAATCTAATTTAAATTATAGTAACAAGAGAGTGTGTTTGGAAAAATCTCACTCCAATATTTTGGCCATGCATGTTTTGATACCAGTTGATGTTATGACAAACATGGACCCTTCTAATAAAGCCAAACTAAAATCAAAATAATTTACATATGTCTCGTTTTTTTCTAAATTATTATTTAAAGCATAATTTCCAACCACTGTGGTGATGGTACATGCTTATATATTATAATAACTTATAACCTTTCACATCTTATTGTTTTGCTAAATCTAGTAATGCCCCAATAATTTTTTATTTGGAACTCAATCTATTTTTACAGCAAGGTATGATCATTTATAGATTGAGTTTCTTTCTAATAAAATGATTACTTGGACTATATACTCAATAAGGAAATACCCTAAGATATGAAGAAAATAACCTAACATAAACAATATTTTAGACACTACGACACAATTGTTATTATCGAAATACTAATTTGATACAATTGAAATTTATTTGCTTAACATTTTTGACACTGTAAAAACATCACTAAAATGTATTAAAACATCAACTAAACAAAAGAATGTAATAAACTCAATACCCCTATTAGTGTAATACAATATGTATAAAATTATCATTAATATAATTTTAAACATTAAATTAATATTCTAAAATAGTTGATAGAACATAATAATTACTATTAAAATTGATCCTCTTTGGTTAAGATTTGGTTTTCCATAAGGAAACATGAAAGAGATAATGACCCAAGGCCTGGAGGGCTCTAACATCTTATAGAACACCAACAGGTCATTCGAAGTGGATTAATTTTCTTTGAATAGCCAAAAATAGTTGTCCTTCATATTGACAATAGATTTTGTTAGTGTCATAAAACAATAATTAGTATTATACAAATTTATATATTTATTGATTAATTTATATTCTTATATTACTTTGGATTAGAATTGTGATATTATTAAACTATTTATGTTTAAATATTATATTAATTATCAGTTTGATATAATTATTATTTATAAACTTATATATTTTTTAATTTCTAGATATTATTATATTGTTTTGAAATTTTACAGTTCGATATTCTTACATTTCATAACCATTTTAATTATTTGCTTTTATATGTATAAATAATGCAAATGTTAATGTTATTTTAAGGTAACACATTGAATACTTGCCTTAAGCATGTGGAGCTTTCAACTCAATGCCCTCAAAAAATATTTTATTTTGTGAGGATATGAAGGATAACTGTACACAAAATGAGATAAATTTCTCATATAGTTCAAATCATTCATTAGCAATATAGTTTTATCATTTTCCCATATCAATCATAATGTTGCATACATCCTTTATCAAATCATGAATAGAAATTTTAAAACAATATTCTAACAGAGGCTTAATGAATATTTGGAAATTATTCAAACAATTAACACGTGTTTTTTATATTATGTCAAGAGTTTGAATTCTGTTCTTCTGGAATTGGGAAGATGTAGTATCCTCCCTATTTCTATTTATCACACAATCTTGTCTTTGGACATCTCACAACTCCCATGAAACAAGTATCTCTCTAGAAATAATTTCAAGAATTCGTTTCCTGCCACCTTTGGCCAGTTATAAGAGTTGCAAGTCTTAAATGTGTTCTACAATTTTCTCAATTACATGATTCCAAACTTTATTGGAAATATTCCTAATTTTATATAATTTAAATTGACATACATTTTTTTCACTACAACCATATCGTCTAAGCTAGGAAATATGAAGGACATGAAATATCTATCTCTGGCGTGCTACAATCTCATCGAAGAAATTATCTGGTTCCTCTTGTTTAATGTAATGATTCTACTGCCTGCAATGATTTTTATCATTTGATATAATCTAACCAGATCTGTAGCACAATATATGTCACCTGACTACAAATAAATAATATTTTTTTATCCCATAGAAATAAGTGAAAGGATAGTTTTTGAATGATATATTGATCCTCTTTTTTCACGGTCTTTTAAGACATTCTCCTTTCTCTACATTATATACTATTGATAAGTTATTTTATTTGGAATTAATTATATTTATAAGACCATTTGTTTCAATGATTTAAATTTCATCTCGAGTTATTTTCATGTTTCCCTTATTCCAACATAATGGAATTTCCATATAATGTTTCTGTTTGGATTTTCTATTTGGTTCTTCAAAATTTTGAGCTATCCAATGGAGCCTCAAATGTTTAAATTATTGTCTTCCATTTTTATGTGCTATTGTTGACATAGACAAAGGTTTTAGCCTATTTAATTTCATAACTCCATTAAGTCATTTTCAATAGTAAGGGCGATTACTGTAATGTCATCATTTCAATAAGTTTTTGGCCTTATATTAAAGAAGGAATGATTGTAGTAATAGGATTGCTACTAAATACATTGTTATAAATACAAGGACTAATATGTGTCACCTTATTTTCAAATAATAGTTCAAAGTATTGGGATAAATCTTTTTTCTTTGAAGAACCTCTCTGCGAGGTGAGAATTTTGGTGACCCACATAGATTTTAGTTCTCCAATAAATAAACATTTTCTTAAAACCAATTCCCATGTTTCATTTTTTGATATTAAAATAACATTGATCAAAACGATCATTCCCTTATTTTTTTGTTGCATTATGGGATATAAAAATTCATGAGGGTTTCTTAAAAGATCAATAATATGCTATTATTTATCGTGGAGAATTTAATTTAAGATGTATTTTTGATAAGCTTAAATTGACCAAATTCTTCAAAAAAGAAGGGGACTTCTTATAAGAGCTCAAATTAGGTTGTGGTTTTGAAAGGTTAAGGGTAATGGTAAGAGGTTACTTAATATGAACATGTCTAGACTAATCCTAAATATGGACATGCGTGGTATAAATTGAAGATAGTTTAAGTTAAATCTAAAAGAGACTATCCATGTGAATTTATGTCATGATTGGAATTTTTTTTATATACTTCAAAAGGAATTTTAGGAAGAATTACTATGATTTAGTGTGAAAGATATTCACAGACCTTGAAAGTATCCTTTACGAAGAATTGTCAAACCTTTATTATATGGCATTGTCATATTTTTCCAAAACATATCATGGTGTAGAAAGCTAACCTCTATTCATTTAACTCACACATTTTCCTAAATGTTATAATTATCAAATTCACCAATTCCTTATGTTGTTAAAATTAGTTATGCCAAATAATGTAATATTAGAGATAATTAATATTTTTAGAATTTAAATACAACCATGCTATTAAAGTTCAAAAGGATTAGGTTTTGTTACAAATAAAAACTATAGGGAAGTGAAAAAGGATGTTGTTTATCTTTGAAGTCTTTCTTTAAGTATTTTTTCTTCAAGAAGAATCTCGATTTAATTCTATATATTAAACCCTTTCCAAATTTTCATTACTTTAGATTTTTCAATACAATTATTCTTCATTACTTACATGTTTTCATACCCGGATATTGCATGATTTGTTTTAGTGGCATGGTTCAATCTTGTATGATCCTATGAAAACTTATCTTTGGTCAAATCATGAATAATACATTAATATATTTCTGTCTATTTTATATTATTGATGAGTTATGAAATATTGGACATGGATACTTGATTTAGCTCGTTTAATACATACACACCTCATTTAAGTTACGAGTTGAACTATCTTTGTGACTTGCAAACTCACCTTCTCTGTTAAACACTTTTTCACTTATGGTGAGGAATTTATGGTCATTATTGGTTTATCCTTGTATATATATATATATATATATATATATATATATATCATTAATAATGGTATGATATCCATCATAGCGAATCTTTAAAATAGGTTTATTCATGTAAAACAATTTTCATTGTTAATATTCAAATAGGTTTGATTAGGTATGCATAAAATGCATACCACTATATTTCATTTTTCCCTTTCTTTCGAATATTTGAGCATTTTGACATATTTTTTCTTTGTAATGTGATGACGGAGAAGGGTTCAAGAACCTCTACCTCTATCTTATAAATATTTTTGCTTCATGAAAGTTTATATAAGGATTTACATATTCATATATTGAACTATTTCATTATTTTCTTTGCAATCACAAAGTAGTGACACAATTCCTTAATCATGTTTCGAATTCTATTGATAAATATGGTTTGGAAAAGTGAAAACTCAACTTTTTGTAAATATGCATTGATCTATGTTGTTTGAATCCAATGACTCTTCATTAGTTACATCTTCTATTATTTGGATATCATACCATCAATTTTAATAGCATGTTTTCAACTTGCATGATACTACAAAACCTTGTCTTTGATCAAGCCTTGAGCTATAATTTAATATCATGCGCTCTATGTCACTTATTCTATTTCACATTTTTTATGTGTTGGAAAATTTTGGACATACATATCTGATATATATATTTTAATACATATGCAATTAGTTTATTGTAACAATTACAATAATTTTTTCGTATTTTTGTCAATGCTAAATCAAGTTAAATGGGCCACATATTAAGTCGTATGAATTGTTTTATTTTTTTGTACAATATCCCATAATATTTTTTCTATCTTATGTTTAAAAAGAGTCCAACTACATTTAAAACTTCTAGTATTCTCTTGGCTAGTTTTGGCACTAGGCTTCACCATGTACTCATAAAAGGTGTATATAGATATATAACTTTTTTCTCTTTCAATTGTTTCACCATGAATTGAAACATGATATAAAGGAGTCACCTTTATCTCTCGTGCTAAATATTTCTTGCTTATGAGAATTTTGGTTTAGGGTTTTGAGGTTCATACATTACAATATTTTATTAGCTCATTTTCAAGGTTGATGTATTTACATGGTGCCCTAATCATTTTCTAATTATATCAATACACATTGTAATCAAATGACAAGAAATTGTTTGATGGATGATTTTTATTTTTTATTACATTATTTCACTCTTTCTAGTTCCAATGATCAAAACTATGCTTGTTACATTCATGGTGACCTAAGCACATTTGATGAAATATTTACCAACATAACCCTTAAGTCCCACAATATGGTGTTAATTTTCATATGCGGACCCAAAACTATATACATCATGAAACAAATCTTAAAAAAAAGTTATAAGAGAATGTGTTTGGAAAAGTCTCAATCAAATATTTTGGGCATGCATTTTTTGATACCAATGATGTTATCATAAGGTTGAAACCTTGGTGATAACATCAATCTAGAAGCACAATACTTTTCATGTCCTTTCTCATTCGTACCTAAATGGTTATTTCCAATGTAGCTTCTTGTTGGAAATAATACTGGGGTGAATCAATATTAGCAAATAAAAAAAAAAAATCATTATCATACTCTAATTCATATACACTACTTTAGTTAAGGATATCCGCATATATATGCAACTGTGTTAAATGCAACTAGCGTACATCCAGTAAACTTATGATTTAGTTAGTTGATCTTCAATGAGTGCATCAGAACATTATTAATCATATGAACAGTCAACAGGTGCAGTAAAATAGAACAGATCATCACACATAAAGAGCACACATGAACACCATGATATAAGTGGAAACCCAATGTGGGTGAAAACCAACTACTACAATTTGTTTCTTTCTTCCTTTAATAAGAAATTTCTTTTACAATGTATTGGTGCAGTCCTTTACCAGCACACAGGCTGCAACCTGCAGAGGGCTACATCCCTCTCTCGTTCTCAAGCTTCTTTTGGAAGGGAGCTACAACCCCCTTAGCTCTTGTACTAGCTGAAATACTAGTACGTAGGTGCTGACCTACAGAAGGCTACAACCTTCTCTTTACTTCCAGGGACCACGTTTGATAAATTTTTAGACTGGATCCACAAGTACAAAACAATCACCACTGTAAGACAATCATCAACTATACCTGAATCATCAATCACTAAATCAGCCAATACTGAAACCTTGTCATCAGAACACAGTTACCAGAACACAAACGAGAGCCCAGAACTCTGCAACAACCACTAGAACCAACATCAACCTGAAACATCAAATCTCATAATGCATACACTACTTGACTGTGTCAAAAATGTGTGTAAACACACTTTCACCAGAGAGAACCCGCGTACAGATCTAAAGATAGTTACTTATACATTCGCTCTCATTTCCAACTTGATTCAGATCGAGCCAAGCATCACAAACTCATAACCAACATACTAGATCTTCACCCTTTTGCCAGACATACACTTCTTGCTCATCTCCCCTTGACCTAATGATCTTCTCCTTATATAGGTTTAGGCTTCTCTCAATACCATGGTCCAAAACCATGTAGAAACAATACCTTAGACCCAATACTTGGGATCAACACTTCAGACCAAATATCACGTATACGCACCTTTTGTTCTTCTCACCCACATGTATACAAACTTTTATCATGGTTAACCTGCGTATATCTCTCTCTTAAGCTGTTGTACTAAGATCTGTCCTCTGATTGAGTTGCCATCACCTATATCATACCTCTGAGTGAGTTGCCATCAAGGACAACATTTGAATCATAATGCCAATAATCTCCCCCTTTTGACTTGATGGCAACCACCACACCAAGTCACTCTCCCCCTTTGACATCATGGGGAAAGGGCATACCAAGAAGTTCTCTCCCTCTGCCGTCCATACTCCCCCTGAGTACCTGTTGAAATCTCTGATTGGGCTCCCCCTTTGTATATGCCAATATGTACCAATCCATTCATGCTCCCCCTGAGCACATGAAAGGTCTTAATAACAAAGACCAACAATCCATACAAGACCAAGATAGTCATTAGCCACTATCATACATCATATATGATCTGCACCATAAGCATTAGCATCCAAACCTGTAATACCATTCCTTTGATCAAACAACAAGATGTATTATTTAACCTCATAAAATTCATCAAAGACTTCTAACCATAATGCCAACAATGCATTATTTGAAGTATATGCTCCCCCTGAGCATGTGCCAACCATTATATATCATGACCAAACCATTTCCTGAGTCCGTTCTGCTGCCTTTTCTTCTAAAATCCATATACGCGACTCTGTAGCCTCTAGCTTGCGTATATACGCGACTTATCTTTATTATATCAGTGTATGCAAGATGGAATACTGAAGGTCTTCATGTTCAGTTTCTCCTGTCTCTGTTATGTCTGCTAACTGTGTTATGTCACACCTTTCTGTCTCTAATTCTGTCTTCTTCAATTCCTAGAATTGTGATGATGTACGGTCCTCTTGCTTTGAATTTTTAAATTTTCTCCTGCATTCCCTTACTTTATGTCCAAGCTTGTTGCATGTATAACAACTTACATGTTTCATGTTCCTTATATTGCAATCAATTTCTTTGTGTCCAAACGCATTGTAGGCAAAACAATATCCTCTGAAATACCTGGAATGTGATGATCTTGTGTGATGGTCTTGAACCATTCTACTTCTACATCTCGCTGCAACATGTCCAAGATTATGACATTCATAACATTCAACATTATTCAATGGATGAAATAATCGTCTATCACTTCCATAGTTAGGAGTAAATGATTTTCTTTGAGGAATTTCTTTCCTTGGCTGTTAATGAGTTTGTCCTCTTATCTCTTTATTGAGTATTTCAAAATTCTCATTAGAGTTCCTTGTCTGACATTGTGTGCTAGATTCACCTTCAACTGATTCATAAAAGCCAAGACCAATTTTGATAGTAGGGGATCTTTGACTACCAAGAATGTCATCCAAAATCTTAGTACTATCCTGAAATCGTAATAGTTTATCATTTTCTTATAATTTACTTTTCAAGATATTTACCTAACCCTGATGTTGTTCTTTCTTTTCCAGATACTACGTCCTTATGTTTTCTTTAGCTTTTCGTCCTTCTTCCAATTGTTGCCTTAATTCGCTCACTTCATGTTCTTGTTCTTCAACAACTCCTCTATTCTGCTTATTTGTTTCTTCAAGATTTTCTTTTAGAGAGAGGATCTTCGATTCAAGTCTCTGAATTGTTATGCTTTGATATTTTAATACATCCTGTAATTGCTCCCTTACTCTGGTTACTGGCTCCAATTGTTCCTTTAATCTGGTAACTTCTTTTGTTTCTACATCCTTATTTTCATATGCCATGAGACTTATAATGTCTTCACAACTATTGAATGAGTCATTACATTTAACATGGGTATAATAGTTTCTATTACCTTCTTCAGACATCTTTCCTTTGTTATGAGGGCATCTAGCAGCGTAGTGACCAACTCTACCACATGAAAAGCATTTGAAAGGTAGCTTACCTTTGAACCCTCCAGTTCCCCATTCAAGATTTTTGACAAAATTTACCTCATCTTCTCCTTCTGAGATGTATCCTGATTCATTTGCTGATACTTTGAATGCAACATCTCTCATATCTGATGGTCCTTCTTTTCTCATCTCATCAGCAGTTAATATTCCGTGAAGCTGCGTCATAGTGATTTTCTGCAGATCCTCCTTTTCTTCTATGGCAGACACTTTAGAATCAAATTTAGCAGACAGGGATCTTAAAACCTTTTCAACTAAGACAAATTCCTTAAATTCTTCACCCAGATTCCTCATACAATTGATAATCTCATCTATACGCAGGAAGTAATTTGCTATGCTTTCATTACTATGCATCTTAAGATTTTCATACCGTATTCTGAGAGTTTGAAGCTTTGCTCATTTTACATGTTCATCTCCTTCGTAGCTTACAATGATTTTGTCCCATATTTCTTTGGTTGATTTGAAATGCACAACCTTCATAAATTATGACCGTGACAAACTTCCCAATAAGACAGTAACAACTTTGACATTGAGTTCATATTTCTTTCTTTCTGTTGTATCTATAGGAATTGCTAATGGATATGTGTAACTTCCTTCCACGATTCCCCAAACATCTGTTCCAAGCGATTGTAGATATGTTGTGGTTCTTATCTTCCAGTGGGTAAAGTTGCTCCCATAAAAAATTGGTGGCTTTATGGATGCCTCTCTTTCTTGATTAGCCATTCTGATGGATCTTTCCTTCAAGCGTTCAAGCTTCTTCTAAAAGGACCTACTCGTATACCAATTGTTGGAAATAATACTGAGAGGATGGGGGTGAATCAGTATTATCAAATCAAACACTTTTTCATTTTCATACTTTCATTCATATACGCTACTTCAGTTAAGGATATCCGCGTATATACGCAATTATGTTAAATGCAACTAGCGGTCATCCAGTAAACTTATGATTCAGTTAGTTGATATTCAATGAGTGCATCAAAACATTATTAATCATATGAACAGTCAACAGGTGCAGTAAAACAGAATAGATCATCACACATAAAGAGCACAGATGAACACCATGATATAAGGTGGAAACCCAATGTGGGTGAAAACCACCTACTGCAATTTGTTTCTATCTTCCTTTAATAAGAAACTTCTTTTACAATGTACTGGTGCAGTCTTTTACCAGCATGCAGGCTGCAACCTGTAGAGGGCTACAACCCTCTCTCGTTCTCCAGCTTCTTCTGGAAGGGAGCTACAACCCCCTTATCTCTTGTACTAGCTAAAATACTAGTACTTAGGTGCTGATCTACAGAAGGATACAACCTTCTCTTTACTTCCAGGGACCACGTTTCATAAATTTTCAGACTGGATCCATAAGTACAAAACAATCACCACTGTAAGACAATCATCAACTATACATGAATCATCAATCACTAAATCACCCAATACTGAATCACTAAAACCCTGTCATCAGAACAGAGTTACCAGAACACAAACAAGAACCCGGAACTCTGCAACAACCACTAGAACCAACATCAACCTGAAACATCAAATCTCATGATGCATATGCTACTTGACTGTGTCAAAACCACATGTACATGCACTTTCACTAGAGAGAACCTACGTACAGATCTAAGGATAGTTACTTATACCTTTGCTACCATTTCCAACTTGATTCAGATCGAGCCAAGCATCACAAACTCATAACCATCATACAAGATATTCGCCATTTTACCAGACATACACTTTTTGTTCATCTCCCCTTGACCTAATGATCTTATCCTTATATAGTTTTAGGCTTCTCTCAATACTATGGTCCAAAACCATGTAGAAACAATACCTTGGACCCAATACCTGGGATCAACACTTCGGACGAAATACCACAGATCAATACCAAAATACCATGGACCAAATACCATGAACCAAAACTTAGTTTTCCAACATGTACACGCCTTTCCTTCTGTGAACCTGCGTGTGTACGCATATGCACCTTTTGTTCTTCTCACTCCCGTGTATACACGCTTTTATCAAGGTTAACCTGCGTATATCTCTCTCTTGACCTGCTGTACTAAGATTTTTCCTCTGATTGAGTTGCCAGCACCTGCATCATACCTCTGAGTGATTTTCCATCAAGGAAAACACTTGAATCGTAATGCCAACACTTCCAACCCCTTTCGTGACGGTACATGTTGATATATGATGATTATTTATTTACCTTTCACATATTATTATTTTGAAAAATCTAGAAATGATCCAATAATTTTTGGTTTGCCACACAATGTATTTTATCAATTAGGTATGCTCAATTTAATCTATATTTTATTTGCAATAAAATCATTAGTTGTAATATATAATCAGTAAGGAAATACCCTGACATTTGAAGAATATTTATGAGTGGTTTATGTCTTCGTCATAGCTCCATGTCACATACTTTTAGAATTAATCATTTCATATCCTATTTCATAATATTTATGTTATACAAATACTTGGTGATACTTTGAATATATTATTAATTACATCTGCATCCCTATATTTCATTTTGTTCTTATTCAAAGTAGTAAATTTATGGTTTTAATTGGAATAATATATTAGTTATAAGCCCATCTAGAAACATAAACCTCACTATTGACACTCTCAAACAAATTCTATTATATAAATAATAATTACTTAGAATTGAAATTTATTTGATGAACATTTTTGACACTATAAAAAAATCACTAAAAGGTATTAAAACATGTATATACAATAAATTAACTACTCCTATTACTCTATTATGATAGATGTAAAATTATCATTAATATAGTACAACCCCCTTATTATATTATTGTGTCCATGTTGTCCCCATATTTTTATTATTGTGCCCCATAAAAGCCCACTACTGTCATTATTATGCCCTTACATTATTATTGTTATGTTGGCTCTGATTATATTATGACCCCATAGACTCCTATATATAGAAAGGTGGTCTAGTCATTTGTATCATCCAAGAACTATTCATTTGTGAAATGTAAAGGAGGTTCCCCCTCAAAGAGGCTGAATTCTAAGGTGTTCATATTTCTTTTCTATCATTTTGTGAGTTGATTTTATAACATTTGGTATCAGAGCTTTGGATTCTATGGTTTCATTGCTCCAAACAGGTCATCGTGGAATTTTCATTATAACTCTTTTTCTGCAGTGTTTTAGAAGCTAAAAAGAAAATGCCATGTGAGCCAAAATAATTCTGAACTTTGGGTCTCAATTTCAAAGTTTTTCTAGCTATATTTTTGAATATATGGTTTGAGGAATTTAGGGTTTTTGTAGATTACTGAATTACTGATTCCAAACAGGCGACCTAGGAAAAAAGTTGTCATAACTTTTGTTCTGAGCATCAGATTGAAATTTTGTCAGAAGTTTTAGAAAGAGGATGGCATGTAGTTTTATGTATATCAGTTTCAGGTAAAAAGGTAAAAACAATGGCACATGGCACTTCGTACAAGTTCTATGTACTAATATAGTCTATAATCAGGCCATTGTGGGGGATTTTGCATAACTCTTCCTTGGAGAATCCAATCTTGATCAAACTTGCGGGGTTATAAAGAGGACTCAATGGGCTACTTTAGGACATGATTTTAGATATTTGAGATCGACAGTTGTAGATATACAACAAATTCAATATCGAGCTCTTACAAAGTGAAAAAAAAGGTGTGTAATTTTTTTAAAATTTTGGATAAGATTGGTTTGAAAAATTATTTTGAAAGAATTCAAAACATATAGTGAAGAATTATTAGCATTAATTGATTCCCTAAAGAAATAAAATGGAAACACCTAGTAATCAACCTCAAAGCTCTAGCATGACTCGTGAAGAAGAGGAAGAAATGCAACAAGGTATATCAAAATTACAAAACCAAGTACAACAAATTTCACTCTCACAAAAGGTAATTGAAGCCAAGATGAATGGCATGGAATCTAATATGAATGTTGTTTAAGTTTAGATGGATGGTGTGGAAGCTAAGATGGATTGCATCATGGAAGCTAAGATGAATGGCATGGATGATAAAATTAATGGCATGGTTGCTAAGATGGAAGAGTTGAAGATATATTTGAATAAGCTGCTATAAGAAATAGTTACTAATGGTGAAAGTGTAGTAAAGGAAACTCATGAGGACAAAAGAAAAAATGTTAATCATGATTTCATAGACTCTAATGTTGGATTGAAGACCCACCATGTTCCAAATATCGACATGAGGAATTTTGATGGCAAGGATCCTGAAACATGGCCACTATAGATGGAGAAATATTTTGATCTACATGAGGAACAATTGTTAAAAAAAGTATGTATTGCATCGTTATATTTAGAAATGAATCAATTTTTATGGTATGGAGGGTTTTGTTCTTGTAAACCCCCTTATTATATTGTAGTTCCCATGTAGTCCCCATATTGTTATTATTATGCCCCATAGAAGCCGACGATTGTTATTATTATGCCCTTACATTATTATTGTTATTTCGGCTCTGATTATATTATGACCCCTTAGACTCATATACATAGAAAGGAGGTATAGCCATTTGTATCATCCAAGAATTACTCATTTGTGTAATATAGAGATTTGCCCCCTCAAAGAAGATGAATTGGTTTCATAACAGGATTCCATGGATAAAACCCTAAACCAAATCAAGAAACCAAAACACCCTCCTCCTCATCCTCTTCCTCTCTCCCCCACCTCGCCCCCCATCCCCCCCTTCCACCTTTTCCTTCCTCTCTACATCCTAATTTACACTTGCCTTCCTCCTCCTCCTCTACCTTCCCTCTTCTCTCCTTACCACTCACCCGACCCTCCACCTCTCCTTTCCTTTATGCATCATCATTTCTCCCCACTTGCTCCTCCTATCTCCCACCCTTACATTTCCTCCTCTTTCTCCTCCTCCTCATTAGCCTCCAACACCATTCCCTCCTCCTCACCCCTCAAACGTCCACCTATTATTTCTCTTGTTCCTCCTCCTCCACCTCTCCCTTTTTCTCCTCCTCTCCATCTGTCCTTACTCTTCTCCTCCCAATACACCTCCTTCTTCTACTCGCTTCGAACCCTTGCTCCCCTCATTTTCCACCACCACCTTGCCTTCCTTCTCCTACTCATGCTTGCCCTCACCCTTCCACCTCCTCCTCACCCTACCCTCTTCCCCATATGAATCTTTATTCTCTTCCTCCTACTCACTCACCACCTTCATATCCTACCCACCATTATATACTCCCCCATTCAACCTCATCTTTCTCCTCCTCCTCCTTTTTTCCCACTCCATTCCTTGTCCTCTCCGCTCAAACCTCGTCCTATTGTTGCTCCTTTTCCTCCTCCTCCACCTCTACCTGATTCTCCTCCTCTCCCTCTCTCCTTCTACTTCTCCTCATAATACACCTCCTTATCCTCCTTAATCCCCCCCTCACTCCACTATCTTTCCACGACCATCCTCCCCTCCTACTCCCACTCTTGGTTTCCCTCACCCATCCACCTCCTCCTCACTCTGCCCTGTAACCCTATGCCTCTTCCTTCTCTTCCTCCCACTCATCCACCACCTTTGTATCCTACCCGCCACCACCTACTTAACCTCTTACTCCTCCATCTCCTTTCCCTCACTGTTCTACTTCTCACCTCACCTCCTCGGCCTTACTTCCCCTCCATTCATCCTCTTATTCCTCCCCATGGCCTTACAAGTATCTCTTGTGTGCCTCACCAAAATACCCCTATACCTCCCCCTCCTCCTCTCCCCCCATTTCTCTTCCTGCTCATCCACCTCTAACCCATTCCTCTTGCCCATCGTCCTCCTCATCCTCCTCTCCCATTCGTCTTCTCCCTCCTCCTCCTCATCCTCCTCCCCCATTCCTATTCACACTTTATCTCCCTATCCATGACCTCATATCCCTCTCCCTCCTCACCCTTTCCCTCAACCTCCTCTTCATCATCTTTCACCTCCTCCTGCACCTCCGCCCCCTACTCGTCCCACTCCCCCCTCATCTCCCACCCCTGCCTCATCCCCAAATCCTCCTCACCAACCCTCTCCACCTCCTCCCCCGCCTCCACAACCTCCTTCTCATCCCCTTACCTCTCTTCCTCGCTCCACTCGACCTCCGCCTCCACCCCCCATCCCCTAACTATGTCTCCCCTACTCCCTTCCACTCCTCCCCCTCCACCTCTTTCCCCTCCTACCTCATTTCCTCCTCCTGCCCCTCTTTTTCTTCACCCTACTCCTCTTCTATCATGCCCTCCTCCTCCTTACCTTCCTCCTCAACTTCCCATCCTGCCCCTCATCCTCTTGCTCCCTCGACTCCTCCATCTTCCCATCCTGCCCCTTGCTCCACCCACCTCCGCCTCTTCACCCTCAACCTCTTCCACATATTTCCATTTCCCCCCCATCCCCCTCACCCTCCTACTCCCCCTACCTCTTCCTCTGTTTCCACCTCGCCTCCCTACCTCCTCCACCTCTCCCCACACCTTCTCCCTGTCCCTCCCCCACTGCCTACTCGTCCTCTCCCTCCTCCCACTACCCCTACCTCTCTTCCCTCTACACCTCCTCCCTTATTGCATCTTTCTCCTCCCCCTACTTCATCTCTGCCTCTTCCCCCTCCTCTCCTTCCACCTCCCCCTCCTCGTCTTCCCACTCTCCCCTCCTATGCCTATTAACCCTGTGCCACTTCTGCCACTTCCACCTCCTCGTCCTCCCCCCACTGCTCTTATACCTCCACCTCCATCCCCTCCCACCTCATCCTCATCCTCATCCTCAACCCCCGCACTCCTCCTACCCCACCCACCCTCTCACTTCCCCCGCCTTCACCTAGGCCTCCTTCACCTCCTCTTCCCCCCTTTTCCTTCTCGTCACCTCCCTCAACTCTACCTTCACCTCTCCCCTGAACTCCTCCACCTGCTCCTCCCACTCCCTCCCACACTCCTCCCCCTCCTCACCTTCCCCCTCTTCCCCCTCCAACTCCTCCCCCTCTGCCTCTTCCCCATCCTCCCCCGCTGACTCCCCCACCTCCTCCTCCTCTGCCCCCCACCTTTGCCTCTTTCCCTTCTTCCCCCTCCTATTCTCCCCCCGCTCTTCCTCTTTGTCTACCTCCCCAGCAATCCTCTTCGTCGGCCTCCTCATCCTCATCTCCCAACTATAATTGAGTACATAATTTTCCTAATATTTGTTTTTGAATTTCGTGTTTCCTTCGAGGGTTTAGAAAGCTGAGAAGGCCAAAAGAAAGAATTTGAGGTCTGAAGTGTAATTGAATTTTTAAATAAAGATAATTTTTATATAATTTTTTAATATTAGATTTTTAAATATGGACTAATTATTAAATTAATTTAGAAAGATTTTAAAATTATGGGTGAATTTTAGATTAAATTTCTCCTTAAAAAAATTAAAATTAGGGATAAATTTTAAATTAAATTTTGAGTTTTAAAAATAAGTTAAATTTTGGAGGGAAAAGTGAACTAGTTTAATTTTGGTGAATTGTAATTTTAAAATTGTTTATATTAATTAAAATTAATAGAAATTATTTATATTCTAAAAATAACCTGAAGAAAATGAATAAAAATTGTTGTTCTTACATAAAAAGATTATATATGCTTACTTAAGATGTATACTCTCTATTTTTTTTTCTAATTGAAATTTTTTTATTGGAATTTTTATAGCATCGTATCTAAGTCATATCCAAATTCAGAACTTAGTAACTATAACATTCCATAGTTGAAAAAGAAATTATCCATAAATGTTATCCATCACAAGAAGGAATTATGGGGAAAAGATGTCCTTCCAGGGTAGAGAACTGCCATTACAGTTGCTTCATCTTCTTATGGATGAGAGATTACATGTCCTCCTCACATATCAAATCGGGTGCAATGAGATTTATGTATATTTATACACTCACACTACAAGATTTAACTTTTATGTATATTTATACACTCATGCTGCAAGATTAATTTCGAGTATACACTCACGCTATACAGGAAAGGAAAATATTTTTAATAAAATTAGATTTATAAAACTATATTTAATAAATAGTCAAGTAAAAATTGTAATTAAGTTGCATTGTAGAGGAGAGTTAAATTAGGAATAAAGGTAAATTTTCTATTTTGATCAATGAAGGCGAGCTAAATTCTTGTAAAAATTTGTGTTGCTAGTCGATTAACTCCACAAGTAAACTTAAGTTGATTGAAATAAGAATGAATTTTAATTCCACTTGTAAATATAATCTTGTTGATGGATTGATTAAACTAACAAAAATTTAATTGAATATAGATAGAGAGTTAATTAGACAAAGATAAAATAAGCACTTGATGGGAAACATGATATACCAGTTCAATTATTAAAAATGTTTGTGAAAACCATTATTCATAAAATATTAAATTTAGAGATGGAAAATTCATCGCAAATTCATGGAGCCATTCTCGGTCAATAAGAATGAAAGGTATTACATGAGAATGGAAGGTATTACATACTTGTAACTCAAATTTGTGCGGTGAACGATGTTGAAGGGCTTACATCATATTGAAGTCTTGTCTCTCCTCTTTTCTCCATTAAGTTCATCCAAGAAATTAACATTATCATCCTTTTGCAACATAAGATGACATGAACACGTAGTTAAACCTGCAACATTTGCAATCAAATTGACAGAGAGGAATGATATATATAAATTGAATTCGATGCCATGGGAGAGCTTAAAATCATACCATATACATAGAATTGCATGCCATCCATGTATACAGTTATTGAACTCCGTAAACTCAAAAATTGTAAATCCTCTCCTTCTCTATTCACTCATAGACATCACTGACTCACACATCGAAACATATTTAAACACAGATTTACTCGCTCACTCAGACTCGGACTCAGACTCAAACCAACCGCACATCCAAGCACACATACTAAGATACTCCAAAATAACAATCATCTAAGCACACATACTAAAATGCTCCAAAATAACGAGAATTGAAATATATATTTGTATAGTGATTTCCTCACTTCATTCAACTGCTATATTCCCAACCCTACCGGATATATGTACTTCCCATGTTTCATGGAATCCAAGTTTTCATAGATTCCATAATATAAACGTAGTGGCCATTGAATATGCTTTTGTCGGGGAATTTAGCATGCCTCTTTCTTTGTCAGAAATAACAAACTACAGGCGCCCACTACTTGGCATAAATTTGTTTGAACCTTTGATGAACACTTCTGAGCATAAATGTGTTTGAGCATTGGATCAATTCCAAGAAATTTGGAGGAATCACCTGTTAATGATCAAAAATCAATCCTTCTTGGCCTTTCAAAAGGTGTCCAATCTTTCCTAGAAGTATAATTTTTATATTACTTAAAAGAAATTAAATAATATTTTAATATATAAAAATTATACTAAAACTAATTATTTGAAATTAATTTATTAAATTATTTAAAATCTAGTTATCTCGAAACACCTAATTTTAAAAATATAATTATTTCAAAATTTGATAATTGTAAAAATGAAAATTTCAATTAAAATACTCTAAAAATTAAAAAAATAGTTAAATTTTGAAAAAGCAAAAATGGTTATGGAAAAAAAAAAGTTAAAAAGGTACTCGTGAAATTTAAAACAAAAAAGTGGCTTTCTTTCATGAAAGTGGACAGAAAATGCACAAAGTTAAGAAGCAAATTCAAAAGGTTAAAATGCATAGAATTATAAATAAGAAACAAGCATAAATATATTTAGTGTTTTTTTTGTTATATAGTAAAATTGTTAAAATTAAATTGAAACATGGTTTGTTTAATAGAAAATTTCCCTATTAGAATTCATATCGATTAATAATATTATTCTCTAATAAATAAAAAAGACATATGGATTAATAGTCTTTTTAATTAATAACAAAAATATAATTAATTTATATTTTTTTCTAAATATTCTTAGATTAGAAAAATTTGAAGCATACATTATACATTAGAAAAGTTGAATGATACATTATATAAATAAATTATTTATCTCAAAGTTCTAGACAAACCTAATTTTTTTGAATATTTTTATGAGTGTTGCAAAACCCTATCCCTTTCAAAAACTCCAGTTACTAAATCTTTGTGGGCTTGATTAGCTACAATACAATAGTTGTGAGATTACAATAATGAGGGAAAATATATGGAAGCATCCACTAGGTTTCCCAATAATATTTTCATTTTAATATACATATATTAATATATTTATCTTTGAATCCACTAATTATAACAAATTTATTATTAGATATTCCTATTCATTGCACTATACATTAACTCCCACTAATGTTTTTCGTTCTTTAATGTAACATTTGATCACTTTGACCACTATAATATCTAATGCAATATGTTTCCCTTAACCAAAAGCCATTATGAATGAAAAAAACTGAGATGTCTCGTAGCTTATATAAGCTTTTAGAGAATTACAAACCATTCCACAATGCGGCCTCTGACCACTATTATCATTAACAAAAAATGACATTGATTAATTTATAGTCCTTAACATACTAACTCTGAAGTTAGGTAAACAATAGTACACTATGATCTTTAACACAATGAATTTTAGAAGCTATGCCCCATAGTAAGATAAAGACATTGTATCTCCAAAAAAGTCACACCACTCATAAAATTTAATACTTAGCACATTAACTATAACTTATATATACTTAAACTGGCTTAACATAGTGAAGGTAAAGGTGAATCAAGTGTAGCTCCTTCAAATTAAATTCCATGAGAAGGGAATATAAAAAAGGTTTAGTATTTTGTATTTGATATTTTTATTATTGACATTAACTGAAAGAGCATTTTACGGGAGTCAAACTATTGTAATGATATTGATGAGTACTCATAATTATCCCATTGGATGATATGATAATGGCCTATATTCTGTAGATCATTTGAGGCCTTAATGTTGGTGTGTCAAGCCCATTTCACCTATTATGCTTATGCTTTCAAAACCTTAATTGTATGTATCTCAGATTTTATAAAACAATATGATTTTTTCCACTTTATCCCTCGATGCTTTAAAATTAACAAAGTATAGATATGTTTTTCTAAATTTAATTACATGTATTGCAATGTCGATTAGATTCTATGAAAATACCAAAACAAATGTTTTCCATAAGGGACCCATTATGATTATCATTAGTTTTGTCCTATTTCCACGTAGAAAACTGAATTATCCGATGGCTAAGTTCTAGTTGTAGTTTTAGTGTATCTAGAAATACTAGATGTCTTCCACAAGGTAGCCATTATGATTATCATTAGTTTTGTCCTATTTCCGTGTATAAATCTGAATTATGCTATGGCTAAGTTCCAATTGTAGTTTTAGTGTATCTAGAAAGACTAGCCAGATTCACTAAAGTAGCTATGTTGAAGATTTTTCTTATATTATTTGTTTATCATTGAATTTTTCAACATATGTCTCAATTTTCAATTGTGGAAAGTATTTTTGTCTTACTTAAAAAGAGAATTAGAGTATGGAAGATATCAACTGATAACAATAGCCCAAAAGAGAAATTACCTCATTCAAAAGAGAATAAACTAATAAAAGGATAATAGAAGCAGTGATATTCTTATCATATGAGGAGGTAATGGAGACATATATTGATATCTCAACTATCATAAAAATGGTAAGGGTTTCTTCTATAACGTCCCTCTCTAAATTTGGAGTAAACATATTGTGCTACATATTTTGTTAGAATCTATTAAATGATAGAAGTTATTGTAGGAGTAAGAATCATTAACTGACTCAAAAACATCCAATAAATTTCTCTGATGAGGTTGCAACTTGATAACCATAGATGTTATAGTTTCTTCATATTTCCTAGCTCAAAAGGCATGGATCTAGCAAGAAAATTGGAGGTTAAGTTAAATTGTAAAAGATTGTGAAGATTTACTAAAAGGATGGAATTGTAGCACTGGAGAAATTGGAGAAAATATTTAAGAATTGCAACATTGGCAGTTGGTTGAAGGCAGGGATTGAACTGTTGAAGTTATTTCTAGAGAGATCTTGATGCTTATGTCTTGAAAGATCAAAGTTAATGTCTAAGTGTAGGAGTCAACCATGGATAAGATTGTGTGATAAACCCAAATAATATAGGCTAATGCATCTTCCCATGTCGACAAGACTACTACTTGAATCATTGATGTAATTTCAAATCTATGCATTAATATTTAATTCGAGTGAGGTAGGCGAAGATGGCACTCTACTATTTGCTGGAATGAGTAGTGTCTTCCCAATGCAACCTAAGAGCGAGAAATGTTTGTTGTAATTATTTTCCAACCCCTTGTAGACACGCCTTGAGTTACTTATTGTTTCCAAATTTTCATTAAGCAGTCACAAAAAATAGTATTTTCAAATTTCCATTAACAATTTTGTCTGCAGCATTGTGATTGCCACGAGAAACCATTCAGGCTAACATGTAAGAGTTCACTTGAGTTAAATCTTCACTTCTCATTAGATAGTTATCTAATTTAATTTATAATTTAATATTATTGTATTTCTCTCTAAATATTCACTAAATCGCAACCAAGAATATTATTTTCGAATTTTGATTAACAATTATGTATTATATGCATGCACCATTATTTGTGCTAGGTAGAAAGGTTGAACCTTATATTAGTTAAGAATTGTCTTTGCTACAAGCCAATGTCAACTCATTTTGTGCATAGTTATCCATCATAATCTTTTCAAGAAATATAACACGGAATATTTTGTTGACAACATTGAGAAGAAAGCTTAGTTGCTACAGGTAAGTATTTAATGTGCTAACTTAAATAAGGTTCAACCTTTGAATTAGTTATCCTTATAAATCTAATGATAAAAATGACTGAGCAGTGTAAGCATATTGAATAGAAAAAATTCAAAGAATATAATAAAATCTATAAATTAATAAATAGATAAATAATTAGTCTAATTTATAGATGAAAAAGTTTTTTTCATAATCCAGGGATACAGTTTTAAGAAAGAGTGTGATTTTTTGTTGTCTAAAATACATTTTTGAATGCATAAATGAATTCATCCCCTAAAAAACCTTGGGACAATCAAATTCTACAAAATAAGCAACTTAAACTTAAGCTTTTAAAAGTATCTCCTAGAATTTGGTTAAAATTAAAATTAAATAAAAAAATGACAGTGAAAAAACCCATTTCGTATATAAGTTAGAATGCAAGTAAATGTAATAATGATATTAAACGGATAATTAATATAATTTTTAAATATATATTCTTTAATAATATTATAATTTTAAACTAATGTAATATAATAACACTAGAGAAATCTATCATTATTGGTGAAGATAATCATTTTTGGTTGTTAGCCATGAATGTAGTCTAACTCATTACTTATTCAAGGATAACTACTCCATGTGGAATGACATGTTAGTGGTCTACAAGGTATCAGATGCCTCATGATCTTCGGTCATTAACCTTCTTTCTATTTCCTTACACCCTTGGAAGATGAGATCTTCACCAAGGAGAAGTAATTATGTTATATCCACGGTTTTAGAGTAATAATTCTAATTCTTAAAACTATATTAATGATAATTTTACATGTATTATTATACATTACTAGGAGTAGTTAATTTCATGAATATACATGCATTGTTTAGTTGATGTTTTAATACAATTCTGTGAAATTTTTATAGTGTCAAAAATATTTATCAATAAATTTCAATTATAAGTAGTTATTATTTAGATAATAACATTTATTTCAGAGTGCTAATATTATGGTTTATGCTTCTAGATAGGATTTTAATTAATATATTGTTCTAATTAAAACCATATATTTACTACATCGAATAAGAGCAAAATGAAATATAGGGATGCATATGTAATTCAGAATATATTCAAAATATCACAAAGTATTTGTAGAGAATAAATATTATTAAATAGGAGATGCAATGATTAATTCTAAAACTATGTGACCTTGAGCTATTGGAAATACATCTCTCATAAATATTCTTCGTATGTGAGGGTATTTTATTACTAAGTAGATAGTCCAATTCATGATTTTATTACAAATAAAATTTAGATATAATTGAGCATTCTTCGTTGTTAAAATACATTATGTGCCAAGCCCAAAATTATTGGAATATTTCTAGACTTATGAAAATAGTAGTATGTGAAAGGTAAATAATTTGCTATCATATATCAACATGTACTATCACCAAAGGGGTTTGAAGTTGCATTGGAAATAACCATTTAGGTACGAATGAGAAAGGACATGAAAATTATTGTGATTTTAGATTGATTTTATAACCAAGGTTTAACCCTTATGATAACATCAATTGGTATCAAAAAATGCATGCCCAAAATATTAGAATGAAATTTTTCCAAACACATTCCCTTATTACTATTATTTATATTAGAATTGGTTCCTAATGTATATCATTTTGGGTCCCCATATTAAAATAAACACCATATTGTGGGACTTAAGCATTTTTTTGCAAGTATTCCAACAAATGTGCTGATTTCACCATGAATGTAATGAGCATGGATTTTATCATTGGCATTAGAAAGAGAGAAATAATGTAATACAAAATGCAAATCATCCATCAAACATCATAACAGTAAGGAATGAAGAAGAATTTATTGTAATTTGATTACGAGGTGTATTGATGTAATTAAAAAATGATCAGGGGACTATGTAAATACATAAACTTTGCAAATGAGCGAATAAAATATTTTTATGTATGAACCTAAAAACCCTAAACCAAAATTCTTTGAAGAAAAAAATATCTAGCAAAAGAGGTAAAGGTGAGTCGATTATATCATGTTTTAACTAGATGCCAAAACAATTGAGAGAGTAAAAACTTATAGATATATATACACTTTTTATGAGTACATAGTGAAGCCTAGTGCTAAACTAGCTAAGAGAATACTAGAAGCTTCCTAATTCAGTTAGTCCCTTTTTAAAGATAAGCTAGAGAGAATATAATGGGATATCAAATATCAAAAGAAAACAAGTCATACAAATTATTATGTGATCCATTTACCTTGATTCAACATTGATGCATATTCAAAAAATGTTCTAATTTTTAGCATAAAGTCATTGCATATGTATTACAAGACATATATCAAATATGTATGTCTAAAAATTACTAACTCATAAAAAATGTGAAATAGAGTTCATGACCATAAATTATAGCTCATGGCTTGATCAAAGATAAGGTTTTATAGTATCATGCAAGTTCAAACTACACTATTGAAATTAATGTTATGATATCAAAATAGTAGAATTTGTAATTAATGAACCCGCCATTTGAGCTTCCAAAATCACATGGAATCTCAATATTCTTTATATTAACCATGGTAAATCCATTAGCATCTTCAGCAATAGTTATGTCAAGATCACATTCATTCATTTGTAGCTTTTACCATTTTACATGAAAAAAAAACTGTTTTAAAGGTTTTAAAGTCACACTCAATTATATTAGCCAAATACCAGTATCGATTTTTAGACACTTATGGATTTGTGTCGCTTCTAGAGGAAATATTAGTAATGCGAAAAACTTTGAAAATCCCACTATTAAAAGTTTTCATCTTTTCATGAATATTTTTGATGTGAAATTTGTGGCCATTACACCACATACCATTGTCGTATTTCAATTGTGTAATGCCACACATGTAAAATATGCCTTCTCAATTGGTAATAATATTTATACATAGAAATTATTCTAATTAAGAAATAGACACGCCATATAAATCAATATAATACTAAAAAAAAAAAAACTAAATAGTATTGGGGGGTTATGCTTACATGTTTATCTTTTAAAGAATTTTCTAAATCAATTTTCCTCCTTCTATTATTCGTATCTCTCTCACGTTCAGCTTCATTAACCAATGTAGCCACATATGCCATGATAAGTTATCATCAATTTACTTTTTCTATCTTTCAGTCCATACCATCATCCAATCAATGTTGTTTGCAATATATAAATGTAATGCATCCCACCCTCATCCAAATATATTAAAATAAAAAATTAACATATTATTAGTTACCAAAGTATAACTTCATAATAAAGGATTATGTTGGAAGACTGAAAATTTGATAAGTCCGATGTAGATAAAAAATGTCAAATGTGTTATAAATCGCCACCATCTACTTACATGCCAATTTCCTCTTTCTAGCTTTCCCTAATAGAGATCCCCTTAACATCGTGTATATTTAAATCACTAATTAATATACAAGTAGACATTCAAGTAATAAGCATCTATAAGCTCCCATTGGGGTTGAAAAACGTCACGAAGTGAGGCTTAAGGAGGTGCATGCCACCCATCCAACCTTATTTATAATTAAGGTTGGGTATCATGGCACCCTGTAGCCATGCAAGCACATGTGAATTTATGCTAATTAATGAGAGGATTTCTTATTACTTTCAACATGATGATGGAAGCAATAGTAGTGACGTTGGATCAAGCATGGCACTTGTCGCTTTACGTGCTCGAACTAGGTATCAACTAAGTATTAATATGGGAAATATTACATAGTGTAATGGATTCAAGGAGGTTTTACGATGCTCAAGTTTCCCTGGTACAAGGTAAGTCTAGGATGACTCCAAGTTTTTCCAATAAAATCACACCTTTAACACTTTTACAAGAATTTTCCTTGTGGATTTACAACACTAGGTGGCAGAAAAAGTAGTGCGCTTGGTCACTTGCTACACAATAGAGAAACAATGAGATGTGCTAGGATGGCTTCTACACAAAGGGGTATGTCAATTATTTATACACCACTAAGGTAAGTTCACTATTTATTTATTGTTATCATCAACTCTGTGTTAGTATTTATGGGGACTAGGAACTACCATAGTTCGCGAGTCTTGTCCTTATTCTTAATTAACCATGGACATTGGCTCTTTCATTTTCTTGATCGAAATTTTGGTTCTTTACAAGTTTTTGGTTTAGTATTGCGTGTATTTTATGGTTATGGGGCCAGTTTTGATATTTGGTGGACTAAAATGCATAGGTTGGTGTAGAAACATTGGGTTCTCCTTGTCTTCGAAGGACCTCAATTTTTTGGTTGTTTGATGGAGGGTTGCGTGTGCCTCTACAGAGAGAGAGAGGGTATGATAAACATCTCAACTTGTGAATGTTAGCCCTCATCCGATTTATAGGTATAGGAGGCACATATTTGGGTTCTCGGGGTATTCTATCTAGGTGTATTGATGCTTATTATTATGGAAATAGTTTTTTGTTTTGTAGTAAATATTGTGATATATCTTGGAGTGAAATGACTCATCAACGAGGTAGTACTAGAAGTGGAATTCTAGAGAGGGGTTAGTAGGAAAGGCACATTGTGGGTGATTTAGGCCATGGCAAGGCCTTAGAACCCAATCTATCCCACACACATGGAATCAAGGACTTAGTTCCTCCCAAGGAAATTCACTATCTTATTTGGTAATTACCTAGTGGAAAATAAATATGGTATGTGTGAGGATGGTAGGATTTTGGCAAATTGTACAAATCGATGTAATATTATGATATAATGGAAGTCCTTAGATTCACGCACAAAAAAAAAGAAATATCTATAACCATGCAAGAGAGATCACTATTTTATAAAGAACGATACATATGGAAAATTTTCATGATTAAACAACTGAATGGAATGGTAGAAATAAGGTGATAAATTTGTTACAAACATTCATGGATTAGATAATTATAAGAAAATAAATTATGGATGGGTTTCTATCATTTTTTACTTGGAATGTGTGTTAGTATAAAGAAAATTTCATAAGTAATTAGTTTGTTATTATATATATCTATATGTGTGTGGATTGATTTATTATATGTAATTGAGTGTAAGATTGGTATGACATATTTGAATAAAGATACATTCTCAATATATAATTTATATTTGCAAAAAAAATTAATATATATATTTTTATAAAGGTAATGGATACAATTGGATTAAAATTTTTAAATAAATTTTAATCAATACACAATAATTTAAACAAAATTTCTACAATTACATTAAATTTCTATTAAAATTTAAAAATGAAATTTATGTTTTTAAGAATTTTTTATTTTAATAATGCTTGAGTGTAAACATGTTTTTTCGGAAGCTTAGAAAAATACGACACTAAAAAAAATAACTTTTCCCTTGCCCTTTTAGGAAACCAAGATATCAAGTAACAAACATTTATCATATATAAGAACCAACCAATTTATAGTTTCATTTATCAGAAGTTATTAATCACCAAAGTATGGATAAATGCAATAATAAGAACATTGGAGATTAACAACATTTCAATTATTTTTTATAAAAACATCCCAAAATATAATATCAATAAATGGAATTACATATTAAATTGTATTATTCGCGTGACTGGTGCTCTAAATCCTTATAAAGGGATATGTGTAGGTATTATGACTGTTTATGTCTTTGTTTGAAACATATTTGGTCATTCCATTAGCTAGATATGAGATGATTTCACTCCATGAATTTTAACACTAATGTGTATAGTTTCACATTCATATAGCTATGGACATAAAAAATATATACCATCATTGAAAATGTAGAAGATCCTCATTGAGATATAGAGAAGTTATTAAAAATTATTTGGTGAGCTAGTAACTTGTTAACTAGTGCTGTCATGTCTACTACTATGCTTGATTTACCAAGAATAATGAAGACAAAATTTTATGAGTGGTGTTGAAATTCTAGGAAACTTTAGATCTTTGAACTTATTGGCCACTAATTATTTATTGTCACAAGATATCCACCAACTAGCAACAAATGTTTTACGAGGACATAGTATACCAATCATATATCTATCTATATTACATAAAACTATAGAGGGATGACTAGAGAGGAACATGCATCTTGGTCAAGATTGTGTAATGTAGGGATTCTTTGAGGTAATAAAATTTAATTGTTAATTTGTTATTTTAAACTAGCCATAAATCTAGTGTACTCGAAATATCGACATAAAACTTAAATTGCAACCCTCTTTTTAAAGGATGAATTTTGTGTTTAAATATATTTATATTCGTACAAAATCGTATAATACCAAAAAAAACATTTTATTTTATGCCTCTTCTCTGAAACAATCAACATCTACATTTTCAATGTTTTTTATGAATCTGAGTTAAAGAAAATATTTTATTACTTATTAGTAGTTGTTTGAACTATAATTTTTATCATTTAATCCAATCCAAAAGTCATGAATATTGAAGGAGTTATAATTGTAAAATAATAAAATATAAATTTAAAATTTTATGGAGGTTGTTGAAGACTAAACAGTGTTATCTAAAATTTCGTAATAGTTTTTACATTTTGATCATATTTAATGTGGCGGGGAAAATAAATATGAGGAACATTACTTTCTATGTATTAGGATTATTTCTATTATTTATGAGTTTATGTGATTTACAATTGTATTCAACACCCTTAACATTATCATGTTATATAAATTAATTTTAAATGTTATGAGACATAAATTCATGCTTTATAAGAAACCATACTTCCTTATGATACATGTGTTGTGCTATAAAAACTATCCTAGATCCATCTTAAATTGAAACCTATTAAGTGAATAGAGTGATAATATCTTTCAAGTTGCAAACCTTTCTTTAAGTTTTTCTCCCAGAAAAGAGGTTTGCATCTTCAAATATTTGATCCCTCTTAGTACTTTATAGATCTATAGTAAATATAGATCTAGGTTGGTTTAACTTCACAATAAATTACCTTGTGTTATCTATAAAGTTTTGGTGGAAAGAAAATACAACAAAGTTGTTCAAAAAACCAAATTCCAAAACCAACGTTAAATTTCAACAAAAAGCTCTTTGTGGAAAGGAATCGATATCATTAACAACTATTTTTAATATCTTAATTTTAAAATTTTTAAACAAATATCACTCAACGTCAAATATTCAAGGGTTCTTTACAAAAATGACCTAAATATGTTACCCAATCTCATTATGATAAAAATAAATAACTACAGAAGGATTCGTTCAAATATTCCTCCACAAACTCACACATGTTCAATGAGATAATTTTACTAAAAATAAACCAAATGAGACTGTGATTTAAAATAAATAAGTTTCTAAGAAAATATTCACAGAGTAGTCATTTCATGGTGTATAAGCATATATATGACCTACAAAATCATTAACCAAGTTATACCATTCCTGTTTCTAAGACTCATAAATATTCAACCACATAAATTTACATAAAATAGATCAAATGATGCTAAAACAAAGTAATTTTTTTCATATAAAAAAAATTGTATACCTCCCAATAGGACTACGTTTCCTACACAAAGAAAAATTAAAAAACAAAATTATTTATAAACAAAAAAATGAAATAAACCCCTATTTTTTCCCCTTCTAATTTTAAATTATTAAAGATCAATTTAAACAAAGTAAAATGAGACTATAATATATAGAAAAGTTTCCTATTGTGCTCGTACATTCTATCCTATTGTACTCATACATTCTATGAAAATAAAATCATAGGATGTAATTCACAATAAAAATAAATTCCAAAAACACTAGACTTAAAGACAAATGAATCAAATGAAACCCCATATTTTTTATTCTCATTTAATTTTTTCAAAAATAAATTGAAACAAAGTAGAACCCCCTTGTCCTCTTCCTTATTCGTAAAAATTATATGTGGAAAACAAAAGAAAATTTAAATCTTCAAAAAACCCAAACTTTAACCTTACACTGGAAAGGTTTGAGCATAAATTCATGGTTCTATCCATGGGAGTTAGGCCATAGAAACTCATGAGGAAAGATGAAATATGCTAGCTCAAAAATTTAATTTGCATTAAATGAGACTGAGAATATTACTTTAGATAATAAATAAACACAAAATGTGTATAAATATATTGTGAAAGAAAAGTTGAAGGTCGCAAGTAGGCCCTTCCCCATTCCATCCCTTTGTCCCCCTCTCTCTCTCTTACTCTGTATAACTCTTCCACTCTCTCACTCCTACTATCTGTCTTGCACAGTGTCCCTAAATCTCTCTCTATGAATCTTACTATGGCTCTCTCTCTCTCTCTCTAATATTGTATCATTCTCTATCTCTCTCTATCAATCTCTCACCATCTTATTCCTTGTCTGACCCTCTGTCTTTTGACCTCTCCTTCTCTCTCTCCCCCCCTCCCATTCTCTCTCTCCTTCCTCCTCCCGCTCCCCTCTCCCTCTCTTTCTTCCCCTCTCTACCTTTCCCTCTCTCTCCCACACACCCATTCTACTTCCTCCTCCCTTCCCCCCTCTCCTTCTCTCTCTTTCCCTCCCTCTCTTCATCTCTCCCTCTTTCTCTCTCTCTCACACAATTGTTTTCTATTACTTGATCTCCCTCCCTCTATCTCTCTTTCTATCCCACTTTTCTTTATCTAACTTTTTGTCCCTCACCCTTGCTATCTCCCTCTCTCACTATCTCCCAATATTGCTCTTTCTCACTCTCAGAATATCTCTCTCACACAATATCTCTGACATTATATCCTTCTAACTCTCTCTCTGTAAATATCTTCCCCTCTCTCCATTCCTCTTCTCTCATTTTCCATCTCATTCTCACTGCCTCTTTCTCATTTTCACTACCTCTCTAACTCTCTCTCACCATCTCCCACTTCAATCTTTATTTCCCTCTCTCTCTTATCCCTCTCTATCTCCCTCCTGCTCGCTCGCTCTCCCTATATCTCATGTTATCTCCCTCTGACTCTCACTCTTCCTCTCTCTCATTATCCATGCTACTCATTCTCTCTCTTTCTCTTAATGTCGCCCCCCTCTCTTTCCCCCTATCCATCTCTTTGTATTGCCCTCTCTCTCTCCCCCTTTCTCTATGCCTCTTACACTCCTTCCCTCTCTCTCTTAATTCTTGTCTCTCTCTTCCTCTCTCTTCTTATCTCTCACCCTTCCTCTATTCTCTCTCCCCTTTACTCTTTGTCTTCCTTAACATCTATTTTAGTCTCTCAGAATCTCTCTCAATCGCTCTCTCTCCCATTATCCCCTCTCCCTCTCTCTCTCTCTCTATGTCTCCATCGCCCCCTCCATCCCTCCCTCTCTCCCTCCTAAGCTCCCTTCATCCCTCCCTCTCTCCCACCTAAGCCTAAAACTTAAATCTTAAATCTTAAATCTAATTTTGAAACATGACTTCACTTGAGAGTACTTAGCATTAAGTGAAACTAATTCTTTTAGCAAAAATATATGGTGACAATATACAATTTTGTATACATTATAAACATGAAATTGATTTTACAATATTAATAAGAGAATCACAATCCATTATGCCATTTAAAGTGCAATTTAATAAACTAAAAATAAAGACATACATTCTAAAAACAAAAACATACATTCTAACAATTTTTATAAAAAATACATTGTAACATTAGTATTTTTTATAAAGTGATAACAACCATACAATATTAAAATGCATGTTAAATAAATATACATTTCCATATTTAAAAAGAGAAAAATTCACATAAAAATAATAGCTAACCTAAATTAAATAATAAGTTCATATATATATTTGATCATAAACCACTAAATAAAGTTTAATTCAGTTTAATAATAAAATACAAATAAACACACACATATATATATATAACTAAGAAATAAACATATATATATATATATAAAATGACAGCTATATACCGTTAAGTAAATGCATTTTTCTTTATATATAAAAGTGGATTTTTTCTTGTTTAAACAAAACGAGTGTAGCGGTAGCACCTCGCGAGAATAAAATAGATGGGGTTAAACAAAACGAAACTGAAAAAAAATAATATTAATTTAATGAAAAAAACAAAACGAATAGAGAATTTCGATATAATAAAAGAGGTGGAGTTAAAGAAAACAAAACTATTTAATCCTGTAACAAGGCGCTGAGACGTACTCGATTTGTATAAACACTTTAATAAAGTCTAGGGAGTGGTATCTGCAATTCCGGCCATAGTGCGATCTTATTTGGTCTGGTTTGAGAAGATGATGGAGGGAACGAGTTTTCAACGACAGAAAGCAGTGGAGTAAGATTATGTCAAGTTTCTGACAACTTGAAATGACAATTGAACGAGCAACAACGATGGTGACACTGAAAACGAAATCGTCCACGAAATACTGAATAAATTAACAGTAATGAACGACATTGTAGAAATGAAAGGACTAGGGTTTTGATGGATTGAGAAAGTCGGGAAGAACGATGAATAAGAGAGTAATAATAAAATGTACATAAAATTAGATGGGTTTCATGGTGAACAAGGCGTGTTAAAATATGCTGAACCGAAATCAAGAATGATCGGATTAATTATAATCAACATAGATAAAAACGAACTGAAATCAAGAAATCTTTGTCAGGGATAACGAAACGTAAAATTAAAAATATAGATATGACAGCGATGCGGCTTAAACAACTTGGTAGTCTCAATATAATAATATTTAACAGGGTTAAATAAAACTACACTGAAAATAATAATGTACAAAGTGCATTTAATTTTGTAAAAGAAGATGGAATTGAATTTGTCAAAACAATTTACCTCTTAGCCGGAGAATACAACCACTTTAGTTTGAACAACAGAATCTCATATTTGCTCGATAAGCAGATGGTGGAAGAAATTCAGTTGAGTGAGATTTGTTCTGACTCACCATTTGAAAACCCATCGAAATCGTTTAGTGGTGTTTATGAATTCACTTAGCCATCTGCTTGAAATGGTGGATTTCTTGAAGGACGAATTTCAGCTTTAGCAACAATGACTTAAGGTCAACTCTCAAGGAAAAATTGACGAAGAGCGAGCCGTGTCAAGGCCATTACAATAACTTCATGAACATCTAAACACACACATGCATACGCGTTAAGGCCTTTAAGAATCTGTTGAACCCATACAAGCAATTGTAGTTGTAGTGGTTGTATGAGCTCTGCACAAGCTATTGTATTGGCTGTGAACGTTTTTAGTTTTGTTATAATGACAAGCTTTTGCGCTTTTTGATTTTGTCTTTGCTTTTAAGGCTCCGCTTTTGTCCTTTCTTTATTTTCTAGTGCTTTGTATTTCGTTTTCTGGTTCATCTGCTTTTTTGGACTCTTCTTGTGATGTTGTTTTTGTTTATTTGCTTTTTCTTTTTTTTTTTTTTTTTTTTATTTTTATTTTTCCTTTAAATCATATATATATATAATGTAGATATAATCATTATTTTTAATGCAGATATAATCAATAGAATATTTTTTTAATTGATTGGACATTTCAATATTTTGTTTTAACATTTTCTTCTAGTTTATTTATTTTTATTTTTTATAGATTAACTTTAATCTGTATTTATCAAATATCAAGAAAATAAGTAAAATATATGTTTCATATATATATATATATATATATATATATATATATACAACTTAACATATATATATAACTACAACTTAACATAAAACTACAACTTAACTAGTATATTAATCATTATTATTATTTAATTTATGTTATTATTATATTAACAATTTTAATTTTTTGTATTGAAATATTTCATTTTCAATTTTTATGTTCATCTAATTGGAGACTTTAATCATTTTTTTAATTAATTATTTTGATATTATAGTTTAAATTGAAAGACGTCAATATATTCTAGTCTTTTCCACTATATTAACTAATGAAATTGTAACTTTTAACTTTTTGCATATTTAAATCACGTGTTTAAACCTTGTTTAACATAATTTTTTATCCAATGATGTTTAAAAATTTAATGTGCCTATTACTTATCGCCATGTATAAAAATTAGATAAAAATGAAAACCTATATCAAGATTACAAAAAAATGAATGTCAAAATGGAAAAAATATTAGAGGTTGTCTCTATGTTTTACATTATAAAACATTTCACTTTCAATTTAAATGGTGCCAAACATGGCTGCATTAATTTTGAAACATATAGTAGTGACTTACATTACATTTTTTGAAATGTGTTGGTTTGGAACTTCGAAATGAAATGGTCCCAAATGTGGCTTCATTCTCAACCAAGAAAAATATTTGAAAAGAAATGAAACATGGTTGCATTCCTTGGTTATATTATGTTTTGTGTGTTACATTTTGCAACGTGTTTGCTTAGAAAAATTGAAATTCTGTGGCAAACACTAGGGGAATTCATTGTTGCCATATTCAACTCTCTCTTTTTTTTCCCACAATTTTCTATTATTTGAGAAAATTACATGTTGTAGATGCCAAACACGCATATGCAGAGAGTTAGGTCGTAGCCTTCAATGTATAATGTCTATACAAAATTAACCCGAGTGGGTATACCATACCTATTCTGAAATAGATATATACAATGATATATATAACATAATATAATGATCTCATAATATTTGCAAAAAATGAGATTGTATTAGGGTCTATCTCCCCCCCTGAAAGGGGTGGTCTATATATGGTCGGTGGTAATACTAGTATTTTTTAGAATCCCGTTGTTCCTAAATTAGCCATCGACCCCTGGGCTAGACCATGACCTCCTTAGATAGTTGGTCTGTAATTTGATTGCATTCCCTGTAAATGTAATGACAAGAAATATAATCCAATTGTTATTTTAAATGCATAGATTCATCCAATATGTTCATGAGTGTGTGCACATGACATGTATATGTGTTATTGAACCAATTTATAATGATTTTTGAGTCCCAAAAAATATGAAGGTTCCTGCAATCATGTTCCAATGCAAAATGGAGCAAATGTCTAATAGTGATTAGTTTGACATAGTTATTTGTGCCAACCCCAAAAACCATCTGGATGGGGTAAGAATGTTTGTGAGATAGATTTAGAAGGATACCCCCCCCCCCCCTCTCCCCACATCCTTGTTCTTGTGGAGATCCATCAAAGTATGCCCAATGATGATTTCGGTCAATAACTTTACGTTTCATAGGTGAGACAGGAGGAGAGTTCTTGTCATGAAAAATTTCATGAAATGAGTTAATAATATGGGCGATAGAGATAGACCAATGGGAAACTTTGTTTCAAAGTATGATGCCATTCATGTTCAACCAGATTTTCCAACAGAAAAGAAGGTGGATATTGCGAGCTTTCTGGTTCAAGGTCTGAGTCCACCAATGATTCTAAGAAGTCTGAATGTTATCTCCATGCCATCGTTGTCTAAAATCCAGAGAGGAGAGAACCTGTTCCCATAAATTGATATCGGAAGGGCATGTCGGAAAGAGGTGTTTATTTGATTCAATTGCCTATTGATAGGGGATGCACAAGGAGGGACCATCAAATGACCTTTTCATCAGATTTTACCCAATAGGAGTTTTTTTCATAAGGACATTCCACAAAAAAGCCCGGTGCATATGGGAGCTTTGAGCTTCTAAAGAGTACACCGCCAATTAGCGAGAACAGGTGGCTCATAAGCAGCATATATGATAGGGTATATGTCTTTCAGGGAATAAATTTTTTGTTCATTGCTTTCCTCCCTGATACATACATGTGATTTAGTTAGTGCAGAGGTATAGCCCACCCAGTCCTAATGCCATTGTATAGTGATTCCCAAGAAGTCAGCTGATTTCCAAGCTTTTGCAAAAATGGTGGTATTCTCTGGATCTACAATATTAGAAATCAAGTTTATGCCTCGATCTTTTAGAAACCTAATAAGATTTGGGGGTAGTCTGTACATATTACAACATCTTGACCACAGGTCCATGCCTAAGCGTACTGATGTGCCAGATTTAATACGTCATGCAAGATAGTTTCTGATAGTAGGAAGAGTCTGGAGGACACCACGCCAGATCATCGATATACCTATTTTGTGCCAGGTTAGGAGCCCAATCCAATCGAAATTATGAAAAATCCAAATCTATTTGTCATGGACCACATAAGTCCAAATGTTGCAGGTAATGAGAACATGCCATCCCATCTTGGTAGTAAGTTCATGTGCAAAAGAAGTAATATCCTTTATACCCTAGCCAACCCATTTCTTAGGATGCGTGATTTGACTCTAGCCCACCCAAGAAAACGGCTTCCCCTCATAACCATTCCACGAGAATCTACAACAAATATTTTGTATCTGGGATAAGATTTCTTTTGGTAGCCATGCTAAGGAGATCCGGTAAATCGGAATTGCCTCAAGGATGGATTTAATAAGGACTAGACACCCATATTTGGATAAGAACCTACGATTCCAATTATGAAGTCTTTTTTCCGCCTTGGCCAAAAGCCAAGTCCAATTCGATATTTTTTAACTATGTGGCTTGATATGGAAACCAAGATATTTGAGTCCATGTTCGAGAAAAAGACTTTGAAAGGGGAACTTATGAAGAGTGACCTTGATTTCCTATTGGGTAAAATATGAGAAAGAGATTGTATATTTCAGTCGATTTGATTCCATACCAGTTGCAGTAGAAAAAAACCGCATGATATCATAAAAAACAAAGATGTCCCGTATACCCCCACTGAGGAAGATAAGGACATCATCCATGAAATGTAGATGGGAGATGATGTAATGGTCTGTAATCTTGATACCCTAAGGTCGTCCATCTCATCTTTCCTACAATATTAACCTACTTAGTCCTTCCATTACAAGGAGGAAAATGAGAGGGGAAAGAGGACATCCTTGTCTGAGGCCTTGCTTTGCATGAAAGTAATTGGAGGCCAAGCCATTAAAGGGAATGTTGAAAGATACAATGGTGATAAAACACATTATCCATTGAATGAAAGAGAGAGGAAAGCCTAAGTGTGTGAGGAGAATTCTTAAGTATAACCAACTGACATAATCAAACACCTTAGAAATATCGATCTTGAGGATGGAAACTTTTAAATGCCTTGTCTTAATGGATTGGAAGACCTCCTGTGGGATGCCAATGGCCTCATGCATTTGTCTACTATGCATAAAAGAAAATTTCTCAGATGAGATGTGGGAAGATAGGATGGGATTTAATTGATCAGCGATGATTTTGGAAATAATTTTATAGAGGCAGTTGCAAAGAGAGATAGGCCTGAAATCATTGAAATAAAGAGGGGAGTCCACTTTGGGGATGAGGTAAATGAAGGTAGAGTTGATGGCATGATACATACGACCAACTAACCTACATTCCTCCACAACCTTAGGTAGGTCCTCTCCCATGGTCTCAAAGAAAGCCAAATAAATTTCAACAAACCATCCATATAGGCCATGGATTTTATCCTTTTTAAATCATTTAAGAGTGATTTCTAGTTCCCTAATTGATATTGGATTAATGAGATCAACTACCGCATCTTGGTAAAAAAAATGAGGGAAAATTATGGAAAACCTAATGATTTCTGCAAGAGTTGCCCCTCGAGGACCCTTAAATAGATTTTGGAAGTAGGTCATGCCAATATCATCTAATTGATGAAAAGTATGAGTAGGATGTCCATCCTCATTCGACATCTTCCAGATAGTATTACTTTCTTATCTTGCTTTCGCCTAATTATGAAATAATTTTGTGTTGTCATCCCCATCTTCTAATGAGACAACTATACTCCCGAGGTGCTAGGTTTCCTCACGTTCTTTAACAATTTTGGATCACAGAACTTCCTGGTCAATGAGAATATTTCTAGCTTCTGTAGTGGAGAAACCCCTCCCATTCTCGTCCAATAGATCTGCAAACCTGTCTTCAATGAACCTTAGACATTGATCATCTCGATGTCATTTTTCTTATCTCATTGAATAGATAGACTCATTAGTTCATTTAGATTGTGACAAAAGACTTGTGATATAGATCTCCCCTGAGTAGGTGGATGTGCATGCCAATAATCATTAACAAATTTGATGTTATCAAGAACCATCAGCCAGATGGAATTTAATTTAAATAGGGCCCTTGGTTTTATAAAGGGACCTTATAACTCCAAATATATAGGGGACTGGTCATATATGCCACCACAACCCACCCATTGATGAAAGTTTGTCAAGGCTCTTAGCAAACTCTCCTTGATTAGGAAGCGATCTAGTCTTCTGGATAGTGATGCTTCTCCAATTCTTTTGTTATGCAATGCTGTTTGTAGCTTATTCATAGGGATATCAACAAGATGGTACTACTCCAAAAGACGTTCAAAATATCTGAGAGGGGGTCCAACTAGGCATTGTGTCACTAAGATTTCGTGTCCAAGGGTGTTTCCACTAAGAGGGAAGACTGTAGGGATGAGAGTGACCAGAGGAGACAGATGCACCAAGAGAACTAGGATTAATAAAGAGCTGAGGTATGGAAGGAGAGGTGGTGGAATAGGATTTTGGTGGGGGGGATTCAGAGGGGATGAGAGTGGAATGGAGGAAATGCTTGAAATTGATGCAAATGGAACATGAAATTGTTGTGCAGAAGTAGATAAAGATAATCAAATTGAAGTGAAATGAGGAGGAGAAATACTGGTAGGGAGAGTAGCCACAATAGCAACACATGATCTTGTCATGGTAGCTGAATGAGGCTTGGGGGAAGCTGAAGTAGTCATGTGAGCAAAACTATGATCTGGTGGCTTCGAATGAGAGGAACGAGTAGGTTTCTCCTACGTAGATGCACCGTGTGATCTTGGGTCGTAGAGGAGGCAACAGTGACCAAAGGGAATTTCTTGTAGAGATGTCCTACCTTGCCACACCTTCTACATCTGAACAACACCCCTTCATAATCCAGAATATAGATTCTAGTGAATATTTTCCACTGAAGAGTAATCTACTCCTCTAGTCCTTCTGTGGTGTCCAAGTGCACCAAGATAAATGCCATCGATTTGTTTCTAGAGCTAATGTAGGATTTATGATAATAAATGAAAGTAGCCAATGCATTCCCAATGCAAGTAAAAATGTCCTTAGACCAGAAGTGCAGGGGAAATCCTAGGAGCTAAACCCAAAGCAGACCAGTGCCCAGTTATTCCTGCTGGGGGTCAAATAATGGACACCATCTCTTAAGCAGAATAGGGGCCAATTTTATGTGCTAGTATCATGAGGGAACCCATGAAGTGTAATATTCGCTTTGAAATCTAAGAGTGAACCATCCAAAAGCCAGAGTGGTGATGGAAGGGAGTTCCCTGAGTATGTTCCTACAAATATATGTGAACCAAAGACGAAGTTGGGTGGCCAAGTATGATCTCCCTCTCACACTTTCCACCACATCTTTGTTCACTATGTCCACAACATCACCCACTTGTATGCCTTCACTAAAACAAAGAGCTAGATCCTTCTAGGAAGCTTTAACACACTTAGATTTTTTTAACTTTTCCTGAATGAGGTGCCATCATATGATCCTATAGAGGGTCCCAGGTACCCGAGGAAGCTTCCTGTAACCTAAGGTTACCATACCTAGGGTTTACCACCAGGACATTAGAACAGCCAAAAGGAAAGGATGGCTACTGAGTTTCTAGGATAATGGCCTAAAAGGATGATGAAGCTGGGATGTGGAAGAGGGGGTCATCCCTATAGTCGAAACCCATGAACTAGCGGTGGGCGGATATGGACGACAAATGGGGAGATTCTGGAAGTGGGTAGTCGAAATAAGGGGAAGGAGGAACTCAATATGCTAGCATATGTAGCATGGGTGGAGAAATGGAATGGCTACTTAGACCAGACTAGGATATAGCAAGAGCAAAAAATGATAGACTAACATGAAGGGGCCAGGGTCTGATCAAATAGGAGGCGGTTCTGACCACGACGGTAGTGAAAAACTTTGGGATCCAGAAACCAAAACCTCTAGCATGGAGCAACGGTAATTCCAAATGTGTTTGTAGGGAGATGGCTCCTCCGAATAGTTGACAATGTAACCCTCCATCTCTGAGAAGTGTTGTAGTCAAGAAATAGAAATGGAAGGATAACAGGTTGTATGGTGCGCTAACTACGAGGACATAGATGTAAGCCACAGACCATCATAGTGCACATGCTAGCCAGATAGGGACAGGAAAGTGTAGCTACAATGATAGAGAAGCGAAGACCAAAACCCTAACCAAAATCCAGTGGAACACCAGATTGGAGCTCCATCTTGAAAGCTCTCAATTAAAAGATTGGACATAATTTTTTTTTGCTAACTCTTATTTAGTCTAGGCTCCTATTTATCCTTTGTGCATCAAAAATTTTGTTTTCATTCAATTTTGAAATGAGAGTGTTTTCCTTTTGTGATTTTCATTTATAGTTTCTAATTTTTATTATGATAAAGGGTTTTTCTAGGTTCTACTAGTTTTGCTTAGTTGTTACTGCTTGGTTTATTATGGTTTAAGGAGGAGTGTTATTTACTTTTTTTTTTGATAGTTTTAACATTCACTTTCTATGTTTTAATGACTCCTTGTAGGTTTTGGCCTGATAGATTATGATTCCGTAAAATGTATCATAAGTTTAAGAGCATTATGAATCCATAAGATTTTGTGTAGGGTTTTATTTTTCATATTGAAGGTTGTTCATTGCAACTTAGGGATATTTTACATAGTGAAGGATTTTGATGGGTCTTTGTAATGTGTAGAATCTTAATGGTTGGTCTTTGTAATTGTGCACAATGTGTTATAATTAATGATAAATATTGTATCACTTTATACTTTACTGGAGTTTTGCAATGTTTGAATAAATGTTACAATTTTACCAGATGAACAGAAATCATTATTCACTTATTCTATGCAACTGCATTAAATCATTTATATCTTAATAGAGATTTTCAATTTTTGTATTAAATACAATGTAGAATATACAGATTAAATTGTGAGAGACTCTTACTTTATTATCACATAGATTTCATTACATCATTTATATGTTAATAGAGATTTTCCTTTTTTGTATTAAATACAATGTAGAAGATATATATTGAATTGTGAGTGTGTCTTATTTTATTATCACATAGATTGTATTCTGTGACTATCCTTGCAGGCTGATAGCAACTGCCCATATTCCAAGGAGGACCCATAAAGATACGGGAAGAATTTTCATTTTGTGGTTTGTATTGAAGTAACTAAAATATTTCCCATTTTCTAAATTGTGAGGTGTACATTTTCGATAAGAGTTGCTATAATCTCTTTGTGTTTCATTAACTTTTTGCATGATTTTCTATTCTCTTTAGAATGTGAGATTAATGAGTAAATATCTATTCTTAACAGCTTAATTTGGTTAATATTAAATTTAATAAAATTTAAAGTTTAGATAAGTTAAGTTAATTATGTTGGTTTTTAATATTATAAGAGAATTTGGTTAATATAAATTTTGAATCATTTTTTTTACAATAATTTTTTTTTTCTCCTCTATCTTTAATTAAATTAAATATAAAAATTAAAGTTTAGACAAATTAAATATATTTAATTTAAACTATCACAAAAAAATTAAACCATATAAATGAAATCACAATTTCAACCATTCATAAATAACAGAAGTGCTTATAATTTGCCTAAAATCATGAACATTTGTTATTTTATTATATGGTTTGAACTTGTGAATAGCTAATGGTCTATTATGTTTTAATTTAATATTAGACAACATTTAAAATTAATTTTGGTTCATCTCTTTTCTTTTCAATATATAAATATCATTTTACTTATTAAATATAATAGACACCAAATTGGTGCATGAGACCCCTTTGTTTGTGGGACACTAAGACTACGAAGGAATACATACTCTGCACCTATTACATGATCTTCTCCTAATGTTCATTATACTGGAGAAACATCTTGCATTTGGGAAGATCATCATATTGATAATGTTGATACAAATGTCCACTCAAACTCTTTTTCATCTACAAATGCAAGTTTCGAAAAAGGTGAAAGGTTAAAAATCATCCATGGTAGAGTTAGTGATGGAATGCTATGTAATGATTTGGATGATATTTTACTTGGCCATTTGTTTGATAATTTGGAACGATTTTCTTAAATCATTGGATATTCCTTTAACCATCCTTCTCAAAAGAATGTTGTACCTCTAAGCGAATCAATCATCCCTGATAACATTTCACATCAAACAAGTAAGGTACCACACAAATCTTTCAAATTGTGACTATAGTATAGGTTGTTTTATTACATTCTCGTATTTACATTATCTTTTCATTTTACTTAACTTATAGTGTATTTCATTCCCTTGGAACAATACACAACATATTTGAATAGAGATAGAGAAATTAACTCCCTAAGGTTTCCATCAACTAATCCAAAAAGTGAAGATGAATCATGTCATAACCTTACTATGCATTCTTCTTAACCACCAAATTGGTGAACTAATGTAAATGTTCAATGTGTTTGATTTGTTTTTAATTTTAAAATTTTTAGTTGGTTGGACATTCAACTTTATAATATATTTTATTTTCTTGTAACGTGAAACAATTCACTTAAATAGAGGTATAAAAAATAACTCCCCAAATGTTCCATCTATTAATGTTAGAACAAAAGAGGAACCATCCCATAAATTTCATCGACATCATCAAACAAATGTGAATGTTCAATGCATTTGATTTTTTTCATATTTTCATTTATAGTTATTTGTACATTGTATTTTATAAAATTTTATGGCCAATACAGCATTTCATCCTATGAGATTGGAGAAATTCAATCTCTAACATAAAATTGGAAAACTAATCTAAATGTTCAATGTATTTGATTTTATTTCCTATTTTTAATTTTAGTTGTTTGGATATTGAATTTTATAATGTATTTTATTTTATTAGAAAAATACACAACCCATTTGGATAAAGGAATAGAAATTAATTATGCAAATGTTCTATTTTAGGTCTCTGTAATACTAGTGATTCTACCATTACTATTATCATTGTGTCCCTTATTATTATTGTTGTTCCCCTATTGTCCCCATATTTTTGTTAGTGTGCCCCATAAAAACATACTGTTGTTATTGTTATGCCCTTATATTATTATTTTTATGTCGACTTTGATTATATTTGTGACCCCTTAGACTCCTATATATAGAAAGGAGGTTTTGTCATTTGTATCATGCAATAATTGTTCATTTATGTAATGTAAAGGAGATTTCCTCCTGAAGAGGCTGATTTTGAAATCGTTGATCTATCTTTTCTTCTATTTTATGAGCTGGTTGAATAACATTTGGTATTGGAGCTTTGGATTCTATGGTTTCGCTGCTCCAAATAGGTCATTGTGGCATTTTCGTTATAAACAGTTTTCTATGACATTTTCAAAGCTGAAATTAAAACCTGTAAGAGAAGAAATCTTGATGAACCTTGGGTCCAAATTTCCAATCTCTTCTCATGACATTTTCAAAGATATGATCTAATGAAGTTAGGGTTTTTGCAATCTCTCCAAATTACATCCCAAACAAGTGACCTTTGGAAAATCATCATAAATTTCTCTTTGAGCATATGATTAAAATTTCATAAGAAGATACAAAAAGAAGACAGACTGTAGTTTTATGTGTATCAGTTTCAGGTACAAAGGTTGAAACAATGACACGTGGCACATCATACAAGTTCACTCTATTGAAAAAGTATATAATCATTTCATGTTGGAATATTGGGCATAACACTTTCTTGGAGATTCCACCTTTGATTAGGCTGGTGGCGTTGGAAACAAGACACAGAGGGCTACCTCTGGTCGTAATTTAAGACCTTGAGGATCTGAAATTTCAGAGATACAATAGATTCAATATCGATCTCCTACAAAGAAAAAAAAGGTGTGTAGTTTTTTTTTCTAATTTGGATAAGTTTGGTTTGAAAAATTATTTTGAAGTGATCCAAAAGGCATGTTAAGGGATAATTATCATTATTTGATGCCTCAGAGAAAGAAAATGGAAACACCTAGTAAGCAACTTGAAAGCTCTACCATGACTCATGAAGAAGAGGAAGAAATGCAACATTATATATTAAAATTACGAGATGAAGTGCAACAATTTTCACTCTCACAAAAATTAACCGAAGCTAAGATGGATGGATTAAAGAAAGGCATGGAAGGTAATATGAATGGCATGGAAGCTAAGAAGAATGACATGGAAGCTAAGATGGATGGCATGTATGGTATATAAGAAAATCTTAAAGGCAACATGGAAGATTTGAAGATAGATTTGACAAATTTGCTACAATAAATACTTGCTAATGGCAAAAGGGTAGTTAAAGAAACTCATGATGAAAACAAAAGAAATTTTAATCATGATTTCATAGACTCTAATGTTGGATTGAAGAACCACCATGTTCCAAAGATGGACATGAGGAAGTTTGATGGCAAGGGTCCTGTATTAAATAAAACCCCAATTTTCCCATTTCTAATTTAAAATCATTAAAGATCTATTTAAATAATGTAGAACAATAATATAATATATATAAACATTTCCTATCGTACTCATACATGATATGAAAATAAAATAATGGGAAGTAATTCTCAATGAAAATAAAAGCTGCAAATACTCGACTTAACATCAAATGAATAAAAGGAAACCCCATAATTGATTTTCTTTTGGTTTAAAATATTCAATGATTGACTCGAACAAAGTACAACCTCCTTGTCCTCTTCCTTATATGTGAAAATTCTATGTGGAAAACAAAAAAAAGTTTAAATATTCAACGCTCGAAAGGTTTTCGTATAAATTCATGGTTCTCTCCATGGGATTTAGGCCATAGAGATTCTTGAGAAAAGAAGAGAGATTCTAATTCAAAAATCCATTTTGCAATAAATGACAATGAGAATATTACTTGAGATGATAAATAAATGAAAAATGTGTATGAATATATTGTGAAACAATGTTGAAGGGTCAAAATAGGCCCTCCCTCATTCCATCCCTTTGTCCCTCTCTCTTAATCTCTCTCACTCCCTATAACTGTTTGTCTCAGCTCTCACTCCTGCTATCTCTCTCTCACACGTTTTTCTTAGTCATTCTCTCTCACTTTTACTATGTCTCTCTCTAACTCTCTCTGTGACATTGTATCCTTCTATGTCTCTCTCTATCAATATATCAATCTCGCATTCTCTCATACTCTCTCTTTCCTCCTCTCCCTCTCTCTCTTTTTCTCTCACCCTGTCTATCTCCTCTATCTCATGCTCACTCCCTTTCTACTCTCTCTTTTCATCTTCCCCCCCCCCCCCCCCCCCCAACTCCTCTCTCATTTCATCCCCCCCTCCCTCCTCTCTCTTTCTCTCTTTCCCTCACTTTCTCTCCCTCACTCTTGCTAATCACCTCTCTCATTTTCTCCTAATCTTTCTCTTTCTCACTCTCAAAATGCCTCTTTCGCATATTCTTTATCATATTATATCCTCCTCACTCTCCCTCTATAAAACTCTTCCCCTCTCTCCCCCTCTCTAATTTTCCCACACTCTCTTGCTCACTCCCTCTCTCATTCCCTCTCCCGCTCATCTCTTATTCCCTCTCTCTCCCTCTCTCTCTCATTCTCTCTCTTTCTCTCCCTCTCTCGCTATATCTCTCTACCTCACTCTCTCTCTCTCTCTTTTTTATCTTTCTCATTCTCTCTCCCTTTTTCTCTCTCTCTCTGTCTCCTTGTCTCACTCTCACTTCCTTTCTTTTTCTGCCCCTCTCCCACTTTCACTATTTATTTCCCTCTCGCTCCTTTCCCTCTCTTTCCCCCTCCTCCTCGCTCACTTTCCCTCTCTCTCCTACTCTATCCCTTTGTCTCTCTCAGTCTCTCTCTCTATCCCCCCTCTCTCAATATCTCCCCCTTCTCTCTCTCTCTTGTTTTACCTCTGAATACTCCTTCCCTCTTTCATTTTATTCCTCTCTCTCTCTCCCCCTCTCTCTTTTCATTTCTCATCCTCTTTCTTATTCTTTCTCCCCCTTCACTCTCTCCCAATCTTAACATCTGTCTAAGTCTCCCTTTATCTCTCTCTATGTCACCATCACTCCCTCCCTCCTTTGCATAATCCTAAGCCTAAAACTTAAATCTTAAATCTAATTTATTAACTTGACTTCATGTAACATTACTTAGCATTAAGTGAAACTCGTTCTTTTAACAAACATATATGGTCATAATATACAATTTTATAGACATTATAAACTTGAAATCCATTTTACAATAGTAATAAAAGAATTACACCCCATTATGTTATTTAGTGTGCAATTTAAAAAACTAAAAATAAAAATATACATTCTAACAATTTTTATAAATAGTACATTGTAACATGAGTATTTTTATAAAATAATAGCTATGCAATAATTAAATGCAAATGAAATAAATATACATTTCCATACTAAATACAACAATAAATTAATATTAAGTTACATCAAAAAAAAATTAATCATAAACACAATGGAATGTTGTTGAGTACCATCTTATAACGAAAAAGAAATAAATAAATATATAATTATAACAAATAAAAATTTAATATAATCACAATTAAATGTAATTTTAATATATATAAAAGAAGCGATAAGAGAATTTTAGATTTTTTGGATAAAAAATTTCGTATTAAAAAACGAGATTTACAAAACGACTTCATTCTAGGAGGCCGAGATTAACAAAACGAGATCCCACCAAAACCAAATCCTAATGAAAGAGATTGTATAAATGTTAGGACTAGGGTTTTTATGGATTGAGAGAGTGGAGAAATATAGTAACATAGATAAATGCTAAACTGAATCAACACAGATAAAAGCGAATTGAAATCAAGAAATGTTTGTCGGCCACCTAAAATTAAAAATCTATTTATAACAGAGATGCGAGTTAAACAACTCGGGAGTCTCAATATAATAAAATTAGATAGGGTTAAACAAAACTACAATGAAACTAAAAAATATAAAACTGCATTGAATTTGTAAAAATAATTTACCTAAATTGGAGCACAGAACAACCATAAAACTGCATTGAATTTGTAAAAATAATTTACCTACCTTTAATTGGAGAACATAAAAACCATATATTTTCATATTTGCGCGTCACAATTTGAAAATCCATCCAATTATTGAATTCGCTTGAGAAACAATGACTTCGATGCACACACCGCTGCGAAGAATGGACAAAGATCGTCCTTGAAACACAGATGCACACGCTTTAATGGTTGTATGAGATATGTAATGGCTCTGTGAGCGTTTATTGTTTTGAACTTCCTTTCTATCTTTGATCTGTGAGCGAATTGGAGAACACAACAACCATATATTTACGCATCACAATTTGAACATCCATCGAATTTTTGAATTCGCTTGAGCAACAACGACTTAGATGCACACACCACTACACAGATTCCCCTTGAGAGAGATGTTGTCGTTATTTTTATTTGGAGTCTTTAATACCTAATTTGTGGTTCTGATTTTAGATTTTTTCAGTTAATATTGCTTTGTTTGTTTTCTTTTACTCTCACCCTGAGAGAAAGAGTGCAAAGGGCTGAGCTAAAGGCCGAGCGAATACAGCTATGAAGCTAAAGGATTAAGGTACCTTACAACAACTTAATACTTATCTATATTTACTTTTTCATGGAGTAATATTTGGATTTAATACTTCTCTAAATTTAATTCTTCCTGGAGTAATCTCTGGATTAATGGTGTTTAATTTGATTAAGATTAGAGTAGAGAGGATTACTACGCCTGAGAGTGAGAAATGACAAAGCAGAAGCGAGAAAGAACAGAGCATAGATGATCATTCATGAATTCCATGTCGATATTTAAAGTAATAATCTCTAGATTAATGATGTTTAATGTTTTCATAATTTGCTTGATATCATAGTAGCGAGAAAGAATAGAGCAGGGAGGATCATTTCTGAATTCCATGTCGTTCAATATTTAAAGTAATAATCTCTTGATTAATGTTGTTTAATGTTTGCTTATTTTGCTTAAGATCAGAATAGAGTGGATCACTGTGCCTTACAGCGAGAAGGAACAAAACAAAGAGGATCATTCCTGAATTCCATGTCATTCGATCTTTAAAGTAATATCTCTGGATTAGTATTGTTCAATGTTTTCTTAATTTGCTCAAGATTAGAGTAGAGAGCATTAGTACCCCTGGAAGCCAGAAAGAATAGAGCAGAGAGGATTATTCCTCAATTCCATGTCGTTCAATCTTTAAATAATAATCTCTGGATTAATGTTGTTTAATGTTTTCTTAATTTGCTTAAGATCACAGAGGATTACTATGCTTGAGAGCAAGAAAGAACATAGCACAGAGGATCACTCCTAAATTCCATGTCGTTCGATCTCTAAAGTAATAATCTCTCGATTAATGTTCTTTACTGTTTGCTTAATTTGCTTAAGATCATAGTAGAGAGGATTACTATGTCTTAGACTTGAGAAAGAACAAAGTAGAGAGGATCATTCCTGAAAACCATGTCATTCGATCTTTAAAGTAATAATCTCTGGATTAATGTTGTTTAATGTTTGCTTAATTTGCTTAAGATCAGAGTAGAGAGGATTACTATGCCTGAGAGCGAGAAGAGAGGATCATTCTTGAATTCCATGTCATTCGATATTTAAAGTAATAGTTTCTAGATTAATATTGTTTAATGTTTTCTTAATTTTCTTAAGATCAGAGTAGATAGGATTACTATGCCTAGGAGCGAGAAAGAATGGAGTGGAGAGGATTATTCCTCAATTCCATGTTCGATCTTTAAATAATAATCTCTCGAATAATGTTGTTTAATGCTTGCTTAATTTTCTTAAGATTAGAGTAGAGAGGATTACTATGCCTAAGAGTGAGAAGACCGTAGCATAGAGGATCATTCGTGAATTCCATGTCGTCCAATCTTTAAAGCTACGTGGTATGGTTTTAGTGATATCATTTCATTAGTTATTTCTAGACTTCTCAAATAATGGTGCATGGTTTGTTTTATTTGTTTTCAGGCATTCTGTTGAGATAAAGAGTGCATACGGTGGAGTAAATACCGCTATGGCACTTAAGGTACCTTATAACAACTTCTTAATACTTCTCTATTTTTAATTCTTCGAGGAGTGTTATCTCTAGATTCACTTAAGAGTAGAGGAGAGAGGATCATTATGCCTGTGAGCGAGAAAGAGTAGAGCAATGCAGAGGTTCAATCCTAAATTCCATGTAGTTTGATCTTTAAAGCAAATTGATTAAACAAAATTTCCATTCCCCTTTTGGATCAAGAGGTCAGGGTATGTGGTATGGTTTTAGTCTCATTAATTCATTCATTAATTAATATATTTATCGTTTTTGTATCATTGTCTATTTTTTTTTGTTGTTTTTTTATTTCTTTCTTCATTCTGCTAAAATCAAGAGTATAGAGGGCTAAGAGAAAGGTGGAGTGAATACCGCTATGGAGGATTAGGTGAAGGGAGAGGTGGCAAGAGTAAGCGGTTAGGAGGGGGAGGAGTCGTGGGTTCCAAGATGGTGGGAAGAGGGGGAAGAGGTGGAGGAGGTGGGGGTTCTAGGGTTGTGGAAAGAGGGGGAAGGGGTGGAGGAGGAGGCAGGGGTTCTGGGGTTGTCGAAAGAGCAGGAAGAGGTGGAGGAGGGGGAGGAGGAGGAGGAGGCAGAGTCAGAGGAGGCGGGGGTTACGGAGTGGTGGAAAGAGGGGGAAGAGGTGGAGGAGAAGGGGGAGGATGAGAAGGCAGAGTCAGAGGAGGCAGAGGGGGTTGGGTGTAGGGTGGAATGGACAGGGAGGAGTTTGAGGAGGGACAAAGAGGTAGAGGAGGAGAAGAAGATGGGGTTGGGTGGGCGGGCAGTTGCGGGGGGGCGAATGGTATGGGAAAGTCACGGAGGGGGTTGGGAGTAGGGGAATGAGGAGGAGGAGAAGGAAAGGGAGGAAGAGGTGCAAGAGGAGGAGGTGGCGAGTGAGGATAGTGAGGCACGAGATGGGGAGGAGATGGGGGGAGAGAGGGTGATGAGGGAGGAGTGGGAGGAGGGTGAGGAGTAGGGGAAAGAGGAAGAGGAGGAGGAAGAGGGGGAGGAGGAGGCAGGGGAGGATGGGGAGGTAGAGTGGTGGTGTGAGAGAGGAGGGGGAGGGCTGGGGGAGGGGAGAGGAGGTGGGGGAAGGGTAGAGGAGGAGGAGGAGGGGGAGGAGGCATAGGCGACCGAGGGTGGTACCAAAAGAGGTAGAGCGGAGGGAGTGGAGGTGGAGGAGGCGGAGGAGGGCAGGGGAGGTGTCGGAAGAGGTAGACTAGAGGGAGTGGATGGGGAGGAGGAGGAGGAAGAAGAGGACGTGGGGGTGGTGGAGTGGGAGGAGGAGGGGTGAGGGAGAGAGGAGGTAGAGGAGGAAGTGGAGGGGGAGGATGGGCGAGGTAGAGGATTAGGGAGGATGAGGTTGGGTAAAGAGGGAAGGGGTGGAGGGGGAATAGGCGCAGGAGAAGGAGGGGTAGAGACAGAAGGGGCAGAGGGGGAATAGATGGAGGTGTAGGAGGGGAATGGTGAGGTAGATTCAGAGGGTGAGGCAGAGAGGGAGGAGGTACGAAGAGGTAGAGGAAGGGGTGGCGGAGGTGAAGGAGGAGGGGGAGGAGGGCTAAGAGGCGGAAGAGGTTGAGGGACAAGAGGTGGAGGAGGAGGTAAAGTGGGGTTGGGAGGCAGAGGAGGGGGCACAGATGAGGAGTTAGGGGTGATGGAAAAGGGGAAGTAGGTTGGGGGAGGTGGTGAGGAGGGGGAGGAGGTGGGGGTTGGTGTGGCGGGGTGGTTGGAGGAGCACTAAGGGGAGGAATCAGAGGAGCGGGAAGAGGCGAATGAGGAGGGGTAGGTGGACGTGGGGAGGTGAAGGCGGAGGAGGTGGGGGGGAGAGGAGTGGGAGGAGGGGGAAATGGTGGCAGAAGAGGAGGAGGAGGAGGAGGTGGTGGAGGACAGGGAGGAAGGGGGGAAGGGGTAGGAGGAGGTGGAACAGGGAAGGGTGGACAATGAAGGAGGAGGAGTGGGAGGAAGAGGTCAAGGGTGAAGAGGCAGAGGTGGAGGAGAAGGTGAGGGAGGAGAGAGGCACCAAAGGATGAAGAGTGGAGGGGCAAGGGGCTGCCATCAATGGTGGAGGGGGAGGAGGAAATAAACCAGCTAGGGTGGTGGTAGCTTATCTCTGAGAAGAGATGTAGTGGCTATATGCCTCTGAACTGTGTTACAATGAGGTTCAAAGGCCTATTTATTGTTGATAAACAATGGAAAACCATTAACATCACAAAACCTAACCCTAGAAGATGAAACACCAAATTGTGGGCCCCGTTTGGGTAAATTGGTACATCAATTTCCTGGGGTTGTAACTTTGGCACCCGATCTCCATTTGACACGTACAATAGCTCGTTAGAAAGATCTATATGAGAGCTATAACTTTGTGAAGAGAAACATTAGCACATGGTCTCACGTTGCTCCCAAATTTCCGAAAAAATGTTGTTTAGGGCCTCAAAATGGCTTTGGAAACTCAGGACCCGAAAAACTGCTAAAAAAAGTATATTGTGCTACAATTACGAAAAATGGAAAACTGAAAGAGACAGTCATGGGGATCCAAATGGGATAAGTAGGTGGCCACCAACATCCACCTAGATCATTCCTCCCCCCTTATGAGGCAATGGTCCCTATTGCGTTGACTTCCTCCGAAGGCGTTCTTTATGCAGATGCAACCAAACTTTGTTGGCCACCTGATGATTATGTGGTACCCCTTGTGGGTGAGGAGAAGTTGTTCCTATGTTCTGTCATTTTCTCCCAATCTTTCTCTTTCTCACCTTCAGAATGTCTCTTTCGCATACTCTCTCTGACTTTATATCCTCCTCACTATCCCTTTGTAAAACCCTTCCCGTCTCCCCCCATCTCTCATTTTCCCATTATCTCTTTCTCACTCCCTCTCTTATTCCCTCTCCCCCTCCTCTCTAATTCACTCTCTGTCTATCTTTCCCTTGATCCCTCTATCTCTCTAACTCCCTCTCTCCCTTTCTCTCTTGCTCACTCTCACTACCCCTCTTTCTACCATATCCTACTTTCACTATTTATTTCCCTCTCTCTTCTCCCTCTCTTTCCCCCTACTCCGTGATCACTCTCCATCTCTCTCCTACTCTCTCCCTTTGTCTCTCTCACTCTCTCTCTCTATCCCCCCATCTCTCAATATCTCCCCCTTCTCTCTCCCTTTTTACCTCTGCATACTCCGTCCCTCTTTCCCTTTATTCCTCTCTCTCCCTACTCCTTCCCTCTTTCCATTTATTCTTTTCTTTCCCTTTATTCCTCTCTCTCCCTCTCCTCTCCTAGTCTCTCTTTTTAGTATAACTTGATACGTGCCAGTTATGGCTAGATTCGTGAGGTTTGGAAGTATATTCGATCTATCACCACTTCAAAATGCATTTTCTCAAAGGAAACATTGATTATCATACATCCATAAGCGGGTCATTACATTGATATGTGATGTCTTTGCCGTTTATGCGAGCAATATAAGATAGATATGTGAGTAGCCACGCCAGAAAATGCGGTGATCTCCACCTTTATGGGAGGAATCAGAGAGGATATGTGACTTATCATCATCGGATACGCGACATTTCACCTAATACACGAATTATCAAGCCATACGCTAGTTATCAAATGATACATGCATTACCACCTCGCGTTATGGTGGTTATCACTTATCACAAATGATATGCTAACCATTATCCAAGGTTTTACCAACATTCATTTAATATAAATATTCAAGCTTCAAAGCAGGTCGTCTCCACGCCACATTGCCACTTTGGTATCACTAAGAAGATAGCCGACGATGCTTGATTCAAAACTGCACACTCACACCGTCTCTGTGCCACTTTGGTATCGCTATGAAGGCAGCCGACAATGCTTGATTCAAAACTGCACACACACACCATCCACAATGCTTGATTCAACCATGTTTGTTTAGACTATAAACATTACCAATTGCTGTCACTTCTTTATAGTTTTCAGTTCACAACTTATCACACATGAGAACTCCATTTCAACACCATCTCAAGTACCTATTCTAATAACATGTTTTGATTCAACTTTTGAAGATGAGCATAGGCTTCAACCCAATCAGTGAATATGAACATTTTATTCTGCTAAAATTTATTGGAATTGACAACTATAGTCACAAAGGAGTTCTTAACTTAAGGCACTCACTTTAATATCAAATCAACATTAATTTATGGAGCTATTTTCTCAAAATTGTCAAATATCACAATTTCACCTTCTACAACCACAGAGCGTAAGAGACACCTTCAAATAAAGTATAACATAGATGACCATATTGTGAACCACTACAAAAAAAAATATATTCAAAAGGTGAAGAATTGTTCAATTCAATTCTATTTTTCTACATTTCTCTTGTGGTTACCTCATGGAGCGTGGATTTAGATTTCAACTTATTGATCCACATTAACCCTGAAAGATTATCACAATTATGAAACAAGTATACATATTTTTCTCCTTCTATGCACACATTGATAGTGATTAATAGTGTTCATCGTAGAAAAACATTTCTCAGTGCTAGATATGGAGCTTCATGTATTTCTTTTAACAAAGATACTCCCAAAATATTAACTTTGCACTATCTGTTAAATTATGAAATTATTCAAATCTAGTGTTTAGGTTTAAACTCTCTTTAATATAACATAACAACTGAATCTTCCTTGAATATTTCACTAACACCATTCATTTGTATTCCTGAAGAATAGAATAAGTTACAGGTTAAACATTATTCTCACTCAACAAAAATCCTAGGGAACAATTGGACATTTTGGCACATGTGGCTTATTGGTCCCATAACATAACAATGAAGCCAACAAAGAAAAATCTAGAAGACTCAACTGACGGCTTTCTTTCCTACTCCTAGCAAGTTAATTTGATTCAACAAAATTCCAAGGGAACAACTGAAAACCTTAGTATCTGTTAGTCTTTTCAAACATATTCGAAAATAAGGAAGTGACATGTTTATTTTTTTTAATTGTGTAGCGATTATCACTTAGACTTATCATGGTCCTATGATCCAATGTTGTAAAGCTCATGATCATTGAGAAAATATCCATGAACATAAGTACAAACTTCATGATTTGATGGAACCAAAACCCTCATAGTTCCTATGATCCAATGTTGTAAAGATGAAGGTCGATAAGAAAAGATACATGAACATATGATCCAGGTGGATGTTGGTGGCCACCCACCAACCCATTTGGACCCCCACAACTGTCTCTTTCAGTCGTTTCAGTTTCCTAAATTACAGCACAGTTTACTATTTTTAGCAGTTTTTCGGGTCTTGAACTTCCGGAGCCGTTTTGAGGCCCTAAACGACCTTTTTTTTGGGATTCTAGGGCAACATGGGTCCATGGACCGATGTTGCCTCCCAAAGTGGTAGTACTCGGACAGATCTTTCTAACGAGCTATCGTACGCGTCAAACGGAGATCGTATGCCAAAGTTACGACCCCGGGAAATTGATGTACCAATTTACCCAAACGAGGCCCACAATTTGGTGTTTCATCTTCTAGGGTTAGGTTTCGAGATGTGAAGGGTTTTCCATTGTTTCTCAACAATAAATAGGCCTTCGAGCCTCATTGTAATACAGTTCGGAACAGTTCAGAGGCATGTAGCCGCACATCTCTTCTCAGAGATAAGCTACCATCTCCCTAGCTGGTTTATTTCCATTTCTGGTTGTAAGCATATTTCAGTATTTTCCATTAATGAAGTATTATTTCCGCTGCATCTCTGTATTTATGGTTATCTCTGTAATCTATTGCGTTCCTGTTTAAATTCGGATCAGTGGTATCAGAGCGGTCTGCTTTTTCTCTGTTTTTCTTTGCATGTCCCCAACGAGGTCGGGATATAAGGAGTTAGGGCTTGAACTGGTCGAACCTTTGCAAGACCAGCCTCGCAAATCCCGACAGCCTCCCATGGCGGATGAGAAGAAAGACGAGGGAGTAGGAGATCCTATCAAAATCTTGCTCGATGAAGCACTCGAGCGGCAAAGGAACGCGATGATGGATAGCTTTGCGCAGATCCTTCAGCGGCTACCCAGAGGCGACGCATCGGCTTCCAACAGCGACTCTGGAAATGCCACACCGTTCAAGGTACACATTAATTTTGAAATCCCCATATTTGAGGGTCAAATAGATGCAGATGCCGTAGATAAATGGTTAAATCTGCTAGATGGGTATTTTTCTGTTCATGAATTTTCAAGTCGGGAAAAGATTGTTTTCGCTCTTCTCAAAGTAGCCCCCCATGTCAAGGACTGGTGGGAAACCTACTGCGAGCAGAAGGATGAAAGTACAGGCTCACTATTTTCAGCCACACCCACTTGGAATGACTTCCGGGATGCCATCAAGGAGCAGTACTACCCTGTCGGAAGCTATGAGGACAAATACATCAAATGGACCACACTGCGGCAGGGACGAGACCAAGATGTGCCAGAGTTCACAAACATTTTTCATACCCTTCGCACACAGTTGGGTATCAAAGATTCTGAGCTGCATCTGGTACTCAAATACCGTGGCTGCCTACACAGATACATCCAGGAAGAGATGGTGTTCTTGAACATCTCCTCACTCGGCACAGCGTACCGATACGCTGTCAAAATCGAGCAAAAGTTCAAACAGAAGAAGCGAGACTTTGGATCTGCAAATCCGAAGCCCAAAGGACAAAGCCAAGGCGGGGCAGCCCAAGACAACCCGTTGAAGTCGCAAGAAAAGAACAACACCACGAAGCCGAAGAAGGACACAGGAAAGTGGTGTGAGTTCCACAAGAGTCCCACTCATAACACAAGTGAGTGTCGGACCAAGCAGTCGTTGGTGGCCGAGTTGAAGGCTTCCGAATCAGATGCATGTTCCGAACCTGAGCCAGAACCCGACAAGGGGAATGGCAAAGGGAAGCAGATCATTGATGCGGATCCCAGCGCCACTGTTGCCACCGCCAAGATCCAGAAAGATGAGCCCGAAAATCCAGAGGAAGGGGAGCGTCTTTTCCACTCACAGATGTGGGTGAAGGGTTTGCCGCTGCAATTCATTGTCGACAGTGGCAGCCAAAAGAACCTCGTTTCAGCAGAGGTCGTGAAGCGGTTGGGCCTACCGACTACACCACACCCACAACCGTACAGTATCGGGTGGCTTCATGAAGGACGAGATCTCAAAGTTCGCCAGCAGTGCCGCCTTCCCTACAGCATCAAACCCTTCACAGACGAGGTATTGTGTGATGTTACACCTCTGGATGTTTGTGATGTATTATTAGGCCAGCCATACTTGTGGAGGCAACATGCTGTGTATGAGTCAAGGCCTCGTGCTGTCATTATTTCTTTGAATAATTCATTATACAGGATACCAGAGGTAGCCCCACCTACCGCCACATCTTTGATCACTACCAAGAAAGGCAGCAAGCTCATATCACAGACCAGGAAATTCATCTGCCTGGTTCACTCCCAAAGTAAGGGGAAGATCGTTGCTACATCCATGACCCCTGCAAAGGGTTCCTCCACGCAGCAGCAGCAGAAAAGGGATACGGTCATGATAAAACACAGGAACAACTTCTCCTCACCCACATGGGTACCACACAAGTTTCAGGTGGGCAACAAATTCTGGTTACATCTGCAGAAAGAACGCCTTACAAGAGCCCATCAGAAGCTCAGACCACACCGACATGGTCCTTACGGCAATACCAAGGCTATGGGGAACAATGCTTTGGAGCACAACATTCCTTCATTCCTTCGCCTGCACCAAATGTTCAATGTGGACCATCATCGACCATGCTTCCCACCATCACTGGACACATCAGAGATTGCAGGACAAGTTCAGCATATGGAGGAACTCAACGCAATGGGGACCATTGCTTCCTAAGGGGGGAGGAATGATCCAGGTGGATGTTGGTGGCCACCCACCAACCCATTTGGACCCCCACAACTATCTCTTTCAGTCGTTTCAGTTTCCTAAATTACAGCACAGTTTACTATTTTTAGCAGTTTTTCGGGTCCTGAACTTCCGGAGCCGTTTTGAGGCCCTAAACGACGTTTTTTTGGGATTCTGGGGCAACATGGGTCCATGGACCAATCTTGCCTCCCAAAGTGGTAGTACTCGGATAGATCTTTCTAACGAGCTATCGTACGCGTCAAACGGAGATCGTATGCCAAAGTTACGACCCCGGGAAATTGATGTACCAATTTACCCAAACGGGGCCCACAATTTGGTGTTTCATCTTCTAGGGTTAGGTTTCGGGATGTGAAGGGTTTTCCATTGTTTCTCAACAATAAATAGGCCTTCGAGCCTCATTGTAATACAGTTCGGAACAGTTCAGAGGCATGTAGCCGCACATCTCTTCTCAGAGATAAGCTACCATCGCCCTAGCTGGTTTATTTCCATTTCTGGTTGTAAGCATATTTCAGTATTTTCCATTAATGAAGTATTATTTCTGCTGCATCTCTGTATTTATGGTTATCACATCTCTGTATTTATGGTTATCTCTGTAATCTATTGCGTTCCTGTTTAAATCCGGATCAACATAAGAACAACAAGGTTTACATCATTAGTATGAAGCATTTCAGGTAGAGGATTTAACCATGTAAATCTCAAAATGTCATTGACATGCAATGATAATGAGTGAACCAATGAATCCTAGCAACCACCCAACTCCTTCTCATGAATATTGATTTACCCTATAAGTGATCAAATCCTTAATGAATAGCAGAGAACTAGTAAATCAAAGGGTCAACAAGGTTTTTATTAAGTTTTTCTTCATGATAGGAGCCAAGGTACCAACTAATTGAGTTAAGAGGCTTGTAGTTCAAGGATTGGTGGCTTTAATAGAAGTTTTCTTTGTCAAAAGAGACAAAATGCCAAATCCCCAAGTTCAAAGGCCTAACACGACTGTAAAACTAGAAATACACTTTCATCTAAATTTGGTGAGATCAGAGGTGTGTTTTCCTCTCAAACCTAATTATTCACCCTCTAGAATATGAATTTGGCAAACTTTACTGAAAATAGGTTGAGAAAGCATAAAAAAGGTTATTTTGAGTCTCATTCATTCTCTAAAAGACAAATTTCTCGGTTGGGAGATTTGTTTGTCTTTGGCATATGCTTTAGACAATGCAATTTTACCTGTAATGAATGAACTGAATTCGAATTATAAAACAAAATCTCTTGGTCCTCCAAAAATTGAGATTTTGATGCCAATAAATACAACCATAGCTACCTTGAACTGATTTCCTAAAATACTTTTGTTCTATCTTCATATATTTCTATCATTCTTTCAGTTACTGCAATTTTTTGTTCATAATGACATGTTGTTGCATCTGTAGCTATTGTTATTCCTCTAGCATGTGCTACTTTTTCTTTCTCATGTGCTTCCATTTCTTCAGATTCTGTAGTTCCTTTAAATACAAGACCAATTGGGGTTGCTGAAGTATCTAGCTCCAACAAAACATCAAGAATGTTTTGCATCTCCTCCTTTGTAAGCTTCCAATCTGATGTGAAAACCTAAGAAGCTCTGTCTTCGGCATCACTCATCCAGAAACAGGCTCTACAATATGGAATAGGAATGGACTCCTTCAATGCTCACAGGTTGATAGTGGGAAAGCATGATTTCCTTCCCAATCATGAAATGAAATGCAAATCCACATATTGCATCTCAATTAAAGTGCATAGAGCGTTTAAAGAGAAGCTCTCAAAAATCTTTGAAGAGGACTACAAATTTATTGAAGACTGGTGTTAATCACTCTAGTATTCCAACTACCATTGTGCACTCTTCCATGTTTGGGAGAACAATGAAGTGTCAAGGGTTAATATATAAAATTGTAGAGAAATTTTCAACTCCTTAGTCAACACTGCACACTCACACCATCTGCAATTCTTGATTCAACCATGCTTGTCTAGACTACAAACATTACCAATTTCTATCTCTTTTTTATAGTATTGAGTTCACAACTTATCAGGCATAAAAATTACAGATCAATGCCTCCTCAAGCATCAACTGTAATAACATGTTGTTCTTCAACTTTTGTGGACCAACATAGGCTTCAACCCAATTGGAGAATACAAACATTTTATTCTACTAAAACTTACTGGAATATAACAACCACAGTCACAAAGGAATTCTTAACTTCTTAAGGCACTCACTTTAATAACAAATTAGCATTAATTTATGGAGATAATTTCTCAAAGTTGTCAAAGATCGCAATTTCACCTTCTACAACCATAGGCCAGTAAGATGCACCTTCAAATAAAGTATAACATAGATGACCATATTGTGAACAGACACCTTCAGGTAAATTATAACACATATGGCCATATTGTGAACCAATGCACAAAAACAAATATTGGAAAGATGAAGAATTGTTCAATTCCATTCTACTTGTCGTTATTTCTCTTATGGTTACCTGTTGAAGCCTCGATTTAGTTTTCAACTTATTGAGCCACACTAACCCTAAAAGAGTATCACAATTATCAAATGAGTACGAATATTGTTCTCTCTATATGCACACATTTATAGTGATTAATATCGTTCACTGCATCAAAACATTTCTCAACGTTAGATATGGAGCTTCTTGTGTTTATTTTAACCAAACATTCTCCCAAAATATTAACCTTGCACTCTCTATTAAATTATGAAAATATTCAAATCTAGTTAAGTTTAGGTTTTAACTCTTTAATATAACATAAAAACTAAATATTCCCTAAATATTTCACTGACACCATGCATTTGTATTCCTAGAGAATAGAGTAGGTTACGTGTTAAACATTATTCTCACTCAGCAAAAATCCTAGGGAACAATTGGACATTTTGGCAGACGTGGCTTATTGGTCCCATAACATAACAACAAAGTCAGTGAAGAAAGATCCATAAGACTCAAGTGAATATGGTAAAAGTGTTATGTAGGATTTGGAAGGAGTTATAGGGCATACTAGAAAGAAATGTTGTATAACATACAACGTCTAAGGCCTTGTATTTTATCTTCATTTATGTTGTAATATGAAGTGTACCCTTGGTGTCCAAGATTATGTGCTGTATTTCTAAGGATTGCACCTACGTTCTCATTTATAGTAAAAAATTAGTTATTTGGGAATTTAGAGTGATGCCAGTGGAGGAGGGGTGTCAGTTGAAGCCACCATTTGAGCATCCAAAATCACATGGAATCTCAATATTCCTTATAGTAACCATGGTAAATCCATTAGCATCTTCAACAATTATTATGTCAAGATCACATTCATTCATTTATAGCTTTTACCATTTTACATCCAAAAAATTTGTTTTGAAGGTTTTAAAGTCACGCTCAATTATATAATCCAAATACCAGTATTGATTTTTAGACACTTCTGGATATGTCTCGCTTCTAGATGAAATATGAGTAACTTGAAATACTTTGAAAATCCCACTATTAAAAGTTTTCATCTTTCAATCAATATTTTTGATGTGAAATTTGTGGCCATTATACCACATGGCCTTGTTGTACTTCAATTGTGTAATGGCACAAATGTAAAATATGCCTTCTCAATTGGCAATAGTATTTATACATAGAAAGTATTCAAATTAAGAAATAGACACACCATATAAATCAATATAAAATTTAGAAAAACTAAATAGTATTGGGGGATATGCTTACTTGTTTATATTTTAAATCATTTTCTAAATCAATTTTCCTCTTTGTATTATTGGTATCTCTATCACGTTCAGCTTCATTAACCAATGTAGCCACACTATGCCATGATAAGTTATCATCAATTTACTTTTTACATATTTCAATCCATACCATCATCGAATCAATGTTGTTTGAAATGTATAAATGTAATTCATCCCACTCTCATCCAAATATATTAAAATAAAAAATTAAAATATAATTAGTTACCAAAGTATACCTTCACAATAAAGGATTATGTTGGGAGACTAAAAATTCAATAAGCCCGATGTAGATAAAAAAATTGTCAAATGTTTTATAAAACGCCACCATGTACTTACATGCCACTTTCCTCATTCTACCTTCCCCCAATAGAGATCCCCTTAAGATCATTTATATTTAAATCACTAATTAACATACAAATAGACATTCAAGTAATAAGCATCTATAAGCTCCCATTGGGGTTGAAAAAACGTCATGAAGTGACGCCCATGGAGGTGCATGCCAACCATTCAACCTTAATTATAATTAAGGCTCGGTGGCCTGGCACCCCACAGCCATGCAAGCACATGTGAATTTATGCTAACTAATAAGAGGATTTTTTATTACTTGCAAGATTATGATGTAGGCGGTAGTAGCGATGTTGGATCAAGCATGGCACTTGTGGCTTTACGTGCTTGAACTAGGTATCAAATTAGTATTAATATGGGAAATATTACATAGTGGGAAATATTACATAGTATCAAGGATGTTTTACGATGCTCAATTTTCCCTGGTACAAGGTAAGTCTAGGATGACTCCAAGTTTTTCCAATAAAATCACACCTTTAACACTTTTACAAGAATTTTCGTTGTGGATTTACAACACTAGGTGGTAGAAAAAATAGTGCTTTTGGTCACTTGCTACACACTAGAGAAACAATGAGATGTGCTAGGGTGACTTTTGCACAAAGGGGTATGTCAATTATTTATACATCACTAAGGTAAGTTCACTATTTATTTATTGTTATGATCAACTCTTTGTTAGTGTTTATGGGGGCTAGGAACTACCATAGTTCATGAGTCTTGTCCTTATTCTTAATTAAGCATGGACATTGGCTCTTTCATTTTCTTGATCTACATTCTGGTTATTTACAAGCTTTTGGTTTAGTATTGGGTATATTTTATGGTGATCGGGCCAATTTTGTTATTTGGTGGACTAGGATGCATAGGTTGGTCTAGCAACATTGGTTCTCCTTGTCTTGCAAGGGACTCAATTTTTTGGTGGTTTGATGGAGGGTTGGGTGTTCCTTTGTAGAGAGATAGGGCATGATTAACATCTCAACTTTTGAATGTTAGCCCTTATCCCATGTATAGGTATAGGAATTACATATTTGGGTTCTCGGGTATTCTATCTAGGTGTATTGATGCTTATTGTTATGGAAATAGCCTTTTGGTTTGCAGGAAATATTGTGATATAGCTTGGAGTGATATTCCTCATCAACGAAGTAGTGCTAGATGTGGAATTCTATAAAGGGGTCAATAGGAAAGGCACATCGTGGGAGATTCAGGGCATGGTAAGGCCTTAGAGCCCAATCTAGCCCACACACTTGGAATCAAGGACTTAGTTCCTCCCAAGTTAATTGGCTATATTTTTTGGTAATTACCTAGTGGCTAATAAATATCGTATGTCTGAGGATGGTAGGATTTTGGAAAATTGTATAAATCGATGCAATATTATGATATAATGGAAGCCCTTAGATTCACAAAAAAAGAAAGAAAGAAATATCTATAACCATGCAAGAGAGATCATTGTTTTATAAAGAATGATACATATGGAAAGTTTTAATGACTAAACAACTAAATGGAATGGTATAAATAGGGGGATAAATTTGTTACAAACATTCATGAGATTAGAGAATTATAAGAAAATAAATGATGAATGGTTTTCTATCATTTTTTACTTGGAATTTGTGTTAGCATAAAGAAAATTTCATAAGTAATTATTTTGTTATTATATATATTTGTGTGTGTGGGGATTGATTTATTATATGTAATTGAGTGTAAGGTTGGTATAACATATTTGAAGAAAGAAACATTTTCAATATATAATTTATATTTGCAAAAAAATCATATATATATTTTTATAAAGGTAATGGATACAATTGGATTAAAATTTTTAAATAAATTTTAATGAATACACGATAATTTAAACAAAATTTCTACAATTATATTAAATTACAGATAAAATTTATAAATTAAATTTATGTTTTTAAGAATTTTTTATTTAAATAATGCTTGAGACTAAACATGTTTTTTTTGAAGCTCAGAAAATTACAACACTAAAAAAAAAGAACTTTTCCCTTGCCCTTTTAAGAAACCAAGATATCAACTAACAAACATCTATCATATATAAGAACCAACCAATTTATAGTTTCATTTATCTAAACTTATTAATCATTGAAGTATGGATAAATGCAACAATAAGAACATAGGAGATTAGCAACATTTCAATTATCTTTTATGAAAACATCCGAAAAGATAATATCAATAAATGGAATTACATATTAAATTGTATTGTTTGCATTACTGGTGCTCTAAATCACTATATAAGGGATACATGTAGGTATTATGACTGTTTATGTCTCTGTCTAAAACATATTTGGTCTGTCCTTTAGCTACATATGAGATGATTTCACTCCATGACTTGTAACACTAATGTGTACAGTTTCATATTCACATAGCTATGGACAAAAAAAATATATACCATCATTGAAATGTAGAAGATCCTTGTTGAGATATAGAGAAGTTATTAAAAATTATTTGGTGAGCTAGTAACTTGTTAACTAGTGCTTTCATGTCTACTACTATGCTTGATTTACCAAGAATAATGAAAACACAAATTTATGAGCAGTGTTGAACTTCTGGGAAACTATAGATCTTTCAACTCAGTGGCCACTAATTATTTATTGTCACAAGTTATCCACCAGCTAGCAACAAATGTTTTATGGGGACATAGTATACCAATCATATATCTATCTATATTAGATAAAACTATAGAGAGATGACTAGAGATTAAACATGCATCTTGGTCATGATTGTGTAATGTAGGGATTCTTTGAGGTAATAAAATTTAATTGTTACTTTGTTGTTTTAATCTAGCCATAAATCTATTGTAGTCGAAATATCGACTTAAAATGTAAATCGCACCCTCTTTTCGAAGGATGAATTTTGTGTGGAAATATATTTATATTAGTACAAAATGATATAATACCAAACAAAACATTTTATTTGATGCCTCTTCTCTGAAACAATCAACATCTACATTTTCATTGTTTTTTATGAATATGAGTTAAAGAAAATATTTTATTTCTTATTTATGTTGTTATTTGAACTATAATTTTTATCATTTAATCCAATCCAAAAGTCATGAATATTGAAGGAATTGTAATTGTAAAATAATAAAATATAAATTTAAAATCTTATCAAGGTTGTTGAAGACTAAACATTATTATCTAAAATTTCGTAATAGTTTTTGTATTTTGATCACCATTTAATGTGGCGGGTAAAATAAATATGAGGAAAATTACTTTCTATGTATTAGGATTATTGCTATTATTTATATGAGTTTATGAGATTTACAATTGTATTCAACACCCTTAACATTATCATTTTATATAAATTAATTTTAAGTGTTAGGAGACATCAATTCATTCTTTATAAGCAACCATACTTTCCTTATAATACATGTGTTGTGCTATAAAAACTATCCTAGATCCATCTTAAATTCAAACCTATTAAGTGAATAGAGTGATAATATCTTTCAAGTTGCAAACCTTTCTTTAATTTTTTCACCCACAAAAGAGGTTTGTATCTTGAAATATTTGATCCCTCTTAGTACTTGATAGATCTAGAGTAAATATAGATCTAGGTTGGTTCACCTCCACAATAAATTACCTTTTGTTATCTATAAATTTTTGTGGAAAGAAAATACAACAAAGTTGTTCAAAAAACTAAATTGCAAAACCAATTTTAAATTTCAAGAAGAAACTCTTTGTGGAAAGGGAGTCAAAATCATTAAAAAATATTTGTAATATATTAATTTTAAAATATTTAAATAAATATCACTCAACATCAAATCTTCAAGGGTTCTTTACAAAAATGACCTAAATATGTTTCCCAATCTCATTATGGCAAAAAATAAATAACTAGAAAACGGTTCCTTCAAATATTCCTCCACAAACTCACACATGTTCAATGAGATAATTTTACTAAAAATAAAACAAATGAAACCTTGATTTAAAATAAATAAGTTTCTAAGAAAATATTCACACAATAGTCATTTCATGGTGTATAAGCATATATATGACCTAGAAAATCATTAACCAAGTTATACCATTCCTTTTTCGAAGACTCATACATATTCAACCACATAAATTTACATAAAATAGATCAAATGACATTGAAGCAAAGTAATTTTTTTAATATAAAAAATATATATACATCCCAAAAGGACTACATTTCCTACACAAAGAAAAGTTACAAAACAACATTATTTATAAACAAAAAAATTAAATAAACCCCTATTTTTTCCCTTTCTAATTTTAAATTATTAACGATCAATTTAAACAAAGTAAAATGAGACTATAATACATAGAAAAGTTTCCTATTGTACTCATACATTCTATGAAAATAAAATCGTAGGATGTAATTCACAATAAAAATAAATTCCCCAAACACTAGACTTAAAGACAATGAATCAAATGAAACCCCATATTTCTTTTCTTCTCATTTAATTTTTTCAAAAATAAATTGCAACAAAGTAGAACCCCCTCATCCTCTTCCTTATTCGTAAAAATTATATGTGGAAAACAAAAGAAAATATAGAGCTTCAAAAAACCCAAACTTTAACCTTACACTGGAATGGTTTGAGCATAAATTCATGGTTTTCTCCATGGGAGTTAGGCCATAGAAATTCATGACGAAAGATGAGATATGCTAGCCCAAAAATCCAATTTGCAATAAATGAGAATGAGAATATTACTTTAGATAATAAATAAACACAAAATGTGTATGAATAGATTGTGAACGAAAGTTGAAGGTCGTAAATAGACCCTCCCCCATTCCATCCCTTTGCCCCCCTCTCTCTTACTCTCTATAATTATTCCTCTCTCTCACAATGTCTCTAAATCTCTCTCTATGACTCTTACTATGGCTCTCTCTCTCTCTCTAATATTGTATCATTCTCTATCTCTCTCTCTCAGTCTCTCACCCTCTTATTCCTTGTATTACCCTCTCTCTTCTGCCCTATCCTTATCTCTCTCGCCCCCTCTCTCCCTCCTCCTCCCTCTTCCTCTCTCTCTTCCCCTCTCCCCCTTTCCATATCTCTCTCTCACTCCCATTCTACTTCCTCCTCCCTTCCCCCCTCCCCCCCCCTCTTCCCTCTCTCTCTCTCTCTCTCTCTCTCTCTCTCTCTCTCTCTCTCTCTCACTTGTTTTCGATTACTTGATCTCCCTCCCTCTCTCTCTTTTTCTCTCCCACTTTTTTATATCACTTTATCTCCCTCAGTCTTGCTATCTCCCTCTCTCACTGTCTCCCAATCCTACTCTTTCTCACTCTCAAAATATCTCTCTCACACAAAATATCTAACATTATTTTCTTCTCACTTTCTCTCTATAAATATCTTCCCTTCTCTCCCTCCCTCTCCTCTCATTTCCCCTCTCATTATCATTGCCTCTCTCTCATTTTCACTACCTCTCTAACTCTCTCTCACCATCTCCCACTTCAATCTTTATTTCCATCTCTCTCCTAGCCATCTCTATCTCCCTCCTCCTTGGTCACTCTCCCTATATCTCATGTTATCTCCCTCTAACTCTCACTCTTCCTCTCTCTCATTCCCCATGCCACTCAATCTCTCTCTCTCTCTCTCTCTTGATATTTCCCCCCTCTCTCTTCCCCTCTCCCTCTCTTTGTGTTCCCTCTCTCTCTCTCCCCCTTTCTCTATGCCTCTTACACTCCTTCCCTCTCTCTCTTTCTCCATATTTCTCTCTTAATCCTTGTCTCTCTCTTCCTCTCTCTTCTTATCTCTCATCCTTCCGCTCACTCTCTCTCCCCTTGCCACACCTTCCCCTCCCCTTGACTCTTTCTCTTCTTTAACATCTATTTTAGTCTCTTGGAATCTCTCTCAATTGATCTCTCTCCCATTATCCCCTCTCCCTCTCTTTCCCTCTTGCTATGTCACCATCACTCCCTCCATCCCTCACTCTCTCCCTCCTAAGCTCCTTTCGTCCCTCCCTCTCTCCCACCTAAGCCTAAAACATAAATCTTAAATCTAATTTTGAAACATGACTTCACTTAACAGTGCTTAGCATTAAGTGAAGCTAATTCTTTTAGAAAAAATATATAGTGACAATATAAAATTTTGTATACATTATTGTTAAACACACACATGGCAAAGACAAATAGGAAAGATAATCAGGGCAGTGCATTTATTATTAACAAATGATATACATTTATAGTACATTGTGCGACCATTGGGTTCTATATCCCAATGTCTCTTGGACTTCCTTAGTCTATTCGACTTCCACACTAACCCATAAAGGATTAGGTGTCCAACATTCCCCCCTTTAATTTAAAGGGTTATGTATGAGACCAAGAAGAGAGTTGTAATACAAAATGTTCAAAAATGCATGGCAGCACTAGGCTGAATGTGCTCTCTAAAATGTTGGTATAAAGGGTGGTGGTTTAAGGATGACAACCAACATTGGAATGCTTAGTGTAATTCCTAAAACTCTTCCAAAACTGGCAAGAAGCTGAAGTCTTCTGCTAGAGGAAGTTCTCCTATTGTTTTGAAGAGAGGAACCTTCAACCATGAAGGGGAGGTCTCACCCAACATAAAAGGGAGAACTTCAACCTAAAAAGGGAAGTCTCAATTTGTGATGGTTTAAGGCTGACCAACAACTCTGGAATGATGAAATTCCTGGAAATATTCCAAAACTAGAAAGAAGCTGAAGTCTTCTGCTAGAGGAAGTGTCCCCAATTCTATTCTTGGAACTCTTTCGAAACTTGCAAGAAGCTGAAGTCTTCTACTAGAGGAAGTGTCCCAAATTACCAACTAAAGGCATGCTCAGGCGAATCTTTGTCTCTGGCTACAACTCTGAAACTGGTGTGCCAGGTTGTGGCTCAGGCTCACTTGATGTGGCTTTGAAGCTTTTTGATGACCATCATTTCCCCCCTATCAGATACAAGGTGAGATGATGGAGAAAAATCAACTGCAAGACTATTCAATACTCTAGAACAAGTTCAGACATATGACTGGAATATCTTCTTGGCTGTTGCTGCCCATTGCCGAGAAGTGATCCATACAAGGAATATTTCTTCTTGCAGGAGGATTGTTTCTCAAGCATTTGTTTAAATAATGACATGGATGAAGATCAAAACAGTGATCTTACAGATGGCCAACTCGGTCAAAGTGTTTGCATTTCAATATCTATTGTTGTTGTTGTGGAAGAAGGGTAGAATCTGGAACAGCTAGAGGTGAACTCTCATGAAGGAATCTAGCACTCTGAATTTGAATGGGCTTTGAGTAGTCTGGAATATGAAAGGAAAAGTCCTTCTCATATCCAACACCAGTTGTGTGCCTGTTATGGACAAGCTCTTCCCAAGGTTTGATGGTGGGCTTGGTAATTGCAGGCTAACTTCTACATCTGCATGTAACTTTGTTGCTTCAATGGGTACTAAATCTGAATGAACTGTAACATTATTGACTTGTTGTTGATGGGTTGTTGTCTCAATGTTCTGAAGACAAATAGGTTCAGAATGATGACTCCTTTGTTTTAATTATTCTTGCTGAAGCTGAGATTTGAGCTCCAAAAATTATACCTTTTCTTGTGTATATCGCAGATAGGTTTTAATATCACAGAGAGTGTTCTTCCTGATTTTCACTATATCATGATCAGTAGAATGCATCAAAGTTTTCAAGCATTCTATTACTTCAGAAATTTGAGCCATATTCTCCATTGTCAAAATTACATCTTTTAAAAACTGATCATAACTATGACCCAATGTGGAAAAGGAACACCTACTCACAGTATAAAGATACAACAATATCCTCTATAAATGTGCACCAATTGACAATGTGCAACAAGAAGCAACAAGTAGAATTCAAAAATGCTACAACCGGATCAACTTGAATTGCTTTTATAGGAGTCCAAGAGAGTCTTGAAGCATACTAGGAAGCAGCTTAAGTATTCATTCAACACCATAATTCTTTCTTTCTAAACATTTGCAAGGAGTCAACAAACTAGACAATGCAGATTGGTTCTTATTGAAAATTTTATATCTTGACACTGCTGCAAATAAAAGAATGAAAAAATACCAATATGTGTTCCCACTGGAATATCTTTTTATTTGCTAACTTCACTCTTTGACTGGCATCAATTTGTTCAAACTCAGAGTTGCTCCTACAACTATGACTCTTCTACTAACATAAATTTGTCTTCAATGCACATATAAAATTTATTGAAACCAAATCACATATTTAACTCCAAGGTATAACCAGCGCACATATTGTCATATAATCTCGGTAATAGCATCTACAATAGACAAAGTTATGGCACCCAATCTTCTTACCTCATCAAAACTATCTCTTGATGAAAGAGTAGCTATCGAATCAAACAAATTACTAAGGTATGTTTAGTCAATATAGAGTCCATAAATTATAAGATTTCCAACCAGATTAACACACTTGCCCAAAATTCTCATGTATTACGAGAGCTAGTATATGGTTATAAATATCCTTAGAAGGATTGAATCAAGTGAATATGATCTAATAAAGAAGGATGTCTAATTTGAGTATACACATAAAATAGATGCAGGAAATTTGATTTAACTCATATACTTGAACAATGCCTGCAGGGTCTCTGCTATGTCCTTCAATGTTAAATCACATCTTTCTTCCATCTAAGCATTAGATATCAAGTACATGATAATTTTCCGAAAATGGGAGAATTCTAGCATTCACCACTGCACAAATATGACACTGTTCGTATGTCGCCTTTCAAAAATTGCAACGTAGAGGACTGAAACACATAGATTTCAAATAAAGGAATTCAAATAGGTGCAATGAGGGATTTTCATCATCAAAACTCCACAATATGTATTGACACGATGAAAACCAGGCAACAATTGGTTCCTCTCTATGTGTAGCCAAATTCATTCACTCCAGAACTTTTGGAAGTAGAGGATTATGGTCAACTGCATCAACGATGGTTGCGGAAACCTGTGATTGGAATATTTAGCATGTTGCACATTCACCAAGAATTGGCAACACCATCTTGGAAATGAAAAATGAAACCGTTTTTTCATTTTGTTTAGGCCCTTTCATCCTTTACGTAGCTTTGTTTGTTTGTTTGGACAACAGAAGCATTGAGTAAGACAGTCTTCAGAGAACCACAAGAAAACTAGAGAGAGCGCATCAAAAATTTGAAAGACAATGATAGCATGATACTTGGTCGCTTAAAGGAAATGCCTATTTATGTTAAGCTGATCCAATCGATCACAATGCAGTTGAATGAATGGAGTAGAATAGATTGGAATGGGAATCCACTTTGTGCCCATTTTGTTGAATGCCTTAAAGCTAGTAGGAGTGTTAGCCACAATCTCAGTAACTGCAAATACTATTGTATTCATCAGGTTCCGGAAGAAATTTCTAGAACCCCTTGACAACCCATTAGATGAATCTGAGGAAGTTTTAGGCACTTTTAACACAGAAAAAAATGAGGACGATGGAGGCTTCTTCTTGGGCTCGGCAACTGCCCCTGCCCACATTGAAGACAATCTCCATGATGCCTAGCCTGAATTCGATGAGAATGACACCGCGGATTAGAATTCATGACCAAGCGATCAACCACCAAAGATAACAAGACCTCATCCGAATTTCTCCCTATAGTCTTCAATGCACCATTCAAACCTACAGATTTCTCCCTATAGTCTTCAATGCACCATTCAACGTAGGTTTGAATAAACAACACATGCATCAATGCCACGTTCAGTGAGACACACATAGAGAAACGCCACAAGAAAATAATGGCTCGGAACGTAGAAATATTGTAATAGTTTCTTCACTTTCGACAACACCACAAACTTGAGAAAGGTAATGGGTTTGTGTGTTGACTGTAACACATGCAGGAAGATAGGTTATGTTATGGACAGAATGCTCATTTGAAAAATCAAAATTCTCATAACTGATATCAAATGCATATGCCAAAGATATGATTTCACTCGGACTTCAGGATGCACAAAATTTCAATGGCCAGTAGATTGAAACTTCCCACACAGATGTGTCGGGGAAGAGTTGAGAGGCGTTACCTCTGTTCTAACAAATGCTCTGAAAGGCACAAAAAATGTATTAAACACATATGATAGGTATGGCAACATATGGAAGGTATGGCAGTGTATCAGGGATGGCAATGCAGGAATTCACCTGCCACTCTGAGTGTTTTTCATGTGAGTTGTCAATATAAACGCAACTATCTAATGACTACCAAAAACAAAGTTATATAAATAGAGTTGGTAATATTTTAACATAGTGGTGGAGTGGAGCTTATACTAGAAACTAGCACTGGTTCATATATCGCAGCAGAGTTATATATCATAGTTACGATACCACTCCATAATATCGGGTATGGAAACCAGTGGGGAGAGCGATAGGCTGAGCATTAGGCTGAGAATGGGAGAGCTGAAATGCACACTAATGCCACAAGACTAGTGGCTCACAGAAGATTTGAATAGGTTAGGAAGGAACCTTCTCTAATACCATATTAAACACACACATGGCAAAGAAAAATAGGAAAGATAATCAGGGGAGTGCATTTATTATTAACAAATGACATTTATAGTACATTGTGTGACCGTTGGGTTCTACATCCCAAGGTCTCTTGGACTTCCTTAGTCTATTCGGCTTCCACACTAATCCATAGAGGATTATGTATTCAACAATTATAAACATGAAATTGATTTTACAATATTAATAAAAGAATCAGAACCCATTATGCCATTTAAAGTGCAATTTATGAGGCTAAAAATAAAGACATACATTCTAAAAATAAAAACATACATTCTAACAATTTCTATAAAAATGCATTGTAACATTAGTATTTTGGATAAAGTAATAACAACCATACAATATTTAAATTCATGTTAAATAAATATACATTTCCATTTTTAAAAAGAAAAAAATTCACATAAAAATGGTAACTAACCTAAATTAGATAATAAGATCATATTACCTTACAACAAAATATATATATATATATATATATATATATATTTTATATATAAGAGGAGGCCATAAGAGAATTCTGGATTCTTTTTCTTTAAAGTTTTTCATATTAAAAAACAATAACAATAATAATAGTTTAATGGAAAAAACAAAACGACTGTAGCAGTAGCACATCGCGAGAATAAAGTAGACAGGCTAAACAAAACGAAACTGAAAAAAAAATAAAATAAAATATTAATTTAATGAAAAAACAAAACGAATAGAGAATCTCGATATAATAAAAGAGGTGGAGTTAAACAAAATTAAACTATTTAATCCTAAAATCTAGGGAGTGGTATCTGCAATTCGGGCCGTAGTGCGATCTTATTTGATCTGAGTAAATTAACAGTGATGAACGACATTTTAGAAATGAAAGGAGTAGGGTTTTGATGGATTTAAAGAGTGGAGGAGAACAATGAATAAGAGTGAGAAATAATAAAATGTACCTCAAACCACATGGATTTCATGGTGAACAAGGCGTGTTAAAATATGCTGACTGGATTAATTATAATCAACATAGATAAAAACGAACTGAAATTAAGAAATATTTGCGACGGATAACAAAACCTAAAATTAAAAATCAGATATGACAACGATGTGACTTAAACAAGTCGGGAGTCCCAATATAATAATATTTGATAGGGTTAAACAAAACTACACTGAAAATAATAATGTACAAAGTGCATTTAATTTTGTAAAAGAAGATGCAATTAAATTTGTTTGAACAACAGAACCTCAAGTTTGCGCAATAAGCAGACGGTGGAAGAAATCCAGTTGAGTGAGATTTGTTCTGACTCACCATTTGAAAATCCATCAAAATCATTTCGCACTATTTATGAATTCGATTAGTCATCTTCTTGAAATGGTGGATTTCTTGAATGACCAATTTCACCTTGAGCAACAAGGATTTATTGTTACATAGGAGGCCTAGATCATCGAAACAGATCAAGGATTAATGTCAACTCTCAAGGAAGAATTGACGAAGAGCAAGCCATGTCAAGGCCATTACAATAGCTTCATGAACATCTAAACGCCTTTAAGAATGTCTTGAACCCTTACAAGCAATTGTAGTTGTAGTGGTTGTATGAGCTCTGCACAAGCTATTGTATTGGCTCTGTGAACGTTTTTAGCTTTGTTATAAGGACAAGTTTTTGCGCTTTTCGATTTTGTGTCTTTGCTTTTTCTAATAAGGCTCGGCTTTTGTCTTCTCTTAATAGATCAAGGATTATTGTAAGATAGGAGTTCTAGATCAAGGATTATTGTTACATAGGGAGCCTATATCATCGAAACAGATCAAGGATTAAGGTCAACTCTCAAGGAAGAATTGATGAAGACCAAGCTGTGTCAAGGCCATTACAATAGCTTCATGAACATCTAAATACACAAATGCATACGCGTTAAGGCCTTTAAAAATGTTTTGAACCCATACAAGCAATTGTAGTTGTAGTGGCTGTATGAGATCTGCACCTGTGAGCATTTTTAGCTTTGTTATAAGGAAAAGCTTTTGCGCTTTTTGGTTTTGTTTTCTTTCTTTTTCTGACAAGGCTCGGCTTTTGTCCTTTCTTGATTTTCTAGTGCTTTTTATTCTGTTTTTTGGTTCATCTGCTTTTCTTGGACTCTGGTTGTTTTTTTGTATTTTTTTTATTTGCTTTTTGTTTTTTTTGTTTTTTTAAGTTTTATTTTTATTTTTTCTTTAAATTATATATATGGATAGATTTATTAATTTTTTCTTTATTGATTACATTTCAATATTTTGTCTTGAACATTTTTTTAGCTTATTTACTTTTTATTTTTTATAAATTCACTTTAGTCTTTATTTATCAAATATCAAGAAAATAAGTAAATTCTGTGTTTCAAATATATATAAAAAGTTACAAATTAACATAAGAAAATCATTTTAAGACTATAACTTAACATAAAACTACAACTTAACTAGTATATTAATCATTATTATTATTTAATTTATGTTATTATTATATTAGCAATTTTAATTTTTTGTAGTGAAAATTTTAATTTTAATTTTTATGTTCATCTAATTGGACACTTTAATCATTTTTTTAATTAATTATTTTGATATTATAGTTTAAATTTAAAGATTCCAGTATATTCTAGTCTTTTCCACTATATCAACTATTGGAATTGTAACTCTTAACTTTTTGCATATTTAAATCATGTGTTTAAACCTTGTTTAAAATATTTTTTTACCAAATGATGATTAAAAATTTATTGTCCCTATTACTTATTGCCATGTATAAAAATTAGATAAAAATGAAAACTTGTATCAATATTACAAAAAATGAATCTCAAAATGGAAAAGAATATTAAAAGTTGGCTTCGCTTTTTACATTATAGAATGTTTCACATTCAATTTAAATTGTGCCAAATGTGGCTGCACTACTTTTGAAACATATAGTAGTGAATTACCTTACATTTTTTGAAATGTGTTGGTTTGGGACATCCAAATGAAATGGTCCCAAATGTGCCTTCATTCTCAACCAAAAAAAGTATTTTAAAAAAACATGAAACATGGCTACACTTTGGTTATATTATGTTTTGTGAGTTACATTTTGCGACGTGTTTGCTTAGAAAAATTGAAATTTTATGGAAAACACTAGGGGAAGTCATTGTTTCCATATTCAACTAACTCTTTTTTCCCACAATTTTCTATTATTTGAGAAAATTACATGTTGTAGATGGCAAACACACATATGCAAAGAGTTAGGTCATAGCCTTCAATGTATAATGTTTGTACAAAATTAACCTGTATACCATACCCATTTTGAAATGGAGATATACAATGATATATAGAGCATAATATAATGATCTAATAATATTTTCAAAAAATGAGATTGTATTAGGGTCTAGCTGCCCCCTGAAATGGGCGGTCTATATATGGCCAGTGGTAATACTAGTATTTTTCAGCATCCCGCTGTTCCTGAATTAGCCATTGACCCCTGGGCTGAACCACGACCTCCTTCGATAGTTGGTCGGTAATTTGATTGCATTCCCTGTAAATGTAATGACAATAAATATAATCCAATTGTTATTTTAAATGCATAGATTCATTCAATATGTTCCTTAGTGTGTGCACATGACATGTATATGTGTTATTGAACCATTTTATAATGATTTTTGAGTCACAAAAAAAATGACGGTGCCTCCAATCATGTTCCAATGCAAAATGAATCAAATGTCTAATAGTGATGAGTTCGGCATAGTTATTTGTGCCAACCCAGAAACCAATATGGATGGGGTAGGAATGTCAGTGAGAGAGATTTAGAAAGATACCCCCCCAACATCCTTGTTCTTGTGCAGATCCATCAAAGTATGCCCAATGATGATTTGGGTCAATAACTTCAGGTGTCATAGGTGAGACAGGAAGAGTGTGCTCGTCATCAACAATTTCATGAAATGAGTTAATAATATGGGAAATAGAGATAGGCCAATGGACAACCTTGTCTCAAAATATGATGCCATTCATGTTCAATGAGATTGTCCAACAGATAAGAAGGGGGAGATTGCGAGCTTTTTGGTTCGAGGTCTGAGTCCACCAATGATTCCAAGAAGTTTGAATGTTATCTCCATGCCATCGTTGTCTAATAGCCAGAGAGGGGAGAAGATGTTCCCATAAATTGATAGCGGAAGCACAGGTTAGAAAGAGGTTTTCATTTGATTCAATGGCCTATTGACATGGGATGCACTAGGAGGGACCATCAAATGACCTTTTCATCAGATTTTCCCCAGTAGGAGTTTTGTTCATAAGGACATTCCACATGAAAAATCTGGTGCATATGGGAGCTTTGAGCTTCTAAAAAGTACACCACCACTTAGCCAGAACAGGTGGCTCGTGAGCAGCATATATGATAGGATATCCGTCTTTCGAGGAATAAATTTCGTGTGTTTTAGGTGCCCAAGTGAGTTCATAGTTTTCCTCCTTGATATGTACATGTGACTTAGTTAGCGCAGAGGTATATCTCACCTAGTACTGATGCCATTCTAGAGTGATTCCCAAGAAGTTAGTTGATTTCCAAGCTTGTGCAAAAATGGTGGTATTCTCCAGATCTACAATATTAGAAATCGAGTTTATTGCTCGATCATTTAGAAAGCTAATAAGATCTAGGGCTAGCCTATACATATTACCACATCTTGACCACAGGTCCATGCCTAAGAATACTGATGTGCCAAATTTAATATGCCATGCAAGATAGTTTCTGATAGTAGGAATAGTGTGGAGGACACCCTACCAGATCATCGATATACCTGTTCTATGCTAGGTCAGGAGTCAAATCTAATCGAAATTATGAAAAATCCAAATGAATTTGTGATGGAAAACATAAGTCCAAAGGCTATGGGTAGTGATAGCATGCCATGCCATCTTGGTAGCAATTTCATGTGCAAAAGAAGTAATATCCTTTATACCCTAGCCACCCCATTTCTTAGGATGCACGATTTGACTCTAGCCCACCCAAGAAAATGGCTTCCCCTCCTTGTAACCATTCCACAGGAATCTAATACAATTATTTTGTATCTGGAATAAGATTTATTTTGGTAACCATGCTAAGGAGATCCAGTAAAATGGAATTGCATCAAGGATAGATTTAAGAAGGACTAAACATTGATATTTGCATAAGAACCTACGATTCCAATTATGAAGTCTTTTTTCCACCTTGTCCACAAGCCAAGTCCAATATGATATTTTGTAACTATGTGGCTTGATATGGAAACCAAGATATTTGAGTCCATGTTCTAGAAAAAGTCTTTGAAAGGGTAACTTATGCAGAGATATCTCAATTTCCTATTGGGAGAAATATGAGAAAGGGATTGTAAATTTCAATTGATTGGATTCCATACTAGTTGCAGTGGAAAAAAACAACATGATATCATAAAAAACATAGAAGTCCCATATAACCCCACTGAGGAAGATAAGGACACCATCCATGAAAAGTAGGTGGGAGATGATGCAATGGTATGTAATCGTGATACCCTAAGGTCACCCATCTCATCTTTCCTACAATATTAACCTGCTTAGTCCTTCCATTACAAGGAGGAAAAGGAGAGGGGAAAGAGGACATCGTTGTCTGAGGCCTTACTTTGTGTGAAAGTAATTGAAGGACAAGACATTAATGATAATGTTGAAGGATACAATGGTGATAAAACACATTATCCATTGAATGAAAGAGAGAATGAATCCTAAGTGTGTGAGGAGAATTCTTAAGTATAACCAGCTAACTTAATCAAATGCCTTAGAAATATCAATCTTGAGGATGGATCCTTTTAAATAACTTGTCTTAATGGAGTGGAGGACCTCTTGTGGGATGCCAATGGCCTCATGTATTTGTCTATTATGCAGAAAAGAAAATTTCTAGAATGAAATGTGGGAAGATAGGATGGGATTTAATTGATTAACGATGACTTTGGCAATAATTTTATAGAGGCAGTTGCAGAGAGAGATGGGCCTGAAATTATTGAAAGAAAGAGGGGAGTCCACTTTGGGGATGTGGGAAATGAAAGTAGAGTTGATGGCCTCATACATACGACCAACTAACCTACATTCCTCCACAACCTTAAGTAGGTCCTCTCCCATGGTCTCAAGGAAATACAGATAAATTTCAACGAACCATCCATCAGGGCCACAGATTTTATCCTTTCTAAACCATTTAAGAGTGATTTCTAGTTCCCCAATTGATATTGCCTTAATGAGATCAACTGCCTCATCTTGGTCAACAAAACCAAGGAAATGCATGGAAAATATAATGATTTCAATAACATTGGCCCCTCGAGGACCCTTGAATAGCTGTCAGAAGTAGGTCATGCCAATATTAGCCAATTGATGAAAAGTATGAGTAGGATGTCCATCCTCATTAGTCATCTTCCAGATAGTATTACTTTCTCATCTCACTTTCACATAATTATGAAGTAATTTTGTGTTTTCATCCCCATATTATAACAAGATAGCTCTACTCCTAAGGTGCTAGGTCTCCTCGCGTTCTTTAACAATTTTGGATCGCAGATCTTCTAGGTCAATGAGAACATTTTTAGCTTTTGTAGTGGAGAAACCCCTCCCATTCTTGTCCAACAGACGTGCCAAATTATCTTCAATTAACCTAAGAGTTTGATCGTCTTGATCTCATTTTTTTTTTGCCCATTGAATAGATAGACTCATTAGTTTATTTAGATTGTGACAAAAGATTTATGATGTAGATCTCCCCTGAGTAGGTGGATGTGCAGGCCAATAATCATTAACAAATTTGATGTTATTAGGATCCATCAGCTAGATGGAATTGAATTTAAATGGGGCCCTTGTTTTTATAAAGGGACCTGACAACTCAAAATATATAGGGGAGTGGTAAGGTATGCCACCACAACCCACCCATTGATGAAAGTTTTTCAAGGCTCTTACCAAACTCTCCTTGATTAAGAAGTGATCTAGTCTTTGGGATAGTGATGCTTCTCCTATACCTTTTTTATGCCAAGCTAGTTGTAGCTTATTCATAGGGATATCAACAAGATGGTCCTGCTCCAGAAGATGTTCCAAATATCTGAGAGGGGGTCCAACTAGGCATTGTCTCCCTGAGATTTTGTGTGTCCAATTGAGAAATTTAAGTCCCCTCCTAGAATGATGTTGTCTGTGTTAGTGAGAGATAGGTTGAGTAAATGATTCCAGAATTCAACCCTGTTATGATAGGGAGCAGACACATTGATGATTATGAATTCCTAATACAACTCCTAGGAGTATATATCCATACCCAAAAATCCAGCCCCTCCCGAGGATGTAAATAGCTTAATCGTGCGAGCGTTAATGCCAAGTGCGATTCCCCCAGATCGTCCACTGATATATAGTGCATGGAAGGTCCATCCTGGATTCAAGGAATTCAAAATAGATATGACCTAGTCGGCCAACCTAAGGGTTTCTGGTAGATAGATAATATTGATTTGTTGAGAATCTAGTAGTCTTGCGAGCGCTAATTTTTTAGCAAGGCTAGCCAACCCTGTACAGTTAAAAGATACCCACTTCATGGATGAGATAGGTGGAGGTTGTCCAGTGCTCTAAGAACCCTATCATGTTTATATTTCTTTCCCTGGGCCACATTCACCCCTGCTTGGATAATGGCTTTAGAAATATAAGAGTGTTGATCCCTTCTAAGCTTGGTGAATTTAGGAGGCGAGATCAAGCCAATCCCAGAAGGCTCAGGAGGGTGTTTCCCCTGAGAGGGAATATTTTAGGGATGAGAGTTAATAGAGGAGACCGATGCATGAGGAGAGAAAGGATTAATAAAAAACTAAGGTATATATGGGGAGGTGGTGGAATAGGATTTGCAGGGGTGGGGGGATTCAGAGGGGATGAGAATGAAATGGAGGAAATGCTTGCAATGGATGCAAATGCAACATGAAATTGTTGTGCAGAAGTAGATAAATATAATGAAATTGAAGAGAAATGAGGAGGAGAAATAATGGCAGAGAGAGCGGCCATAGTAGCAACCCGTGATCTCATCATGGTAGGTGAATGAGGCTTGGGGGAAGCCAAAGTAGTCATGTGAGAAGAACTACGATCTAGTGGCTTCAGATGAGATGAACGAGTAGGTTTCTCCTATGCAGGTGCTTGAGCAATAGGGGTGACACCATCTGAGTCTTGGGTGGGAGAGGAGGCGGCAGTGACCAAAGGGAATTGCTTGTAGAAATGGCCTACCTTGTCACACCTTCTACATCTGAACAAAACCCCTTCATAATCGAGAATCTAGATTCTAGTGAATATTTTCCACTGAAGAGTAATCTACTCCTCTAGTCCTTCTGTGGTGTTTGGGTGCACTAAGATGCACACCATCAATTTGTTTCCAGAGCTAATGTAGGATTTATGATAATAAAGGAAAGTACCCAATGCATTCCCAATGCAAGTAAAAGTGTCCTCAAACCATAAGTGCAAGGGAAGTCCTGGGAGATGAACCCAAAGCAGACCAACACCCAATTGTTCCTCTTGGGGGTCAAATAATGGACTCCATCTCTTAAGTAGAACAGGGGCCAATTTTATGTGCCATTATCATGAGAGAACCCATGAAGTGTAATACTCGCTTTGAAAGCTAAGAGCGAACCATCTGCAAGCTAGAGTGGTGATGGAATGGAGTTCCCTGAGTATGTTCCTGCAAATATATGTGACCCAAAGATGAAGTCGTGTGGTTGAGTACGATCTCCCTATGACAATTCCCACCAAAATTTTTTTCGCTATGTCCACAACATCACCCATTTGCACACCTTCACTAAAACAAAGAGCCAAATCCTTCTGGGAGGCTTTAACACACTTATATTTTTTAACTTCTCTCGAACGAGGTGCCATCATATGATCCTGTAGAGGGTCCCGGGCACCCGGGGAAGTTGCCTGTGACCTAAGGTTACCATACCTGGGGTTTACCACCAGGACATCAAAACAACCAAAAGTAAAGGATGTCTACTGAGGTTCTAGGATAGTGGCCTAAAAGGATGATGAAGCCGGGATGTGGGAGAGGGGGTCATCCCTATAGTCGAAACCCACGAACTAGGGGTGGGCGGATATGGACGACAAATGGGGAGAGTCCGGAAGTGGATAGTCAGGATAAGGGGAAGGAGCAATGCAAGAGGCTAGTATATGAAGGGTGGGTGGAGAAATGGAGTGACTATTGAGACTAGATGAGGATATAGTAAGAGTTGAAAACGAGAGACTAGCATGAAGGGGCCAGGGTCCGATCAAATAGGAGGCGTTTATGACCATGATGATAGTGAAAAACTCAGGGATCTAGAAACCAATGCCTTCTGCATGAGCAAGGGTAAGTCCAGATGGGTTTGTAGGGAGACGGCTCCTCCGAATAGTTGACAACATCAACTTCCATCTCCGACAAGTGCTGCAGTCAAGAAACGAAAACTGAAGGGTAACGGGTCATATTGTGCACTAACTACGAGGACATAGGAGTAAGTGACAGACCATCATAGTGAACATGCCAGGCAGATAGGGAAAGGAAAGTGTAGCTATAGTGACAGAGAAGAGAAGACCAATACCCTAACTGAAATCGAGCGGAACACCAGATCGGATATCCATCCTGAAAGCTCTCAATTAAAATATTGGGCATAATATTTTTCAGCTAACTCTTATTTAGTATAGGCTCCTATTTATGCTTTGCGCATCAAAAATTTTGTTTTCATTCAGTTTTGAAATGAGAGTGTTTTCCTTTTATGATTTTCATTTATAGTTTCTAATTTTTATTATGATAAAGGGTTTTTCTAGGTTCTACTAGTTTTGCTTAGTTGTTGCTGCTTGGTTTATTATGGTTTATGGAGTGTTGTTTATTTTTTTTTCTTGACAGTTTTAATGTTCACTTTCTATGTTTTAATGACTCCTTATAGGTTTTGGATGTATAGATTATGATTTCGTAACATGTATCATAGGTTTAAGAGTGTTATGAATCCATAAGATTTTGTGTAGGGTTTTGTTTTTCATATTGAAGGTTGTTCATTGCAACTTAGGGATATTTTACATAGTGAGGGATTTCGAGGGGTCTTTGTAATTGTGCAAAGTCTCAATTGTTGGTCTTTGTAGTTGTGCACAATGTGTTATCATTAATGATAAATATTGTATCACTTTATATTTTAATGGATTTTTTCAATGTTTGAATAAATGTTATAATTTTACGAAATGAACAGAAATCGTTATTCACCTATTCTATGCAACTGCATTAACTCATTTATATCTTAATAGAGATTTTTAGTTTTTGTATTAAATATAATGTAGAATATATAGATTGAATTGTGAGAGAGTCTTAATTTATTATCACATAGATTGCATTACATCATTTATATCTTAATAGATATTTTCATTTTTTGAATTAAATACAATGTAGAAGATATATATTGAATTGTGAGAGAGTCTTATTTTATTATCACATAGATTGTATTGTGTGACTATACTTGCAGGCTAATAGCAGCTGCCCATATTCCAAGGAGAACCCATAAAGATAGTGGAAGCATTTTCATTTTGTGGTTTGTATTTAAGTAACTCAAATCTTTCCCATTTTCTAAATTGTGAGGTCTGCATTTTCGATAGGAGTTGCTATAATCTCTTTGTGTTTCATTAATTTTTTACATGATTTTCTATTCTCTTCAGAATTTGAGATTAACGAGTGAATTTGGTTAAATATTAAATTTAATAAAATTTAAAGTTTATATAAGTTAAGTTAATTATGTTGGTTTTTAATATTTTAAGAGAATTTAGTTAATATAAAATTTGAATCATTTTTTTTTACAATAATTTTTTTTTCTTCTCTATCTTTAATTAAATTAAATATAAAATTAAAGTTTAGACAAATTAAATATATTTAATTTAAACTATCACAAAAAAATAAACCATATAAATGAAATCACAATTTCAACAATTCATGAATATTACAGAAGTGCTTATAATTTGCCCAAAATCATGAACATTTGCTATTTTAATATATGGTTTGAACTTGTGAATAGTTAATGGTCTATTATGTTTTAATTTAATATTAGACAACATTCAAAATTAATTTTGGTTCATCTCTTTTATTTTCAATATATAAATATCATTTTACTTATTAAAGATAATAGACACCAAATTGGTGCATGAGACCCCCTTGTTTGTGGGACAATAAGTCTATGAAGGCATATGTACTCTACTCCTATTACATGATCTTCCCCTAATGTTCATTATATTGGGGAAACGTCTTGCATTTGGGAAGATAATCATATTGATAATGCGGATACAAATGTGCACTCTAACCCTTTTTCATCTACAAATGCAAGTTTCGAAAAAGGTGAAAGGTTAAAAATCATCCATGGTAGAGTTAGTGATGGAATGCTATGTAATGATTTGGATGATATTTTACTCGGCCATTTGTTTGATAATTTGGAACGAGTTTCTTAAATCATTGGATATTACTTTAACCATGCTCCTCAAAGGAATGTTGTACCTCTAAGCGAATCAATCATCCCTGATAACATTTCACATCAAACAAGGTACCACACAAATCTTTCAAATTGTGACTATAGTATAGGTTGGTTTATTACATTCCCGTATTTACATTATCTTTTCATTTTACTTAACTTATAGTGTATTTCATTCCCTTCGAACAATACACAACAAATTTGAATAGAGATAGTGAAATTAACTCCCTAAGGTTTCCATCAACTAATCCCAAAAGTGAAGATGAATCATGTCATAACCTTACTATGCATTCTTCTTAACCACCCAATGGGTGAAGTAATGTAAATGTTCAATGTGATTGATTCGTTTTCAAAATTTTTAGTTGGTTGGAAATTCATTTTTTTAATATATTTTATTTTCTTGGAATGCGAAACAATTCACATAAATAGAGGTATAAAAATTAATTCCCCAAATGTTCCATCTATTAATGTTAGAATAAAAGAGGAACCATCCCATAAATTTCATCCACGTCATCAAAAAAATGTCAATGTTCAATGCATTTTATTTTTTTTCATATTTTCATTTATAATTATTTGGACATTGTATTTTATAAGATTTTATGGCCAATACACCATTTCTGCCTATGAGATTGGAGAAATTGAATCTGTAATATGAAATTGGAAAACTAATCTAAATGTTCAATGTATTTGATTTTCTTTCCTTTTTTGAATTTTAATTGTTTGGATATTGAATTTTATAATGTATTTTATTTTATTAGAAAAATACACAACTCATTTGAATAAAGGAATAGAAGTTAATTCCATAAATGTTCTACGTTAGGTCTCTATAATACTAGTGATTCTGACATTAGTATTATCATTGTGTCCCTTATTATTATTGTTGCTCCCCTATTGTCCCCTTATTGTTGTTAGTTTTCCTCATAATTTCTATGCCCTTATATTATTATTGTTATGTCGACTTTGATTATATTGTGACCCCTTAGACTCCTATATATAGAAATGAGGTTTTGTCATTTGTATCATGCAAGAATTGTTCATTTGTGTAATTTAAAGGAGTTTTCCTGCTGAAGAGCCTGGTTTTGAAGTTGTTGATCTATATTTTCTTCTATTTTATGAGCTTGTTGAATAACATTTGGTATTAGAGCTTTGGATTCTAGGGTTTTGCTGCTCCAAATAGGTCATCATGGCATTTTCGCAATAAATAGTTTTCTATGTCGTTTCCGAAGCTGAAATTAAAACCCATATGCAAAGAAATCTTGATGAACCTCATGTCCACATTTCCGATCTTTTCTCATGACAGTTTTAGAGATATGATCTAAGAAGTTAGGGTTTTTACAGTCTCCCGAAATTACATCCCAAACAAGTGACCTTGGGAAAATTGTCATAACTTTGTTATTGAGCATGTGATTAAAATTTCGTAAGAAGTTACAAAAATAAGACAGATTGTTGTTTTATGTGTACCAGTTTCAGGTACGAAGGTTGAAACAATGACACGTGGCACGTCATACAACTTCACTCTATTGAAAATGTATATAATCGTTTCATCTTGGGATATTGGGCATAACACTTTCTTGGAGATTCGACCTTAGATTAGGCTTGTGGCGTTGGAAGGAGGACACAAAGGGCTACCTCGGGTTGTAATTTAAGGCATTGAGGATGTAAAATTTTAGAGATACAATAGATTCAATATTGATCTCCTACAAAGAAAAAAAAGGGGTGTAGTTTTTTTCTAAATTTGCATAAGTTTGGTTTGAAAAATTAGTTTTAATTGATTCAAAGGGCATGTTGAGGCATAATTATCATTAATTGATGCTTCAAAGAAAGAAAATGGAAACATCTAGTAAGCAACCTGAAAGCCCTACCATGACTCATGAAGAAGAGGAAGAAATGCAACATGATATATCAAAATTACGAGACGAAGTGTAACAATTTTCACTCTCACAAAAGTAATAGAAGCTAAGATGGATGGATTAAAGAAAGGCATGTAAGGTAAGATGAACGGCTCACTCCCTACAACTCTTGGTCTCAGCTCTCACTCCTTCTATCTCTCTCTCACACTTTATGTCAATCATTCTCTCTCACTCTTACTATGTCTTTCTCTAATTCTCTCTCTCACATTGTATCCTTCTACATCTCTCTCTCTATCAATATATCAACCTCACATCCTCATACTCTCTCTTTCCACCTCTCCCTCTCTCTCTTTGACTCTCACCCTATATATCTCTCTCTATCTCGTGCTCACTCCCTTTCTACTCTCTCTTTTCATCACCCCTCACTCCTCTCTCTTTTCATCTCCCCCTCCCTCTTTCTCTCTTTCCCTCAGTTTCTCTCCCTCACTCTTGCTATCCACCTCTCTCATTTTCTCCTAATCTTTCTTTTTCTCACTCTCAAAATGTCTCTTTTGCATACTCTCTCTCACATTATATCCTCCTCACTCTCCCTCTCTAAAACTCTTCCCTTCGCTCCCCCTCTCTAATTTTCCCACTCTCTCTTGCTTTCTCCCTCTCTCATTCACCCTCCCCCTCCCCCTCCCCCTCCACCTCCCCCTCATATCTTATCCCTCTCTCTCTTGCTCTCCCTCTTTTGCTATATCTCTCTACGTCACTCTCTCTCATTTTTTCTCCCTCTCTCTCATTCTCTCTTCCTCTCTCTCTCTCTCCCTCTCTCCTTGTCTCACTCTCACTATCTCTCTTTCCCCACTCCCCCATTTTCACTATTTATCTCCCTCTCTTTTCTCCTCCTCCTCGCTCACTCTTCCTCTCTCTCCTACTCTCTCCATTTGTCTCTCTCAGTCTCTCTCTCTCTATCGCCCCCCTCAATATCTCCCCCTTCTCTCTCTCATGTTTTACCTTTGAATACTCCTTCCCTCTTTCCTTTTTTCCTCTCTCTGCCTCTCCCCCTCTCTCTTCTTATTTCTCATCCTCTTTCTCATTCTTGCCCCTCCTTCTCTCCCTCTCTTAACATTTGTCTAAGTCTCCCTTTATGTCCCTCTATGTCACCATCACTCCCTCCCTCCTTTCCTCCCTCCCTCGCATAATCCTAAGCCTAAAACTTAAATCTTAAATCTAATTTATAGACTTGACTTCACTTAACATTACTTAGCATTAAATGAAACTAGTTCTTTTAACAAACATATATGGTCATAAAATACAATTTTCTAGACATTATAAACTTGAAATCCATTTTATAATATTAATAAAAGAATTACACCCCATTATGCTACTTAAAGTGAAATTTAAAAAATTAAAACTAAAAATACACATTCTACCAATTTTTATAAATAATACATTGTAACTATGCAATAATTAAATACAGGTAAAATAAATATACATTTACATACAAAATACAATAATAAATTAATATTAAGTTACACCAAAAATATATATTTGATCATAAACAAAAATAAATACTGTTGATTACAGTTTTATAACAGAGAAGAAATAAATAAATATATAATTATAGCAAATAAAAATTTAATATAATCACAATTGAATGTAATTTTAATATATATATATATATATATATATATATAAAAGAGGCTATAAGAGAATTTTAATATATATAAAACATTTCGTTTACAAAAAACGAGATTTAGAAAACGACTTCATTCTAGAAGGCCGAGATTAACAAAACGAGATCCCACCAAAACGAAATCCTGAAGAAATTAACATTAATGAACGACATTGTATAAATGTTAGGACTAGGGTTTTGATGGATTGAGAGAGTGGCGCAGAACATTGAATAATAGTGAGTAATATCAAAATGTACCTCGAACTAAATGGGTTGGTTTTCATGGTGAATAATGCGTGTTGAAATATAGAAACATAGATAAATGCTGAACTGAAATCAAGAATGACTGTATGAAATATAATCAAGAATGACCATATGAAATATAATCAGCATAGATAAAAACTATTTTTTAAATGAGATTTAGAAAACGACTTCATTCTAGGAGGCCGAGATTAACAAAATGAGATCCCACCAAAACGAAATCCTTAAGAAATTAACATTAATGAACTACATTGTATAAATGTTAGGACTAGGGTTTTGGTTGATTGAGAGAGTGGCGCAGAACATTGAATAACAGTGAGTAATATCAAAATGTACCTCGAACTAAATGGGTTGGTTTTCATGGTGAATAATGCGTGTTGAAATATAGAAACATAGATAAATGCTGAATTGAAATCAAGAATGACTGTATGAAATATAATCAAGAATGACCATATGAAATATAATCAACATAGATAAAAACTAATTGAAATCAAGAAATGTTGGTCGACGACCTAAAATTAAAAATCTATTTATGACAGGGTTAAACAAAACTGCAATGAAACTAAAAAATATAAAACTGCATTGAATTTGTAAAAATAATCTACATACTGTCACACTCCATTACAGAAGTAAAAAAATTGTTTTATTTTACTTAACATCTTACAATAAGCATGTACATATAAATTATATGGAGACTTCTCGTACCATTGATAAATATATATATTGACACGCTCTTCATGAGCCACACAACTAAATCTCCACTCGACACATTGCAAAGGTTATGTTTTGGAATACATTCATGGAAGGGTTAATTGTATTCCCCATACTCATGATTTAGAAATGTGTATATATGTTAACATTGATATGTGGCGACTATGGTTTCGAATCCAAGGCATGTCCCGGGTACAGAGGATTGTTCACCTTCGTAAATATTTCCTTTATGACATTTACCAAGTATCGTACTGAGTTGTATCTTCGAGGCGTTGATGTGGTGATGCTCTGCCACTTCCGGCGCTCACTTGCTGTGTGCCGTCCACCTGGCTTGATAAGCGGCTAGCCTTCGAGCTACCATGTGTTGTAGCGTGCCCAAAGCTCCAAGTGACATGAGGCCGAATACCTCGAACTTGCCATTTCGCACTCGTATTTTTCCTGGTTCCTCCTTGTCGATCGAACGATGTGAAAAGGTTCAGTCAGATCAAGGGTTGGAGTTAAGCCACGAGGCAGGGTTTACATTAAAATATTTAAGAGTTTCGGCTTGTTATTGTTTCATATTGAAGCGACTGTGTGCCGCAAGAAATGTTGTGGTTCTCTGCCATACCCGGAGTTTCATTCTCAGTAACCAGAGCACAGCGACATGCCGCTGCCTTTCCTTTCGACTCAGGTATAGTCGTTCTCATTCCTTTGATTATCTTCCGGAGTTTACCAAAGGCAGTCCTCGTGACTCCAGATTTAACTATTTTCTCTGCTAAATTGTTTTGTCTTTGCTCTCAGCATTTCCGATAAGGTTCTAAGTTCATTGTGTTAATGTATTCAGGAGGGTGCTTCGGCGACCAGCCGGCATTGTGGAAATCTGGCTCCCTCCTCAGCCGTCCCACTACAGGTAAGAGCTGGGCGTTTACCATAGGACTTGCTTTCTTAATTTTTTTACAGGGTAATTGTCTGAGCCACTGTTCACTTAACAGGGATGCCGAGGGTCTTTCTCTTGTAATCGATTCCTCCGCCATGCATCCAGGGTTTCTTTGCTGAGAAGCTATATGACTCGTTTCTAATTTGTGTGGTTATTTATAACTGGTTGTTTTTATTGCCCAAACTCAGGCGGAACCCCGCCAAAGCGCTGTTCGCCGGCTTAAGTTGTATAAATGTATTGTTCTTCATTCTTGGTTCTGCCCGGTTCACAGACAATGCTTCTTAGCAAATGTTGTTACAGTATATATAATACTATTCCTTTACAGTTTGGTTATGAGTTTGTTTTGCGATAGTGGTATTTTGGTATGGCTCTGGCTCTGCATTAAAATGTTCTAAGTGTGTCTCGCCTACCCCACAGCTTTACTTTGAACTCATACGAGTCGCCATACGATTTCTTTTCAGGTATAATAGTTATTCTGTGGTGGCCCTATCTTGGTTTTAATTCGGCAATGGTGCCCTTGTCGGCTAAGCACATGCTTACGCCCAGCGGTGGTGACACCTTAGAGCCAGAAATCTTGCAAACAACTGTGCGCATGCATAATGTTGTTGTTTCTTTTTCCTTTATTACACGGAATAGGAATATCTTCGCTTGTGAAATATATCTATACTCTGCATGTACATAATCTCAGTCAGCTGTTTCACTTATATAATAGCAGGGATATTGTTATTACACCAGAGTTTGTATCTTAGTCTGCCGACGAATGTTCAGTCGCTCTTTGCTTTGATAAATGGTTTGAGCTCTCCATTGTTTAATGCTATTTTGATTCGGTATAAGAAACTATCTACTCTGCTTATGGTTCGATTTCTTTAAATATTATTTGCATTAGAGTACAGAGTAGGGTTAACCAATTCCCATCTGTTTAATATTTGTTTTACCGCCTGTAATACAAGTTCTCAGTTCAATATGTGTTCAATGCTTACATTTTTGAATGAAAATATAGATTCGGTCTCTGCCGAATATACAGAGATTAGTTTTCTTTTCAAAGAAATAAATAGATTGTTTTCATCTATTTTATTTGCTCACCACAGAACCATAAGGAAATTTCACAGTTAATATGCTTAGTAAGCCATACCTGTTTAGCAGCAAACCTATGTGTAATGCTTGTCATCCACTTGTCCGTATGATGATCCTTCTCGATCCTCCACCCCCAAGCACATCTACAGATCTCGTCTGCAATCTCACTGGCTATGCCAGATCTCGCTATCTGATCCTAACCAGACATAGCGAATACAGGAATTCTCTTCCTCATAAACATAACATCCGGTCACTACCAGACATAGCATTTTCTTTTTTTTTTTCCTCTGCCATCTGATCCCAACCAGACTTGGCATTTTCCCCTTTTTCCTCTTTGGATCTCAACTGCCTCCTCAAGGTAGTTAGGGTTTTTTTTTTATTTAACCACCTCCACAGTGATTAGCCACAATTAATCATATACCCAAATTGAATAATGATAACACAATTAATTATCATAATGGTTAACAATACTAACAACAGAGTTTTTATATTTCATCAAACAGAGTTTATCTCACAGTTAAATTTACTAATTTACCAACATTACACCTCACGAGGGGCATCACATCTCCCCCTCCTGAAGTTCTACATCGTCCCGATGTTGCTGTTCAGCCAAAAATAGTCTGGGATAAGCTTCCCTCATACTCTGTTCATCCTCCCAGGTGGCCTCGTCAGGCCCAAAGTGCTGCCATTGCACTTTAACCTGGTGGATGGTCCTTTTCCGCAGCTCGACTCTTCTCCGATCTAATATGTTCACTGGCTCGACCATGAACTCTCCTTCCGGTTCCACCTGAAACACACAGTATTCAGTTAGCTGCTTACTAGCATTCTATTTTAGTTTACGTTTATTAACAGCCTTTTCTTACCTGAATATCCTGCCAACTTATTATGTGCCTAGGGTCATAGACATATTTCTTTAAAACTGATACATGGAAGACATTATGAACCCGGATATGGCTGGGTAGGGCTAGCTGATAAGCTACTGGCCCCACTCGCGCCAAAATCTGGAAAGGCCCACAGAAGCGAGGTGCCAGTTTGGCACAAGCATTCCATTGAAGAGTACTTTTCCTAGCTCGGATTCTGACATACACATGCTCACCAACCTGATATTCTTTAAATGTCCTCTTCCGATCTGCAAAGTTTTTCTGTCTGTCCTGAGCTATTTTTAAATTAGCCCGGACCTTTTTGACCATGACCTCCATCTCCTCCAACATCTCAGGACCCAACAAGAGTTTGTCCTCCGGTCCACCCCAACTGGATGGTGTACGGCATTTCCGGCCATAAAGCACTTCGAATGGACTCATCTTCAAGGATGCATGGTATCCATTGTTATAGGAAAATTCCACCAGATGTAAATACTCCTCCCATCGAGTAGGTTGTTGCATCACGTAAGATCTCAACATGTCTTCCACCACTTGATTCACCCGCTTAGTCTGTCCATCAGTCTGCGGATGATAAGTGGTGCTGAAGTTCAGTTGAGTTCCCAGCCCTTCAAACAAGGTCCTCCAAAAGACTGATGTGAATTTCACATCACGATCATATATAATTGTTTTTGGTAGCCCATGGAGTTTAAATATATTATGCATAAAAACATTTGCGATTTGAGCTGCACAATAGGTGGATTGAACCGGTATGAAGTGAGCTGACTTCCTGAGTTTGTCTACTACAACCATTATAGAATCATTGTTCTTTTTGGATTTTGGCAATCCCGTAATAAAGTCCATGGTAATGGTCTCCCATTTCCATTCTGGTACAGGTAATGGCTGTAGTAACCCCACAGGGTGTTGATGTTCAGCCTTAACTTACTGGCACTCTAAGCATCGCGCCAGATATTCCACCACATCCCTCTTCATGCCTGGCCAGTGGTACTCTTTCCGAATGTCCCGCATAAGGACTTCTATGATATTCATCCAGAATCTTTTCTTTAATACCGCTTTGATTGGGTACATAAACCTTCTTTTTGTAGCACAGAATTCCGGCTGCATTCAAGGTGTACCCTTGTTGTATTATGTGGGTATTTAAATCCTACACCAGTTGCTTCTTTTGTAGATAAATCTGATCTTGAGCAGCAGCCTCTTCAATTTCTTTATCAAGGGTGGACCGTCCCTTACTAATACCGATTTCATAAAGGCAGTGCACTTTTCGACTCAGTGCATCAGCTACCCTGTTTTCTTTTCCTTTCAAATGCTTAATTTCAAAATCAAAACCTCCCAAAAAGTCCACCCATCTTGCTTGTCTCGCGTTTAAGGTTGGTTGACTAAAGTAGCTAGTCAAACTATGGTGATCAGTCATCAGCAAGAATTTTCTTCCCACTAGATAATGGCGCCACATCTTCAGCGCATGAACCACCGCGGTTAATTCCAGATCATAAGCGGAATACTTCTGCTCATGCTCTTTTAACTTTCGGGATTCATATGCGATCACCTTTCCTTCCTGCATTAACACCCCACCTACGCCCTCCTTACTTGCATCTGTGCAAACTACATATTCTTTCTCTGGGTCTGCAACACTCAGCACAGGTGCGGTGGTGAGCAGGTATTTGAGCTGCTCAAAGCTCCGTTGACAATCTGCTGTCCACTTAAACACTTTCCCCTTCTTTTGCAAAGAAGTGATAGGGTATGCAATCCTGGAAAAACCTTCTACAAACCGTCGGTAATAACCAGCCAACCCCATGAAGGATCGAATATCTGCTACATCTTTGGGTGTTGGCCATTCCATTATGGTTTTGATCTTTTCGGGATCCACAACTATACCTTCTTTTGTGATGATGTGTCCCAAATACTGGATCTGTTCTTTATAAAAATCACATTTGCTAAATTTTCCATATAGTTGATGCTCCCGTAGTGTCTGTAACACTATTCTAAGGTGCTCCTCATGCTCCTTAATATTTCGGGAGTATATAAGTATGTCATCAATAAAGATTAACACGAACTTGTCTAAATATTAATGAAATACACTATTCATCAAGCACATAAATGTCGCAGGTGCATTAGTCAACCCAAAAGGCAGTACCACAAACTCGTGGTGTCCATAACGAGTACGAAAAGCGGTTTTGGCTATGTCTTCATCCTTAATTATGATTTGATAATAGCCCGACCTCAGGTCAATCTTTGAAAATATTGTCACCCCCTTAACCTGATCAAACAGCTCATCAATGCGAGGTAGTGGATATTTGTTTTTAACTGTCAGTTTGTTCAGCTGTCTATAATCTATGCACATGCGAAGAGTTCCGTCCTTTTTCCTAACAAACAACACAGGAGCCCCCCAAGGAGATACACTGGGGCGGATATACTTCTTATCCAACAACTCTTGCAGCTGCATCTTTAACTCAGTTAATTCCGGCACACTCATCCGGTAGGGTGCACGGGATACTGGGGCTGCACCGGGTACCAATTCGATGGTAAAGTCCAAATCCCGTTTGGGCGGCAGCCCTGGGATTTCCTCTGGAAATACATCAGCAAAATCTTGCACCACCGGTATATTTTCCACAGTCGTAATTTTATCCTCAGACCCAGCGTACCCCACCTGTATTGCATATATTTGGCATTTCTTCCGCACACTTTTAGCTAGCTGTGAGGCCGTAATTGGCCGGATCTGCACCGGTTTTTGGATGCCTTGAATTTCTTTTTCCACTCCCTGTTCATCTCGGTAAGAAATTGTTTTTGTCTTACAGTTAATTACAGACCATCGCTTTTCCAGCCAGTCCATTCCTATCAGCACATCATAAGATCCAAGAGGGAGTACATTCAATTCTGTTGTTATTGTCTGACCAGCTAACCTTAGTGGACAGTTTCTGACCTTAGTCAGTACTCATCTTTTGGCCCCCATGGCCAGATGTACTAACCAAGGATTTTTAAACTTAATAATTTGCAAACTACAGCTTTCCACAACTTTGGGACTTACATAGCTTAAAGTAGCTCCTGGGTCTACTAAAATAGAAACAGTTCGATCAAAGATCTTACCTTCAAACTCGATCATGGCTGGCTGGTAGTCAGCTTGTCGATCCTTAAGTGCTGCATTTATTCTGGGCATGGATCTGGCCACGTCTCCCACAGTAGAAGCTTGATAGATCTGGGACAACTGATCGCTTTCCTTCCGATGAGGACAATTTTTAATATAATGGGGTCCACCACAACCCCAGCACTGAACTGGTGGCCTTGCTGCACCTTCATTATCCATTCTAACCTGTTGTTCGCTATATTTAGATTCAGCAGGTGGCTTAAATCTGATCTGACTTCTCGATGGGTTTTTAGTGCTGGCCCCTTTCGAGAATCCCTTGTGAAAGCTGCTGCGAGTTCCCTTAGTTCCCACAACCATTCTGCTACTCTTCTTATCTGCCCAGCGCTTCCCAAAACCTTCTCCTTTTTTTTTTCTCTGCTGGTAACAGAGTCTAGCCTTCCGAATTGCTTCATCCATCGTCTTCGGATTATCAAACTCGATTCTTTCTCGCATTGCCAGAGGTAGGCTGCTAACAAACCGCTGCACCTTAGCCTTCTCCTCTCGAATGTACGGTACATAACGGAGCAGGGATGTAAATTTGGTTATGAACTCATCTATGGTCTGCTGTCCAAGACGCAGATCATGAAATTCTCGTGCTTTTTCATCATAGAAGCGTTCTGTCAGGTATTTTTCCTTAAAATATCTTTGAAAAGCCTCCCAAGTCACATCCTGCTCACTCACCCCCCACACCATCTTGACCTCTTCCCACCATAATGTGGCCTTGGCCTGCAGCTGGAATATAGCCAGCCGAGCCTTAAGATGGTGATCATACTCGTACACTTGGAAATACTTATTCATATTGATTAGCCATGCTTCTGCAGCTTCTTCTGATTCCCCATCGAATTGAGGTGGCTTAATCTTCCGAAACTCACCTTGTAACTCTATTCGCGGTCTTTTTGGAGTTTGATATTCGGAAGCGTTAACAGACTTCTCTCCTCGCGTCTCTGCCCTTTCCTCTGCTTCCTCCTGTTCCGTATGATAGCTTTGTTCATCTGTTACTCGTGTCTGTTCAGGTCTAGGATGAGACTGTTGATGATGTTGTTTATCTGATAAACTTTTCAGAATCCTCTCCTGTTCCATGTTTAATCTCGCATTAACCTCATGCAAACGGGCCATTTCGTCCTTCAGCTCCTGGACTGTCCTCAATATAGCCGAATCAGTATTGCGGCCCTCTGCTCCCAGTTGTACCCATAGCTCAGGATTCCCTTGAGAATGAGCTGCATTATCAGGTTGTTCCATGTTCCTGTGAGGAGCGCTACTTGTTCTTCTCATTCTGCTGTTACCTGTACAAGATTAACTAATTCAACAGCTGTGATTATATATTTCAGTATACTCTTAGTTTGGTTGTCATGACACTATTTATGCATTACTGTTTTATTAAAGTTTACCCGAGGTCACAGAGTTGTAGCCTGGGCTCTGATACCAATTTGTCACACTCCATTACAGAAGTAAAAAAAAAAATTATTTTACTTACCATCTTACAATAAGCATGTACATATAAATTATATGGAGACTTCTCGTACCATTGATAAATATATATATTGACACGCTCTTCATGAGTCACACAACTAAATCTCCACCCGTCACATTGCAAAGGTTATGTTTTTGAATACATTCATGCAAGGGTTAATTGTATTCCCATACTCATGATTTAGAAATGTTTATATATGTTAACATTGATATGTGGCGATTATGGTTTCGAATCCAAGGCATGTCCCGGGTACAGTGGACTGTTCACCTTCGTAAATATTTCCTTTATGGCATTTACTAAGTATCGTACTGAGTTGTATCTCTGAGGCGTTGATGTGGTGATGCTCTGCCACTTCCGGCGCTCACTTGCTGTGTGTCGTCCACCTGGCTTGATAAGCGGTCAGCCTTCGAGCTGCCATGTGCTGTAGCGTGCCCAAAGCTCCAAGTGCCATGAGGCCGAATTCCTCGAACTTGCCATTTCGCGCTCGTATTTTTCCCGGTTCCTCCTTGTCGATCGAACGATGGGAAAAGGTTCAGTCAGATCAAGGGTTGGAGTTAAGCCACGAGGCAGGGTTTACATTGAAATATTTAAGAGTTTCGGCTTGTTATTGTTTCATATTGAAGCGACTGTGTGCCGCCCGAAGTGTTGTGGTTCTCTGCCATACCCGGAGTTTCATTCTCAGTACCCAGAGCACAGCGACATGCCGCTGCCTTTCCTTTCGACTCAGGTATAGTCGTTCTCGTCCCTCTGATTATCTTTCGGGGTTTACCAAAGGCAGTCCTCGTGACTCCTGATTTAACTATTTTCTCTGCTAAACGGTTTTGTCTTTGCTCTCAGCATTTCCGATAAGGTTCTAAGTTCATTGTGTAAATGTATGCAGGAGGGTGCTTCGGCGTCCAGCTGGCATTGTGGAAATCTGGCTCCCTCCTCAGCCGTCCCACTACAGGTAAGAACTCGGCATTTACCATAGGACTTGCTTTATTAATTTTTTTTTCACACGGTAATTGTCTGAACCACTATTCACTGAACAGGGATGCCGAGGGTCTTGCTCTTGTAATCGATTCCTCCGCCATGCATCCAGGGTTTCTTTGCTGAGAAGCTATAGGACTCTTTTCTAATTTGTGTGGTTATTTATAGCTGGTTGTTTTTATTGCCCAAACTTAGGCGAAACCCCGCCAAAGCGCGGTTCGCCGGCTTAAGTTGTATAAATGTATTGTTCTTCGTTCTTGGTTCTGCCCGGTTCACAAACAATGGCTCTTAGCAAATGTTGTTACAATATATATAATACTATTCCCTTACAGTTTGGTTATGAGTTTGTTTTGCGATAGTGGTATTTTGGTATGACTCTGGCTCTGCATTAAAATGTTCTGAGTGTGTCTCGCCTACCCCACAGCTTTCCTTTGAACTCGTACCAGTCGCCATACGATTTCTTTTTAGGTATAATAGTTATTCTGTGATGGCCCTATCTTGGTTTTAATTTGGCAATGGTGCCCCTGCTGACTAAGCACATGCTTACGCCCAGCGGTGGCGACACCTTAGAGCCAAAACTCTTGCAAATAACTGTGCGCATGCATAACGTTGTTGTTTCTTTTTCCTTTATTACACGGAACAGGAATATCTTCGCCTATGAAATATATCTATACTCTGCATGTACATAATCTCAGTCAGCTGCTTCACTTATATAATCGCAGGGATATTGTTATTACACCAGAGTTTGTATTTAGGCTGCCGACGAATGTTCGGCCCGCTCTTGCTTTGATAAATGGTTTGAGTTGTCCATTGTTTAATGCTATTTTGATTCGGTATAAGAAACTATCTACTATGCTTATGGTTCGATTTCTTTAAATATTATTCGCATTAGAGTACAGAGTAGGGTTAACAAATTCCCATCTGTTTAATATTTGTTTTACCACCTGTAATACAAGTTCTCAGTTCAATATGTGTTCAACGCTTGCATTCTTGAATGAAAATACAGATTTGGTCTCTGCCGAATATACAGAGATTAGTTTTCTTTTCTAAGAAATAAATAGATTGTTTTCCTCTATTTTATTTGCTCACCACAGAACCATAAGGAAATTTCACAGTTAATATGCTTAGTAAGCCATACCTGTTTAGAAGCAAACCTGTGTGTAATGCTTGTCATCCACCCGTCCGTAGGATGATCCTTCTCGATCCTCCACCCCCAAGCACATCTGCAGATCTCGTCTGCAATCTCACTGGCTATGCCAGATCTCGCTATCTGATCCTAACCAGACATAGCGAATACAGGAATTCTCTTCCTCATAAACATGCCATCCGGTCACTACCAGACATAGCATTTTCTCTTCTTTTTTTCCCTCTGCCATCTGATCCCAACCAGACTTGGAATTTTCCCCTTTTTCCTCTTGGGGTCTCAACTGCCTCCTTAAGGTAGTTAGGGTTTTTTTTTTATTTAACCACCTCCACAGTGATTAGCCACAATTAATCATATACCCAAATTGAATAATGATAACAAAATTAATTATCATAATGGTTAACAATACTAACAATAGAGTTTTTATATTTCATCAAACAGAGTTTATCTCACAGTTAAATTTACTAATTTACCAACATTACACCTCGCGAGGGGCATCACACATACGCTTAATTGGAGAACAGAACAACCATATATTTGAAGGAACTCATATTTGCGCGTCACAATTTGAAGATCCATCGAATTTTTGAATTCGAGCAACAACGACTTAGATGCACACACCGCCGCACAGAATTCGCTTGAGCTGAACATCTTTTCTTTTTCTGAGTTTTTTTTGTTTGATTTTCTACTTTTATGTTTTCTTGATTTTTTTTACTAGTGTAGTTTTTTTGTTGGGTTCGTGTCTTTTTGTTTTCCGGATTTTTTGTACAATCATCTTTTTTGCTTTCCTGATTTTTTTTGCCTGTTGTGGTATTTGTTTTATCTATTTTATTTTTGTTTCTTCCTTCATTTATATATACTATATTTAAAATAAATATATATTTAATTAAATATATATATATATATATATATATATATATATATATAATATATATATATATATATATATATATATATATAATATTTAATTAAATATATATTTATTTTAAATATAGTTATAATAAATATAAATTTTATTTATTAATTAGATATTTTTTATAGTTGTTTTATATATTTTAAAATTAGTTTTAATTTCAATTTATTATTTATTTTTGGAAAATAAATAAAATATATGTTTGATATATTATGTTTTATGTTTTACTACTATAATAATCATTATTATTATTTAATTCATGTTATTACTATAATAATAGTTTTAATTTTTGTATTGTAAATTTTTATTCATAAGGAGATTCTCTTTTAGTATAATCGCATCATTGAGATTTGGAAGACGTTTCCAACTAGCTAATGCGGTTCATCATCAAGAACCATCTAATGTGGTTCATCATTAGGAACCATCTAATGTGGTTCACCCTCAACACAAACATGAATAAATAAATCTTCCCAAATGTTTAAATAGAAGAGATGCATCGTAGTCCATTTAGTCCATTGTTAGCCACTAGAAATTGCAACAAATATTGCAAAGGAAACACCCGAAGGCAAAAACTCGAGAATCATTTTGACATATAAAGAATCATTGAAGAGGAAGAAACACCCTAAGGCATAACTTTGAAAATCATTTTGACATATAAATAATCATTGAATATGAACATTGCATTCTACTAAAACTTGAATCTGACAACCATAGTCACAAAGGAGTTCTTAACTTATTAAGGCCCTCACTTTAATAACAAATTAACATTAATTTATGGAGCTATTTTCTCAAAGTTGTCAAGATCTCAATTTCACCTTCTACAACCAAAAACTAGTAACAAACACCTTCAAATAAAGTATAACATAGATGACCATATTGTGAGCCACTGCACAAGAACAAATATTGAAAAGATGAAGAATTGCTCAATTCCATTCTACTTGTCTATAGTTCTCTTGTGGTTACCTTGTGCAACCTTGATTTAGATTTCAGCCACACTTAAGCTAAAAGAGTATCACAATTATGAAATGAGTATGGATATTTTTCTCTCTCTATGCACACATTGATAGTGATTAATATCGTGCAATTCTCTTGTGGTTACCTCGTTCAACCTTGATTTAGATTTCAATTTATTGAGCCATAGTAAACCTGAAAGAGTATCACAATTCTCAAATGAGTACAGATATTTTTCTCTCTCTATTCACACATTGATAGTGATTAATATCATTCAACGTAGAAAAACATTTCTCAATGCTAGATATGGAGCTTCGTGTGTTTCTTTTAACCAAGCAATCTCCCAAAATATTAACTTTGCACTATCTATTAAATTATGAAAATATTCAAATCTAGTTAAGTTTAGGTTTTAACTCTCTTTAATATAACATAAAAGTTGAATCTTCCCTAAATATTTCACTGCCACCATTCATTTGTATTCTTAAAGAATAGAGTAAGCTATAGGTTAAACATTATTCTCACTCAAAAAAAATCCTAGGGAACAATTGGACATTTCGGCCCACATGGCTTATTGGTCCCATAAAGTAACAATGAAGCCAACCAAGAATGATCCAGAAGACTCAGATAAAGATGGTAAATGCTCTATATAGGAATTGGAATGTACTATATTGTCTTTGCTAGGGCACACTAGAAAGAAATGTTGTATAACATAGAATGTCTAAGGCATTGTGCATTTTATCTTCATTTATGTTGTAATACGAAGTGTACCCTTGTTGTCTAAAATTATGTATTGTATTTCTAAGGATTTCACCTACGTTCCAATTTATAGTAAACAAATTAGGTATTTGGGAATTTAGAGTGACACAAGTGGGGGGTGTGTTGGTTGAAGCCTCCATTTGAGCTTCCAAAATCAAATGGAATCTCAATATCCCTTATATTAACCATGGTAAATCCATTAGCATGTTCAACAAAAGTTCTTTCAAGATCACATTCAACAAATTAGGTATTTGGGAATTTAGAGTGACACAAGTGGGGAGTGTGTTGGTTGAAGCCTCCATTTGAGCTTCCAAAATCACATGGAATCTCAATATCCCTTATATTAACCATGGTAAATGCATTAGCATGTTCAACAAAATTTCTTTCAAGACCACATTCATTCATTCGTAGCTTTTACCATTTGACATCCAACAAAATTGTTTTGAAGGAGTTAGAGTCACACTCAATTATATCTTCCAAATAATAGTATCAATTTTTAGACACTTCTCGATGTGTGTCACTTCTAGAGGAAAGATTAGTAACTCGAAATACTTTGAAAATCCCACTATTAGAAGTTTCCATATTTTCATTCATATCTTTGATGTGAAATTTGTGGCCATTAAACCACATAACCTTGTAGTGTTTCAATTGTGTAATGTCACACACGTAAAATATGCCTTCTCAATTGGTAATAATATTTATACATAGAAATTATTCAAATTAAGAAAAAGACACACCATATAAATCAATATAATATTAAAAAAAAACTAAATAGTATTGGGGGATATGCTTACTTGATTATCTTTTAAACCATTTTATGAATCAATTTCCCTCTTTGTATTATTGGTATCTCTCTCACCTTCAGCTTCATTGACCAATATAGCCACACTATGCCATGATAAGTTACCATCAATTGATTTTTTCCATCTTTCAGTCGAGACCATCATCCAATCAATGTTGTTTACAATGTATAAATGTAATGCATCCCACTCTCATCGAAATATATTAAAATAAAAAATTAACATGTAGTTAGTTACTAAAAAATACCTTCATAATAAAGGATTATGTTGGAAGACAAAAAATTCAATAAGTACAATGTAGATAAAAAAAGCGTCAAATGTGTTATAAATCTCCACCATCTACTTACATTCCACTTTCCTCATTCTACCTGTCCCTAATAGGTCTCCCCTTAAGATGGTGTATATTTAAATCACTAATTAAGATACAAATATACATTCAAGTAAAAAGCGTCTATAAGCTCCATTGCGGTTGAGAAAGCATAATGATGTGAGGCTCAAGGAGGTGCATGCGACCCATTCGACCTTAATTATAATTAAGGTTGGGTGGCATGACACCCCCCAGCAATCCAAGCACATGTGAATTTAAGCTAATTAATGAGAGGACTTTTTATTAATTGCAACATGATGATGGGGGCAGTAGTAGCAAAGTTCGGTAAAGCATGGCGCTTTTGGCTTTATGTGCTCGAACTAGGTATCAACTAAGTATTAATATGGGAAATATCACATATTGTAACAACTTCAAGGAGGTTTTACGATGGTCAAGTTTCCCTGGCACAAGGTAAGTCTAGAATGATTCCAAGTTTGTCCAATAAAAGAACACCTTTAACACTGTTACAAGAATTTTCCTTTTGGATTTACAACACTAGGTGGTAGAAAAAATAGTGCTCTTAGTCACTTGCAACACAGTAGACAAACAATAAGATGTGCTAGGGCGACTTCTACACAGAGGGGTACGTCAATTATTTATACATCACTAAGCCAATTTCACTATTTATATATTGTTGTCATCAACTTTGTGCTATTCTTTATGGGGATTAGGAATGGCCATATTTCACCAATCTTTGCCTTAATATTAATTAACCATGGACATTGGCTCTTTCATTTTCTTGATCGACATTCAACTTTTTTACAAATATTTGGTTTAGTCCTAAGTATTTTTTTTGGTGATGGGACCAATTTTGTTAGATGGTGGACTAGAACTCATATGTTGGTCTAGCAACATTGGGTTCTCCTTGTCTTGGAAGGACCTCAATTTTTTGGTGGTTTGATGGAGAGTTGGGTGTGCCTATGTAGAGAGAGAGGGTATGACTAACCTCTTAGCTTGTGAATGTTAGCTCTCATCCCATGTATATGTATAGGAGGTTCATATTTGGGTTATGGGGGTATTCTATCTCAGTATATTGATTCTTATTGTTATTGAAATAGTTTTTTGGTTTGTAGGAAATATTGTCATATAGCTTGGAGTGAAATGCCTCATCAACGAGGTAGAGCTAGAAGTGGAATTCTAGAGAGGGGTCAACAAGAAAGGCACCTTGTGGGAGATTCAAGCCATGCCAAGGCCCTAGACCACAATCTAGCCCATACACTTGGAATCAAGGACTTAGTTCCTCTCAAGGAAATTGACTATGTTTTTTGGTAATTACCTAGTGGATATTAAATATGGTATGGGTGAGGATGGTAGGATTTTGGAAAATTCTATAAATCGATGTAATCTTATGATATAATGGATGTTCTTAGATTCAAAAAAACAAGAAAATTGAATCTATAGCCATGCAAGAGAGATCACTAGTTTACAAAGGATGATACATATGGAAAATCTTAATGACTAAACAATTGAATGGAACGATATAAATAGTGTGCTAAATTTGTTACAAAACATTCATCATATTAGAGAATGATAAGAAAATAAACGATGAAAGGTTTTTATCATATTTTACTTGGAATTTGTGATAGTATAAAGAAAATTCATAAGTATATATATGTGTGTGTGTGTGTGTGTGTGTGTGTGTGTGTGTGTGTGTGTGTGTGTGTGTGTGTGTGTTTGTGTGTGTGTATGTGTGTGGATTGACTGATTATATTTAGAGTTAGATTGGTACAACATATATGATGAAAGATGCATTCTCAACGTATAATCTATATTTGCAAAAAAAAAAATCATATATATAGTTTTATAAAGGTAATGCTACAATTGGATTAAAGTTTTTAAATAAAATTTAATGAATACACGATAATTTAAACACAATAACTACAATTACATTAAATTTCTGATAAAAAATATAAATTAAATTTAGGTTTCTAAGAAATTTTTATTCAAATAATGCTTGAGAGTAAACATGTTTTTTTGTAGCACTAATGTGTACAATTTCATATTTATATAGCTACGGAAAAAAAAAAAGATATACCATCACTGAAAATGTAGAAGATCCTATTTAAGATATAGAGAAGTTATTAAAAATTATTTGGTGAGCTAGTAACTTGTTAACTAATTCTTTCATGTCTACTACTATCCTTCAATTAACAAGAATAATTAAAAAGAAAATTTTATAAGTGGTGTCGAACTTCTGGGAAACTGTAGATCTTTGAACTAAATGGTAACTAATTATTTACTGTCACAAGATATCCACCAAATAGCAACAAACGTTATAGAGGGAGAGAGTTTACCAATCATACATACATACACACACACACACACACACACACATATATATATATATATATATATATATATATATATATATATATATATATATATATATAACTATAGAGGGATGACTAGAGCGGAAGCATGCATCTTGGTCTAGATTGTGCAATGTAGGGATTCTTTGAGGTAATAAAATTTAATTGTTACTCTGTTGTTTTAAGCTAGCCATAAATCTAGTGTAGTCGAAATATTGACATAAAAATTAAATTGAAACCCTCTTTATAAAGGATGAATTTTATGTTCAAATATATTTATATTAGTACAAAATAATATAATACCAAACAAAATATTTTATTTTATGCCTCTTCTCTGAAACAATCAACATCTACATTTTCAATGTTTTTGATGAATCTCAGGTAAAGAAAATATTTTATTAGTTATTTATGTTGTTATTTGAACTATAATTTTGATCATTTAATCCAATCCAAAGGTCATGAAAATTGAAGGAATTATAACTTTAAAATAATAAAATATATATTTAAAATTTTATCAAGGTTGCTGAAAACTAAACAATATTATCTAAAATTTTGTAATAGTTTTTGCATTTTGATCACCATTTCATGTAGAAAATAAATATGGGGAACATTACTTTCTATGTATCGGGATTATTAATATTATTTATATGAGTTTATGTGATTTACGATTATATTCAACACCCTTAACATTATAATGTTATATAAATTAATTTTAAACGTTAGAAGACATCAATTCATTCTTCATAAAGATCCATACTTTCCTTATAATACATGTGCTATAAAAACTATCATGCATCCATCTTAAATTCAATCCTCCTAAGCGAATAAAGTGATATTATCTCTCAAGTTGCAAACCCTTCTTTAATTTTTGCAACCACAAAAGAGGTTTGCATCTCAAAATATTTGGTCCCTCTTAGTACTTGATAGATCAAGGTTGGTTCACCTCCACAGTATTATCTATAAAGTTTTGGTGGAAAGAAAATACAACAAAGTTGTTGAAAAAACCGAATTCCAAAACCAATGTTAAATTTCAACAACAAACTCTTAGTGGAAAGGGAATCAATATCATTAACAAATATTTGTAATATATTAATTTAAAATATTTAAATAAATATCACTCAACATCAAATCTTCAAGGGTTCTTTAGAAAAATAGCCTAAATATGTTTCCCAATATCATTAAGGAAAAAATAAATTACTAGAAAATGATTCGTTCAAATATTCCTCCATGGACTCACACATGTTCAATGAGATAATTTTACTAAAAATAAACCAAATGAAAAACTCATTTAAAATAAATAAGTTTCTAAGAAAATATTCACACAATATTCATTTCATGGTGTATAAGCACATATATGACCTAAAAAATCATTAACGAAGTTAGACAATTCCTTTGTCGAATAATCATACTCATATAGATTGAACCACATAAATTAACATAAAACAATCCAATGACACAGAAACAAAGTAATTTGGTTTATATAAAAAAATATATATACGTCCCAATAGGACCATGTTTCCTACACAAGGTGAAATTAAAAACAACATCATTTATAAACAAAAATTAAATAAAACCCTATTTTCTCCCTTTCTAATTTTAAATTATTAACGATCAATTTAAACAAAGTAAAATGAGACTATAATATATAGAAAAAATTCCTATCATACTCATACATTCTATGAAAATAAAATCATAGGAAGTAATTGACAATAAAAATAAATTCCACAAACTAAGACTTAAAGACAAATGAATCAACTGAAACCCCATATTTTTTTCTTCTCATTTAAATTTTTCAATAATCGATTGAAACAAATTAGAACCCACTTGTCCTCTTCCTTATTCGTAAAACTTATATGTGGAAAACAAAAAAAATTAAAGCTTCAAAAAACCCAAACTTTAATCTTACACTGGAATGCTTTGAGGATAAATTCATGGTTCTCTCCCAAAAGGATCATGTTTCCTAGACAGTGAAATTAAATAAAACCTTATGTTTTCCATTTCTAATTTAATTTAAAATCATTAATGATCTATTTAAACAATGTAGAACAATAATATAATATATAGAAACATTTACTATCGTACTCATACATGATATGAAAATAAAATCATGGGAAGTAATTCTCAATGAAAATAAAATCTGCAAATACTCGACTTAACATCAAATGAATAAAATGAAACCCCATATTTTCTTTTCTTTACAATGTAAAACAATAATATAATATATAGAAACACTTCCTATCATACTCATACATGATATGAAAATAAAATCATGGGAAGTAGTTCTCAATGAAAATAAAATGTACAAGTGTTGGACTTAGCATCAAATGAATAAAATGAAACCCCATAATTTCTTTTCTTTTCATTTAAAATTTTCAATGATTGACTCAAACAAAGTACAACCCCCTTGTCCTCTTCCTTATCTGTGAAAATTTTGTGTGGAAAACAACAAAAAGTTTAAAATTCAACACTCAAGGTTTTACCATAAATTCATGGTTCTCTCCATGGGATTCAGGCTATAGAGATTCATGAGCTAAGATGAGAGGTGCTAGTTCAAAAAATATATTTTGCAATAAATGGAAATGATAATATCACTTCAGATGATAAATAAATGAAAAATGTGTATAAATATATTGTGAAAGAATGTTGAACGGTCAAAATAGGCCCTCCCTAATTCCAACCATTTGTTCCTCTCTCTTTATCTCTCTCACTCCCTATAACTCTTGCTCTTAGCTCTCACTCTTGCTATCTCTCTCTCACACTATTTCTCAGTCATTCTCTCTGACTCTTACTATGTCTCTCTTTGACTTTCTCTCTCACACATTGTATCCTTCTCCATCTCACTCTCTATCAATATATCACCCTCTCATTCTCTCATACTCTCTCTTTACCCCTCTCCATCTCTCTCTTTGTCTCCCACCCTGTTTATCTGTCTCTATCTCTTGCTCACTCCCTTTCTACTTCCTCCTAACTTCCCCCCTGTCTCCTGTTTCTTACCATCAGTCCCTCCCACCTCTCTCTTTCTCTCTTTCCCTCACTTTATCTCCCTCGCTCTTGCTATCTGCCTCTCTCATTTTCTCCCAATATTCCTCTTTCTCACTCTCAAAATGTCTCTTTCACATACTCTCTCTCACATTATATCCTCCTCACTCTCCCCATGTAAAACTCTTCCCCTCTCTCCCCCACTTGAATTTTCCCACTTTGTCTTGCTCACTCCCTCTCTCATTTCCCCTCCCACTCATCTCTTATTCGTTCTCTCTCCCTCCCTCTCTCCTTCTCTCTCTTGCTCTCCCTCTCTCCATCTATCTCTCTACCTCACTCTCTTTTTTTCTCTCTCATTGTCTCTCCCTTTCTCTCTTTCTCTCTCCTTGTCTCACTCTCACTACCACTCCTTCCCCCCTCTCCCACTTTCAGTATTTACTTCCCTCTCTCTCCTTGCCCTCTCTTTCCCCCTCCTCCTCGCTCGCTCTCCCTCTCTCTCCTACTCTCTCCCTTTTTCTCTCTAAGCCTTTCTCTCTCTATCCCCCCCTCTCTCAATATCTCCCCAGTCTCTCTCTCCCATTTTACCTCTGAATACTCCTTCCCTCTTTCCTTTTATTCCTCTCTCTCTCCCTCTCTTTCCATTTCTCATCCTCTTTCTCATTCTCTCTCCCCCTTGACTCTCTCCCTCTCCTCTCTCCCTCTCTTAACATCTCTCTAAGTCTCCCTTTATCTCTCTCTATGTCACCATCACTCCCTCCCTCCTTTCCTTCCTCCCTTGCATAATCCTAAGCCTAAAACTTAAATCTTAGATCTAATTTATAAACTTGACTTTACTTAATATTACTTAGCATTAAGTGAAACTAGTTCTTTTAACAAACATATATGGTCATAATATACAATTTTATAGACATTATAAAATTGAAAGCCATTTTACAATATTAATAAAAGAATTACACCCCATTATGCTATTTAAAGTGCAATTTAAAAAACTAAAACTAAAAATATACATTCTAGCAATTTTTATAAATAATACATTGTAACATGAGTATTTTTTATAAAATAATAACTATGCAATAATTAAATGCATGTGAAATAAATATACATTTCACACTGAATACATTACTAAATTAATATTACCTTACACCAAAAATATATATTTGATCATAAACACAATTGAATGCGCTTGAGTGAGGTTTTATAATGAAAAAGATATAAATAGAGATATAATTATAACAAATAAAAATTTAATCATAATTACCATTAAATGCAGTTTTAATATATATAAAAGAGACGATAAGAGAATTTAAGATTTTTTCGATAAAACATTTCGTATTAAAAAAAAAATTAACAAAACGACCTAAAAAACGAAATCCCACCCAAAGGAAATCAGGAAGAAATTAACACTAATGAAAGACATTGTATAAATGAAAGAACTAGGGCTTTAATGGATTGAGCAGAACAATGAATAAGAGTGAGTAATAACAAAATGCAAGGCGTGTTGAAATATAGTAACATAGATAAACGCTGAACTGAAATAAAAAATGACTGTATAAAATATGATCAGCATGGATAAAAACGAAATGAAAAACGAAATGAAATCAAGAAATGTTTGTCACAAGTTTGAATATAATAAAATTAGATAGTATTAAAAAAAATTACAGTGAAACTAAAAAAATAAAACTGCATTGAATTTGTAAAATTAATTTACCTAAATTGGAGCACAGAACAACCATATATTTGAACAGCGGACCCTCATATTTGCGCGTTAAAAAGATGGTGTAAGGAATTGAGTCACAATTTGAAAATCCATCGAAATCGCTTAGCCGTGTTTTTGAATTCGCTTTAGCCAATTTCCGCTTGAGCAACAACGACTTCGATCCACACACCGCCGCACAGATGCAGAGAGCTTTGTTGTGTGAGCCTTTACGATTTTCAACATCATTTCTCTCTTTGCTTTTTAATGTTATAAGGGCAAGCTCATCTGCTTTCTTGATTTTGTGCTTAAGGTTTCGGTTTGTAGGTTGTTTTTCCTGACCATTTTTGTTTTATTAGAACAACAAGATTTTTTTTTTGCTTTCTTGATTTTCTGTGTTTCTTCTTATTCTAAAGCTTTATTATAAGGACGCGCTCATCTGCTTTTATGCTTTTTATTTTTATTTCTTTTACTGTTAGTTTTTTTTGGGTTTGTAGTTTTTTTTGTTTTCCTATTTTTTTTTTGGTACCGTTGTGTTCGTTTTAAGTATTTTATTTTTTTGTTTTATATATCTATATATAATTAAATATATATGTATTTTAAATTTAGATATAATAGATATATATATCTATATATATAGATATATATATATATATATATATATATATAAAATGTTTTTTTCTATATTTTAAAATTAGTTTCAATTTCAATTTGTTATTTATTTTGGAAAATAAATAAAAGATATGTTTGAAATATTATGTTTTATGTTTTACTACTATAATATCATTATTATTATTTAATTCATGTTATTACTATATTAATACTTTTAATTTTTTATTGTAAATTTTTATTCATAATGAGATTCTCTTTTGGTATAATCGCATCATTGTAATTTGAAAGACATTTATGGTTTGGGATGGGATTCACATTTTGAATTTACTCCTTAAAGTTTTCTTATTTTCTGTGCACTTTCTAAGTTTGAAATTTATCTTTTTGCTTTTATGAGATTTTAAAAATGTAATTAATATTTTTCAAATTTAACAGTTGGATGTGTTAAGAAGTGGCAACTGTTAATACTTTTTCCTTTTTTGAACTTTTTAAATTTAGTTGTCATGTGTTTATTTAAAATTTTTCATTAATTTTTAAAAATAAACATATATAAATAGTTTAATTGTTTAAATCTTATATGTCCACTATCATTCACATATATATGATAAAATCTAAAATTTTAATGAAAATTATCCATACTAAATAATATACTTCATAAAAAAAATCTAAAGTTTCAACAAAAGTAACAAACAATGGGGAGATGGGGTGTTAGGCATCCTATCAAATAGTAACCTCGTGTCTTTTTACCATTTTAAACTCATGAATTTAAATCAATTCCTTAGTTGTTCATCACGCTTTTGTTGGAGTTGATCTAGACTTAAACATATCTTTCAGAAAATTTGACCGTTATCAACTATTTAAGATTTCAATATTGACATGGAGAATAGGAGCGCGAAAGACAGAGGCTTCACTCTATATATTATTATGTTATTATGTTACAATTTCCTTAACATGTATTGGGCTTTTCTCCCTTCTCCTCTTAGGCAGTGGTTGTCTAGTGTGCTATGGTCATTTTTGTCTTTGCTTTTGTTCAGTTGTTCATGTGTGGCTTCACCTCTGTGCCTGAGTTGTGTATGTCATTTTTGTTTTATTTTTGATATTAACGCCAGAGCGAGAAAGATCAAAACGAGAAGATTCTTCCTCAATTCCACGTAGTTTGATCTTTAAAGGGAACTCGTCAAACACAACCTTGCTTCCTATTTTGAATCACTAGATCAGGTGAAAGAGATGTGGTCATTATTTTGATTTGGAGTCTTTAATAACTAATTTGTTGTTTTGATTTTAGATTTTGTCAATTAATATTGCTTTGTTTGTTTTCTTTTACTATCACCTTGCTGAGAAAAAGAGTGCAAAGGGTTGAGCTAAAGGCCGAGAGAATACCACTATGAAGAGAAAGGATTAAGGTACCTTACAACAACTTAATACTTCTCTATATTTACTTCTTCGTGGAGTAATCTCTGGATTCAATACTTCTCTATATTACTTCTTCGTGTAGTAATATTTGGATTAATGGTGTTTAATATTTTCTTAATTTGATTAATATCATAGTAGAGAGGATTACTACGCCTGAGAGAGAGAAAGAACAGATCTTCTGGCCAATCAAGGTGTGATCAGCATAAAGAACAAGATTGTGATGAGCTGGCAAGAATTACCTCAGAGTAGGTTAAAAGTGATTTGCAATGACCTAGTAGATGAAGACAAGTTCTTGTTTCGGAGTAGAGCCATGGAGGCGGAGTCCGGTTAATTCAGCGATTCCAGATGGCATCCAATCGGGTGGCTCTAGTGCTTCAAAGATAGGTAGGTTAGCTAGAATTTCTTCTTTCCTTAGTTCTAGAGGTGAAGAAAAAATGGAAGGTCAGAACCCAGGCACTATTGGCGACCGCAATTCCATGGGTTTCCACCCGTGCACAATATAGCGGGTCAGGGGTGGTTTTTCGGCGATCGTGGGCCTCGCAAGTGGGAAATGATATTTTTGTTTTTGAATCGATTCCATATAGTAGGCTACACGTGGTAGTGGTATCGACTAAAATACCACCCTCATCACACACTAAAGTTCAGTGATATTGGCCAGCGCGATATGAACCTCTGCTATCGGATCAAGCGAGGCAGATCGATGGTTGCGATTGATCGTGCAAGTTGGTTGTCTAGGCGGGTAAGTATAGTGTTTCTTGATTGGGCGAATTAGTCATCTACCATTGGATTGGGTCAGTGGGTTCAATGGTGCTGATTAAAGCGACAGATCTGGAAGTTGGCGGGAAGAGTTAATGCTCCTTTTTTCTTGGTGGGAGGAATTTTGTCATAGGGGGGAGGCTTATTGTTTTGGTTATGATGCAGGCTTCATCTTTGTTTTGATTTTAAGAGTTTAGAAGTTGGATTTTTTGGGGTTGGGGATTTTTCCTCGGCCCCATTCTATGTTTGGTTTGTGGATCTCTTCCTTGTTCCACAACTCCTTGTGGATAGATGTAAATTTTTTACTTTATTAATGAATTAGAAGGTCTGACTCTTGCATTAGCAAAAAAAAGAATTTCAAAATATGACTATTGATGTATGTATTTTTTTTGCTAATGGAAAAACCTGTGAGCAATTTATGAAATCTTTATAATGGTCGTGGCTAACAAATGACTAGTTGATTAGAATGTTTATTTACTTATTATTATAGTATTCTAACTTAAATAGGAATTTATCCCTATACCTAGTAACCTGATTACTACTCTGATTAGTAAAAAAAATGGCATCAGAGGGATTGTCCCCACACTTGGTATCAGAGTCATAGATCTAGGACCTATGGACCCATAAAAATTAATTTTCATCAGTGGCGTGATGCTCTCATTAAACTATTGTTATAATACATATATTGAACTAATATTTGATATCTAACTTAAATAATATACATTATTGTTGTAAATCACAATCAATCATAAGAAACTATCACAAGTGAAATCCCTATAAGAAAGGTCAAACAATTAACCTCTTTTATTTACATCATGAAATATTCTCAAAATTTATTAATCCAATATTTACATTATGAAATATTATCAAAATTTATTAATCAAAATAAATTTCAACTAGGGAAAAACAAATGATCGACATAAAGATACCATACACAAATTTCAATATCATTTGTGATTGTGCAACTTTTTACCCAACATCAATTTGCACTACATTTTTGGCCTTCACCCTTTTCCTTCTTACAAATCCTATATGTGCCTTGGCTTTGACTTCCACTCGAGATCGATTCAAAGTGGAGAAGTGAGAATTATTTATGCATATGCTAATATTCATCTATATCTATCTATCTATCTATATATATATATATATATATATATATATATATATATATATATATATATATATATAGCATAAAGAAAAAGTTTATTGCAATTATTGAAATATTATATGTTTATTAATAAATTTAAATATGAAATTTTGATTGGGCCATTGCTCTAATTAACCTCATTATTGGACTTTTTTTAGTAGATCATACTTCCAATGCTACTTTCTCTTGAGCCTGAGATATAAAAGATTGTTTCCCCCCTTTCATTGGGTTATTGGCTAAGACATCCTTAACCCTCCCTTTCTAAAATGAAGAGCTTTTATTTGTTTCAAGTTATACCTTTTCTCATATTCAAGTGAGTCATTTTGGTTAATAGTATCAATATTCCTTGGAAATGAAATAGGGACTCCATTCACACCCTAGGGAACTCTAAAGGAGAGACTCCTATGACAAGCTTATGGAGGAAAATTAGGGGCATAAGTTGAAGGTTCTTTGCACCATGAGTCTCCTTACATGGAGCATCATCATCAATACCATCTAACAAGAGCTTCTAAGGAGATGCCTAGGTATTCACCATCATTCCTTTATATCCAATCACCAAAACAAGTAAAGGAGCTAATTCTTCCAAACACATACCTTTATCTTGAGGAGACTTCAAAATATTAGTCAACTCCCTGTGATTAGCATTCTAGTTATCTTCAAATTCTTCAATTATATCTTTAGGTTCTAGTCCCTCTAGAGACTTTCTAAAGATTTTATCATTGCGGTATTCAAGTCAAATTTTTCAATACTAACCTCCATAGGAGAAATTCTCTTTGTCAGTGAAGGACCATTTTGGAAGTAGGTGATTTTTTACCCTAACTTTTTATTGAAAGGAAATGAGCAATCTTTAGCTATATGACTTAGTTAATGGAATCTAAACATATTAAGGGGACACCATGACAATCAAGCTTGAAAATAACCATAGGTGAGCCCTTCTAAATCACCATTCCCAATATTAATCCATCTCCAAAATCAATTCCAACCATAATCTGAGTGAATGTTGTAATGTTAGTCTTAATAAAATTCATGCTTGCCTCCAAATAATGACCTAAAGAGTTTCCTATCTTTGTAAAGACTTTGGAAAACAAATATTTGATATGTAAGCTAGGTAGATTTCACCATCGATGAATGTCATCAATTGTTTCAAATTCAACATTGAAGGAGAGAGGCCAACTTTTTAAACTGAGAAGCATCTATTTCCATAACGAGAAAGAAGAAAATGCCTTGTCTACATTCCCCCATTGAAAGAAATGTGAAGGTTGACCATCGTCTTGCAAGAAAAAAGCTCTTTTACAACATAGCCTAATAATGTTCCCAAACCTTACCACTTAAGGACTTAATGTTGGCTTCATTAAAAATTCATTTGAAGTTGCATCCTGCTATTGTATGTTATATTATGTTAATAACCATATTGAGCTTAATATCACTGCAAGGACTAACCTTGCATAAGTACCTTTTTGTGTTATGCATTTTCTTGTCTTCTTCTTAATATTTGGGCCTCATAAGTCCTCAACAATGTGTTCAATTACAAGAATATGTTGATATATTTCATGAGCTAAGTCCTTCGATCCATACTTCATCACATATGGAGGGGACACATAGGGAGATAAGTCAAATGTTGAGGCCTAAATATTAATGAGGGCTGCTACTTGGAGTCCAATTCCCTTAACTGAATCATTTCTCAGCCCTTCTCAGGAACCTTAGCCTTTTGCTTGGAATCCCCTAGGCTTACAAGGATGGATTGAGTGTTACTTTGATCCAAAACAACCTCCTTTAATGTAGACAATGTTTTCACAATAATATTACTAGGTGATCTCTCCCTATACTACCCATTCGATGGAGGATATGGATGAAAATATAGACAAATATTTCCTACATAGCCTTATGTTGTCGTTACGTCAAACACTCTCCAAAATTTGGTCTAACTTGAATTTTGGAGCCTACTGTGGATCTTGTGATCATTCGTTCCATAATCACTTTATGGTCGGTTGATAAGTATCAAAGTCACTTGCTCACACATGCTTAGTCTACAAAAAATTCATGAGCACACTCTTTTATGCAAGCTTGAACAGGAAAAGCACAAGTCCATCAAGGCAGTGCCTATGCAATGTTCCACATGTGTCGATAGTTAGTGCACACTTTCATCAATAGTCCCTCACTTTTTCTTGCGATTTTCATCAGTGACATGATGCTCTCATTAAAATATTGTTATAATACATATATTGAACTAATATTTGATATCTAACTTAAATAATATACATTATTATTGTAAATCACAATCAATCATAAGAAACTATCACAAGGGAAATCCCTATAAAGAAAGGGTCAAACAATTAATTTATTAATCCAAATAAATTCCAACCAGGGAAAAACAAATGATTCAAATAAATATACCATACACAAATTTCATTATCATTGGTGATTATGCAATTGTTCACCCAACATCTATTTGCAAGCGAAAACAATATCAACACCACAATTTTGGCCTTCGCCCTTTTCCTTCTTACAAATCTTATCTTTTCATTGGCTTTGGCTTCCACTCAAGATCGATTCAAAGTGGAGAAGTGAGAATTATTTATGCATCTGCTAATCTTCATCTATATAGCTCTTTTCTATGTATTCATGGGCTTACTCTAGTTTATTGTATCTAGGGTTTTGTGGTGCATAAAGTGTTTTACTGGCAATCACTAAGTTTATCAACCTAAAGTGTTTTACTAGCAATCACTAAGTTTAATTAAGTCCATAAGTATCCTCTATTTTGAAATGGTTTCTAAATTTCTATCTTTTATAATAATGAAATGTATATTTGATTTAAATTTCATAATTTGAGAATAGTTTCAAAAATATACACCATTACAAAGGTTCAGTATTACATAAATTAAATAGCACATTATTATTTTAATCACTGGTAACAAGTTGTATCACCCATTTAATTTATATAAGTATGCTAATTATTATAAGTAATCCTATTTTATCATCTACCATGCTGCCAACTATCACACTCCTCTACAATTTCTTGATTGTGCTACATTCTCTTTGTCTTCACGGTTAATTTGATGTTCATAACCCTTGCATTATGCAAGTTTACATTCCTGTTAAGGAATAATGTTTATAGTACTCTTATTCCCATTTTTTTGTTCAAATACATAGCATTATGTTGTTTGATTATGCTACATTCTCTTTGTCTTCACCCTTAATTTGATGTTCATAACCCTTGCATTATGCACGTTTACATTCCTGCTAAGGAATAATATTTATAGTACTCTTATTCCTATTTTTTTTGTTCAAATACATAGCATTATGGTGTTTGATTGAGGTACATTATCTTTGTATTCACCGTTAATTTCATCTTCATAACCCTTGCATTATGCACATTTACAATCCTGCTAAGGAATAATGTTTATATTACTTTTATTCAAAGTCATTTTGTTCAAATAAATAACATTTTGTTGTTGTCAACAACCATGGTTGATTTCCACAATGCTTCAAATTCTTAATTTAACTCTGTGAAATAATGTATTTTGTAGTAACATTTATAATTGGTTGAATTGATGTTTAAATTTTATTTTAATAACCATTAATTATTTGTCACGTTTTATTCCAAAAATATTTGTTTTCAAATTATGAGATATCACTTATTTATTTGACATCACATTTTGTTTGCAGCATCTATTTGGTTAATTTTTATTCTACAAAAACAATTTATTTGGTTTATTTTTATTTAAAAAAATATATTAATATTTTCAAAGCAAGTTAACTCAAGTGGATGAAGTGAAGAGATATATGACTTTTTTATTCAACATTATTTTTTTCTTAGTTTATCTATCCATTAAAAATTATAACATTTATAATATATACAAATTTATTATTTAAACTATTTCTTTTATTTCTTTTAACTTTTTAGTTTATCATTTAAAATATAAATATTTTATATGAAAAGATGAATTAGAGGTAAATTTTTAATATATTTTATCTCTAAATCTTGTCATATTAATTTTTTTTTCTAGAGTGTAATTTTTTTTGCATGGACGATTCAGACTTACTAGTGCAATTTACAAAAATATTATGATCATTTCAATTTTTAGTGTAAGTCTTTGTTATTTAAAATATGTTTTTGAATGCATCAATTACTATGGTGTAAATTTGATGGGCACTCCCAACTCTCAAGTAAATTCTTGATCATCGGTTTCCTTTTAAAAGTGTCCTTCACATGGCTTTTGATTTTTATTTTTACACATCATTTAAATATTATGTATTATTTGTTTTTGTTAGTAAACTCAATAGTAGGGAATTAACTTCCATGGAATATTCTAGAATATTCATAGAAATATACACAAATCAATGGTTGAGATTTATCTCAAAAGTAGTTATGCTCTTTTAACCATTTTAATTAAATTGATTAATTAAAATAATGTCATATGAAGTGAGTTGGGATTTTTGGGACATGTGGTATCTATAAGGCATGGTATTGTCCAATGGGATTGTAACAAAGCATATTTATAGACTAAGATTCTCCAATGTAAAGTTGAGGTAAATCTCCATGATTAAGAATCTTATTCCATGTTTTTTAAAATGTATGTATGTTTAACATATATATTAATTATTTTTATAAATAATAATAATATTTAAAATAATTATAATTTGTTTAGGTTTTATTATGTTTTACTTCTAGCAACATGAGATGCATATGAAGTAATTGTTCTGATTCTTATTATGGATTGTTGCAATCTCTCTGTTGTTTTCTTCCTTCCTCCCTCTCTCCTGCATGATCTCACTCTCACCTTCTCTCCCCACTCTCTCCCAGATCATCTATTTGTCATGATCATCTCTCTCTCTCTCTCTCTCTCTCTCTCTCTCTCTCTCTCTCTTCCTTCCTCCCTCTCTCCAGCATGATCTCTCTCTCACCTTCTCTCCCCACTCTCTCCCAAATCATCTCTTTCTCATGATCCTTCCCCTTGAATTTATCTCCCCACTCCCTCTCCTTCTCTCATAATAATAAAAAACTTACAATATCAAATACATATTAAATTATAATAATAGTAAATTATAATATAAAAAAGAAACCATATTCCAAAAACAAATCAAAAAAATCTTTAATTTTTTTATAATGGAATAAAATAATTAATAACATTGAATATATATATATATATATATATATATATATATATATATATTCCACTCGATATCGATTCAAAGTGGATAAGTGAGAATTATTTATGCATCTGCTAATATTCATCTATATAGCTCTTTTCTATGTATTCATGGGTGTACTCTAGTTTAATGTATCTAGGGTTTTGTGGTGCATAAAGTGCTTTACTCACAATCACTATGTTTATACACAGTTTTTGTTAGTTGTATTTAGGACTTTTACTCTATTTTCCCATTACAAAGGTTCAGTATTACATAAATTAAATAGAACATTATTATTTTAATCACTGGTAACAATTTCTATCACCCATTTAATTTATATAACTATGCTAATTATTATGAGTAATCCTATTTTATCATCCACCATGCTGCCAACTCCTCCACAATTTCTTGATTGTGCTACATTCTCTTTGTCTTCACCATTAATTTGATGTTCATAACCCTTGCATTATGCACATTTACGCTAATGAATAATGTTTATAGTACTCTTATTAGTAATTTTTTTGTTCAAATACATAGCATTATGTTGTTTGATTGTGCTACATTCTCTTTGTCTTCATCATTAATTTGATGTTCATAACCTTTGCATTATGGGCATTTACATTCATCCTAAGGAATAATGTTTATATTATTCTTATTCCTAGTTTTTTTGTTCAAATAAATAGCATTTTGTTGTTGTCAACCCTGGTTTATTTCCACAATGCTTGAAGTACCTAATTTATCTCTGTGAAATAATGTATTTTGCAGTAAGATTTATACTTGGTTGAATTGATGTTTAAATTTTATTTTAATAACCATTAATTATTTGTCACATTTTATTCCAAAAATATTTGTTTTCAAATTATGAGATATTACTTATTTATTTGACATCACAGTTTTTTTGCAACATCTATTTGGTTAATTTTTAGTTTACAAAAATAATTTATTTGGTTAATTTTTATTTCAAAATTTATATTAATATTTTCAAAGCATGTTAACTCAAGTCAATGAACCAAGTTTTTTCTTAGTTTATTTATCCATTAAAAATTATAACATTTATAATAACTAAAAATTTGTTATTTAAAACATTTATTTTATTTTATTTTAACTTTTTAATTTATCATTTAAAATATAAATATTTTATATGAAAAAAATAATTGAGTGGTAAATTTTTAATATATTTTATCTGTAAATTTTGTTATATTAGCTTCTTTTTTCTCAGAATGTAATATTTATAAATAAATCATAATATTAAAATCTTATTCCATGGAAGATTGAGACTTACTAGTGCAATTTAAAAAAGATTTATGATTATTTCAATTTTCAGTGTAATATACTTTGATTCATATATTTTATTAATATATTTTTATCGATATATTATATTTTATTAATATATTTCTATCTATATATTATATTTTATTAATATATTTTTATTTATATATTTTATTTTATTTTTGTATCTTTTTCAGCATTGATTAATTATTTTATGTTTTGGATTTTTTCGATTGAATTTGAGCAAACAATTTTTGGTAATTTTTTGTTATTTGAAATATGTTTTTGAATGCATCAATTACTAGGGTGTAAATTTGATGGGAACTACCACCTGTCAAGTAAATTCTTGATCATGGGTTTCCTTTTAAAAGTGTCCTTCACATGGCTTTTCATTTTTATTTTTACCCGTCATTTAAATACCATGTATTAATTTGTTTTTGTTAGTAAGCTCAATTAACTTCCATGGAATATTCTAGAATATTCATAGTAGTTTACACAAATCAATGGTTGAGATTTATCTCAAAAGTAGTTATGCTCTTTTAACCATTTTAATTAAATTGATTAATTAAAAAAATGTCATATGAAGTGAGTTGTGATTTTTGGCACATGTAGTATTGATAAGGCATGGTATTGTCCAATCGGTTTCTAACAAAGTCTATTTATAGATTAAGATTCTCCAATGGTAAGTCTCCATTATTAAGAATCTTATTCCATGTTTTTTTAAATGTATGTATGTTTAACATATATATTAAAGTATTTTTGTAAATAATAATAATATTTAAATTAATGATAATTTCTTTAGTTTTTATTATTTTTTACTTTAGCAACATGAGATGCATATGAAGTAATTTTTCTGATTCTTATTATGGATTGTTACAAATATGATTTTACCATCCATCTCTCTTTCTCTATCTCTTGCATGATCTCTCTCTCAACTTCACTCCCCACTCTCTCCCAATTCATCTCTATCTCATCATCCTTCCCCTTGAATTTATCTCCCCATCTCCTCCCTCTCCTTCTCTCTTTATCCCCCCACCTCTCCCTCTCTCTCCTCCCTCCCTCACTCTATCCTTTTCTCTCAATCCTTCCATCCCTCTCTCCCCCCTCTCTTCTACATGGTCTCGATATCTTTCTCTACCCACACATTCTCTCAGTATCCCCTTCTTATTCTCTCTCTCTATCTCCCATGCCCTATCTCTCAAACCGTCCCTATTTTCCCCATATATCTCTCTCCCTCTTTCTCAAACCATCCATATTTTCCCTCACTCCCCCTCAAGCCACCACTATTTTCCCATCACTCCCTCTCTCTTTGTAGCTCTCCCCCTTTTCCATGTCCATCTTGTCTCACACACTCTCATGCTCTTCCCTAATCTCTCTCTCCCTCCCTCTCTCTCTCATGCTCCCTTTCTTTCTCTTCACTGCCATGCTCCCTCTCTCTCTCCCCCCCATCCCTTGCACTATCCCTCAAACCCCCCATATTTCCCCCCTCTCATTCTACCCCCACCTCTCTCTCTCTCTCTCTCATGCCCTCTCTGTCTGCATCATTGTTTCCCTCCCTCACTCTCTCGTCCTCCCTATATCCCTCCCTCTCTCTATTTCTCTTTGTCCCTCTACTCTTTGATCACTCTCCCCTCTAACTCTCACCTTGTCCCTCCCTCTCTCTCACTCGCAGCCCCCGTTATCCTCTCTCTCTCTCTCTCTGCCCCAAATTTAGCTTCCACTCCCTGTCCCTATCTCTCTTTTCCTACTGCTCTCTTTCTCTCTCCCCCCAAACCTTATACTCACATTCTCTCTCCCCTTCTCACTCTCACCCTCCCTCTCTCTTTTGCCCCCCCTCCCACCTTTATCTCTCCCCCCTTCCCTCCTTCCCTGCCTCCTCCACCTCCCCATCCCCCCCGTCCTCTTCCTTTATTTCCTCCTCTGCCTCCCCATCCATCCCCACCCCTTCCTCTGCCTCTTCCCCCTCCGTCTCTTCTGCATATTCCCCCTCTTCCCCCTCCTCCTCCTCCTCCTCAACTACATCCTCTGCCTCCTCCCCCTCAGCCTTCTCCTCTCTCCCCTCACCCTCCCTTCCTCCCCCACCTCTAACTCTACCTCTCCCCCTGCCTCCACCTCTACCTCTCCCCCCATGTCCTCTCCTTCCCTCCCCTGCTGCCTACTTCTCCTTCGCCTCCTCTCCCTCCCCCTCACCCTCTTCCCTCTCCAACTCCTCCCCATCATTCACCTCTACCTTTTCCGCCTCCTATCCCGCTCATCTTGCCCCCCTCCTACTCCTCCTACCCCCCCTCTGCCTCTTCCACCTCTTCCCCCTCCTCACCCTCACCCTTCTCCCTGTCTTGCTCCATGTGCCCCCCTTCCTCATCCTCCTCACTCGCCCCCCCACCTCCTCCTCCCACTGCCTCCCCCTCCTCCCCTAGCTCCTCTGCCTCCCCCTCCTCCTCCTACAACCCACCCCTTTGCCTCTTCCACTTCTTCACCCTCCTCCCCCTTTCCCTACTCCTCCTCTACCTCCGCCTCCCCCCCACTCCTCATTCTCCTCCTCCTCTTCACTCCCCTTCCTCCTCCTCTTCACTCCCCTTCCTCCTCCTCATCACCCCCACCTACATCACCCCCTCCTCCTTCCTCGTACTACCCTCGGCCCCCTCCTCCACCTCGGCCTCTCCTCCCCTCCTCCACCGCCTCTTCCTTTAGCTCCTCCCCTCCTGCCCCGCTTCCACCTTCACCTCTCCTCCTCCCCTTGTCCCCCACCTCCTCCTTCACCTCCTCCCTTCCTCCCCCACCTCCTCCTCTCCACCTGCCTCCCTCCTTGCCCTCCCTCTTCTCCATTTTCCATCTCCCTCACCCCTTATTCCTCCTCCCCCTCCTCTCTTGCTGCCTCCCCATCCTCCTCTTCCGGCGCCACCCCGCCCCCCAAACCTTAGCCTTTTCCCCCTCTACATCTTCCGCCTCTTCCCCCTCCTCCTCCTCTCTCTGCTTCTCCTCTTACTCTACCTCCTCCACCTCCCCTCCCTTCGCCTCCCTCTTCCTCCACCCCTTCCACCTCCTCTCCCTCCCTTTTCCTCCTCCCCCACCTCTCCCTTTGCCTCTCCCCCTACCTCCTCCCCCTCCCCCTCTTCCTCCTCCTCCTCCCCCTCCACCTCTTCACCCTCCTCTCTCGCCGCCTCCCACTCCTCCCCTTCCTCTGCCTCCTCCTCTGCCTCTTCCTCCTTAGCTTCCTCCCTCACTTCTGCGTCCTCCTCCTGTGCCTCCTCCCCCTTGGCCTCCTCTCCCCCTCAACCTCCTCAACCTCTGCCTATTTCCTCCTCCTCCTCCTCATCCTCCTAAGAAAAACATAAAAAAATAAAATAATAATATTAATTACATATCATTTCATTCTCTTTATTTATACTAGTTAGGATACTTACATATTTTCATATTATTTTACAGTGAATGATAATTCAGTTATCAATACTTGAATGTTAATCCAACAAACAATCTACATAAAAAATGCAATATAAATAATTAATTATGTGTTCTCAAATGAAATTGCAAATAGCTTCCTCGACATTGGAGCAAATCAGGTTAGGGTGGCCCAAACACAAATTTACAAAAATAGTCTATGTATGACCAATACCTTCCCAGTTAAGATGTATTTCTAATCTAATTAGAATTGATCACCATTATACCAGAACAGATCGGTCTTTTGAAATTGTAACCATTCAGCTTTTCTTGTTATTTGTGTTTAAATCTCAAAAGAAAATTTAATTGCCTAGCGATGGGTGAGGAGACGAATATTGATATGAAGTGTGTGAACAAAAGTATAATGGGGCAGTAAAAGTATAAATAAATGCTATCCATAATTGCAGAAAAATAATTATAAACAAGACTTTGAAACAAGTGCTCAACATTTCAAATGTGAGAACAAAATTATCCATAAATGCTATTTATAGATGCGGAAGGAATTATCCATAAATGTTATCTATCACAACAAGGAATAATAGAGAGAAGATGTCCTTGCAGGGTAGAGAACCGTTGTACGTCCTCCTCACATATCGAATTCCGTACACTGAGATTTATGTATATTTATTAGCTCACGATGTACAAGAAGATTTAACTTCCAGTATTACGGAGAGAATTAGTCGAAGTTAAGTGAGTTTATTTGTACGAAAATATTTATACACTCAAGCTATAAAGCAAAGGAAAATATCTGTCTTACAAGATTTGATATGGCTGATATATGTATTACAACAATAATTTGAAATGTAGCTTAATAATATTACAGATCTTGTAATTAGCTTTGAAATTTATAAAACCAGATTTAATAAATAGTCAAAAATTGTAATTAGGTTGCATAGTAGAGGAGAGTTAAATTAGGAATAAAGGTAAGCTTTCTATTTCTACAAACACAGGCCAGGTAAATTCATGGAAAAAATGTGTTGGGAGTCAATCAACTAATGAAATAGTCCGATTAAGTTGATAGAAATAAAAACAACTTTTAATTCCACAAGCAAAAATAAAGCAGTTAAACGTGATGGATTGATTAAACTAGCATGAAACCAATAAAAATTTAATTGAAGAAGGATACAAAATAATAAAAGATATGATAAGTACCTTAAAACTGATTAAACTGCAAAGTAGTTCAATTATTAAACTAGATTAACTGCAAAGTAGTTCAATTATTAAACTAGATTAAACCAGATTCATCTCAAATTCATGCTGCCATTGTGGGGAAAATATTGAATGAGAATGGAAAGTATTACATACGTGTAGCTCCAATTTTTCTGGTGAAAAATGTTGAAAGATTTATATCATACTATAGTCTCGTTTCTCCTTTTTTCCATTGAGCTCATCAGAGAAATCAACATTAACATCCTCTTGCAACGTAGGATGACATGAACACGGTACCAAGAAATGAACACGCAATCAAATTGATAGAAAATAATGATATATAGATGGAATTCGATGCCGCAGAGCATAAAATGATACCATATAAATGGAATTCGATGCCATCCACACATACGGTCATTGATAAACATACATGCGTTGCTTTATAAATTACCTGCAATCTTACATAGTTTTGTGGACTGTCGCCAAAAGCCACGCTGATTGCATGATCCACAATATCTGAAATTCCTTCACTCACAATATTCATAATCGGCCTTGCCCATTCCACTATTCCCCACTTTTTTATTGACAATCAATTGCTCCCGCTCCCAGGGACAACACCAAGATATCATCCACCCCATTAACAGACGCAAAGTCAACCTTATTATTCAACACATGAGTAATGGCCGCCACTGTGGGATTGTTCATCACGAACCCTCCATCTATTCCCACAATTGTTGTTTGCCCGTCCACGGACTTAATGGGAATAGGCATCTCAAATCCTGGAGAGCACATGGTCGCATGACAGACTTCCCACATACTGAAATTGTAATTCTGCGTGTGCTTTGCACTTGCACATGGTCGCATGACAGACTTCCCACATACTGCAATTGTAATTCTGCGTGTGCTTTGCACTTGCCTCTGCGAACAGGAATGGTGAACCGCTGCATAAATCGTCGCAGGGTATCAGAATCGGGTTCACTGTGTCTCTCAATGTTAATGGTCGCCCATTGCTACTTCTGAATAGCCACTGCATATTGATGCAGCCGCTGCCTTGAGCCTCAGGATTAACCTGCCCAGCAACCCACATGATGACGGCGTTTTAGTATTAACATGTGTTTCCCCTTTTGTATAATGAAATCCATCATCTCTTGGGCCGTGTAAAGAGCTCTGCCGTTTTCACCCTTTGCAAATAAGGCACTCCTCTCCCACTTCCTTCAACGGCTATATTCCCTTCCAAGGCCCTTTGAAAGTTTCATCGACTCCAAGGTTTCATGGTTTCCATTATATAAATGCAAGTGGCCATTATCAGAGTGCAACTCGGAGTTTTCATAGTTTCCCTAATATAAACGCAAATTCGATAAATTACTTTCTTGTAATACGCTGCTTTTGTCAGAGAATATGCTTTTGTGCGAATATGCCTATAACAAACTCTACGGTAATAGAATATGTCAGAGATTATAACAAACTACACGCACCCATTACTTGGCATAAATTCGTTTGAACTTTGGATGTTATCCAAGCGCCCACTACTCTCATTACCTGTCACATAGGGCAACTACTACTTGCGCATGTGAGTTTAAATTCGTTTCAACGGTTCCATAATACAATATAATACTTATCGTAACAATTCTGTGTAGCAAAGTAAAATTATCTTACGATTTCATTTTCCGGTGCAGAGATGCGTTGCTTGTGAACAAGATCAAATGTTGTGTACCAAAATTTCTCCCAGAAATATAGACACGCAAGAGTATGATAAAATTTGGATTGGCACGCAGTGTATGTAATAATACTGAAGCAGCAAAAGATATAATTAAAGGAAGCGTTATACTTATTAATACTAAAACAGAAGTTAAAAAATATCGGCTTAGCTTTTGCTTCAAAGATCCAAAATAATCTGTATGTTAATATCAACCGCTTTGTTCCATATTATACCATAGTTTGCATCGAAGAAATTTTGTCGTTATAGAGTTTGACAGCGATGAATGGATGTCTGTTTCAATCCAAAAGAAAATCAATAAACCACATAAAAACATAAATAAAGAAAGTATCATATGCAAAGTTCTGGCAAGTCAACTAACATGATGTATTTCTTTTATGAATATACATTTTGTCTAAATAGACAATATATGCAAAGGTCGCGCACATTATCTATTTTTTCCGGTGAATATATATTTAATACACCTCGATCTTGATGAATTCTTTGTTCCTTATAATCTGTGTGTATGATTTGAATATCTTTATTTTGACTGATATTCTATGAGTAAGGTAGATATTTGAAATTGAAATTGAAAATATAAATTATACTCATTACAAAAGCCACTACATTATAAAAATGAAAATACAAAATGCTCAAATAAAATTATTATGTTGTAAATACTTATTTTAATAAGAATATATTTTATTTAAAAAACAAATCAAAATATAATAAAGCTATAAAAAAAATCAAAATATAATAAAGCTATAAAAAAAAACCATAAATAACAATATGAGAAAATGAAGAAAGAACTAAAACCTATTGGCCAATTATTATAATATAATCAACCAACTTCAGAAAATGCAAAAAGAGAAAAGATTATAAAAACCTTTTAAGTAGACCATATACAACCCCTACAATAACTTATGTGTGTGGGTTAACACATTTTTTAAGGTTGTAACAAGTATGCATTTATGTATTTATATTTAGATGAAGCCATTCTTCTGAGTTTTAGTTAAGCCTAGAATCTAGCTTTAAGTCTAAGTATTCCTTCATTCTCTGCAACTATGCTTACTTGGTAAGGGATGGATTTGTAAATCGATAGAAATGAAGATTTGAAACTTAAATTTCTTGGAATGTCAAGGTGCCTTTTAGTTTCTTCTCACAATATATTTAGACAAGTCTCCTCTTTATTGATAATCTGAAGTAATATTGTCATTAAGCTAAGAGGCTAGTTTAGTAGAGAGGCTTATTCTAAAGCCCTGTATGAGGGGGATTTGTAAGTTTGTTTGTTGGTCGGTCTCTTTTAAAATAAAATTTAAAATTTAAATATCATAAAAATAAATGAATAGAAGTAAAAAAATATATGAGTAACATTTTTAAATCTTTTACTTTTCAAAAATATTTCAGCAAGAGATTTAAATAAACTATTTGAAGATCTATCTCAAGTAAATTATGTGGATATGAACTTCATATATATTTATATATAGAAATATATTTTCTAAAATAAACCATTCTAATGTTGTATATAAACAAAATATTCAATGTGGGTTATCAATAAAATATTTTAACGAGAATTAATATGGACATATACTTAAAAATATATTTAATAATAAAAACTACTTTAATTTGCTTGACAAAATGTCTAGATGTACATGTGATGTATATATAAAAATGTTTATTTGTTCCTATATGTATACTCTATTTATCATTCAAAAATACAATTTAAACACTAAGCAAACACATTGTATTTTACACTATAAAAAAGTTTGCACATGAAATTTGATCTGTCTCTACTCATGTTAGATTTGTGCTTAAAGATGGCTCTATGCTGGTAGATACCTTACATTTTTTTATTATATTATGTCTAGAAAATTACCATGTACTATTGTTCTTTCAGGATATTAGGGCCTTGCATAATAAGATTTTTGAGCTAGCATATCTCAACTTTGCCCATAGATCTCTATGGATTGATTCCCATGGAGAAAACCATGAATTTATAGTTAGACCAGTCCATTGTCAGATTAAAGTTTGCTCACAATTATGGAACCCTTAATTTTTTTTCCTCTTGTGATTTTGACAAAATACCGAAGACTATATAGGATTTATACTTTGTTTCAATATATCATTAATAATTTAAAATTAGAAAAATAAAAAAATGAGGATTTCTTTAACATGCTCCCCTTTTATTTATAAAAATAAAACAAAATTGGGGTTATGTATTCTTTATATTTACATAAATTAGTAAATTTATTTCATATTTTATTATTAAATAAATTCATAACTATATTCTATGTAAAATTGAATGAATATAATATGTAAAAGGAAATTAGAAATGAAAAATTATAAAACAAGAAGATCAAAATTATTAAGCTAGTAATAAAATGAAAGACTGAAAGAGATGTTGGAGAGAAGGGGGGTGGCGGGGGCAGGGCGAATGAGAGAAAGGAGGAGAGCGAAAAAGAGAGGGAGAGGGAGAGCCAAATATTGAGAGAGAGAGAGAGAGAGAGAGAGAGAGAGAGAGAGAGAGAGAGAGAGAGAGAGAGAGTGGAAGAAACATAGAGAAAGGTTTCGAGAGAGAGGGAAAGATAAAGAGAGAGAGAGGGGAAGAAAGAGAGGGAAATATTGAAAGAGAGATAGAGATATATAGTGGGGGATAGAGAGAGTGAGAGACTAAGGAAGAGAAAAAGAGAGAGGGAGAGGGAGAGTGAGGGAGAGAGTAAGAGTTGGAGTTAGAGAGAGAACATGTATAGAGAGAGTAGGACGGAGGGAGGGAGAAAGAGTGGTACGAGAGAGAGAGAGAGAGAGAGAGAGAGAGAGAGAGAGAGAGAACAAGTGAGAAGGGATAAATTTAGTAAGAGAGAGATTGAAAGAGTGAGAGAGAGTGATAGATAGAGAGAGGCAGTGAGAGTGAGACAAGAGAGAGAGAGAGATAAATGGGGAGATAAGGTGAGAGAGAGAGGTAGAGAATGAGCAAGAAATAGAGAAAGAGAGAGAGAGAGATAAATGGAGAGTGGTAGGGTAAGAGAGTGGAGGGGAGAGGGAGGAAGGGAGAGGAAAGGAGAGAGGGAGTGAGAAAGAGAGAGGGAGAGAGAGAAAGGAAGAGGAAGAGTGAGAGGGTAAGATGTTTACAGAGAGGGAGTGAGAAGGATACAATGTCAAAGAGAGAGTGAGAGAGAGAAATATTGTGAGACAATGAGAGAAAGAGATAGAAAGAGAAAGAGAGAGAGAGATTTATGATTTTTTTGATTTGGACAATTTCATAATGTTTTGATTCTTGATTTGAGGCTTCTATGATCCATATTAGATTAAGAAGAGTATTTTCGGTAGAAATCGCATAGGAGAAAATTTTTTCGACACATTTCCAACCAGCAAGTGTGGCTCATCATCAAGACCAATGAAGATGCAAATCATGACACATTCTTAAATATAGGGTGATGCTTGTCATTGATTTATTGTTATATGATTTTACCAAGAATTTAATTATATTATTACACTAGTCATAATAAAAGGCATAGACCATTTTATAGTCAAAATATTTTATATATTATATTTTAATTTAATTTTGCAACAAAGTTTTTAATTAAATTGAAAAGGAAAATATGTCAAAGCTAAATTTTAAATAAATTTGAATCCTTTATTCATGCATAATATTAAAAATACTTTGCAAACATTTGGATTGAATCCCTAGCATAAACCTATTAATTATTGATAATTAAATTAAAATTTAGGAATCCATATTCGAGGATATATGCACTTATGAATGTAATAAAACTAGTACAATAACATTAAAAGTATTAACATGGGCATTCAGAATGAATCCCCAGCATCAACCTATTAATTATTGATAATTAGAATAGAATTTGAGAATCCTTATTCGAGGATATACGCACTTATGAACGTAATAAAACTAGTACAATCACATTAAAAATATTAACATGGTTGATACAGTGAAAGGCTTCATAAATACAACAAAAAAGAATATTGCAACATGAAGAATGCCTTACCAAGGTACACATTTACCTAATTAACCATGTATAAAAAGGCTATTTGCCAATTTTAACTTGAGGAAAAAAAATTACACATCTTATTGAAATTTCGACCATTTTGCTAAAGAAATTTTGCATATTAAAATTGGAATAATCTCAAATCTTTAAGAATTGGTGGGAATATAAATTTTATATTTATTAAAATTGAGTAAACCCTAAGAAACTTTGTAACACACTGCAATGATTAATAAGAATTCAAACGAACCATATGCTGAGCATACTCACTTAACAATCAATCTAGGTGGTTAATTAAAAAAAATAAAAATAAAAATCAACAAATCCTCATCCAGTATTTGGAAATTAAGGAAGCATAAATATTATTTAACAAATTCAGTTATATGTGTTTGATATTTGTGAATTATGTATTCACATATTTTTTAATCACAAATATTTATATTAATTAGCATAAATATAAATTTTTAATATTATTTTTTAAATATTTGATATATTCATTTTCATTTATTTTTCCTAATGAATGTTGAGTTAAATGTGGGGGTAGTTTATTAAACTCTATCATGTTGTTTTGTTTAGTTTCAAAAATTTTCAGAGATATATATTTGTATTAAAATTATTCAAAACTTGAAGACATTCTCATTTTTTTCTTTATGAATGTAATTTAAAGGAAAGAAACAAAAATATAATGAAACAATAATACATACTTTCACTAACCTCTTTATTCACCAAAATTCCTCGATAATTGAATGTGAATTATGTAAGACACCTTCCATGTGATTCATAATAGAATGATATTACAATATGAAAATAAAATTTTAGATAGTTGTTGACAAACTAATAAATACGTCTTCGTAAACACATTAAAATATATGGAAAACTAATAAAATATACATAAATTCAAGGGGAAAGGTAATCCTTTTTTTGTTAATAGGGAGATAAATGTTCAACACGACACATAGTATAGGATAGGTAACACTTATATCGCATTCTATGGAAACTCTAGTTTCCACTAGGAATGTTGATATTTTTAGTATATAGGTACAAAGACAATTTCGTTAGTTCTTTCTGCAGTAAAAGAAATCCATGTAATTGAAATGAAATTTAACATGCATAGAAAACCACAATGAAATAAAAGAGACATCCAATGTTTATTTTAGTAAATTATAATACAATTAAGTCCATGCATACTAAAATGTCTTTAATCATTAAAAAAAAAACTCATGAAAAGTACACATTGTTTTCATTGAGGATTGTCATCAATAATATGTCATAGAGACTCAAAAAAATGAAAAATATCAATGAGCTACAACTTTATTCTCCATTCATTATCCCCATATGTTAGTTTTAATCAACAACGTCTCATGTTTTCTTCTTTTCAACTCACTTAATTCCTTTATATTTTTTCATCGTTTTTAACTGGAACCATGTTTTTCTTCTTCTTTAAGGACTCTATCAAGTAGAGAAAATTTTAAGGATTGAAATTTATTTTAAATTTTATAAACCTTGGCTATTATTACTACTCCCTAGTATGCATAATATAAAATGTGTGGTTATATGTTCGTAAAATTATTGAAATTCCTAACTATTTTTAAGCTAAAATAATTTTGTATTATAAATTTTGAGCAAAGCGTTTTTAGAAAAAATATAAATTTGACAATCTTATTTTTTTGAAAAATCATCGAAAATTAACACACTCTAAATGTTAGCCCCAAAAAAATTCTCTACTACTTGCTAAATAATAAATTAAGTCCCATCTTAACTAGCTTTTCGCATTTATGCACAAGATGTATATTTTCTACCCTCAACAATTTATCAAGATTCCTGATTTTCGAACAATCTTTGTCCTACTAAGAGCTCTTATACTATGCTTCACTAGAACTCCAGGGTATTATTTTGTTATAGTTGACTACATCAACCATTAAATATGATAACTCACACCCTACCAAACATATGTGGGATTCAACATTTACTTTTCCTCCTATTATTATTAGGATAAATAGGTCTTAACTAAAATATTTGATTTTTTTATGCTCCTTAATGATATATTTCTTCACACTTATCCCACCTTTCATAAGTTAAATCCTTCATCTTTATTCCACGTTGGATATTCACAGAGGAAGTTAGATGTGCAGAAAGCAATAGCACTTCTATTTATATCCCATCCTTGCTTCTACAACGTACTTTCCTTCCTCCACTAACTCAATATCTTAATCATGCCAGCACATGAGTGCTCAACAAGCAATCTTCTTCAGAGATCCACAAGCCTTTCTTTTGCAAATTTAATCCTCACTCCAAGCTCTTCAACATTTATTCCTAGCAATGACCTATTGGAGCTACATTTGTTTTAGCAATATCTACACTTATAAATCCAATTTATTGGAGTTATTTCTCTCTTAGATAATTCCATGTGGTAATTCTCTAGTTAGAGGTTCCCTCTATGATGTCCAAATTTTGAATTTAAGCATTATTATAATGTTTACACTGGAATGTTATTTACCTAGTCACAACATGTATTCAAACCACAATATCTTTTATGCATGAATTCCATTTTTGGATCAACCCTTGATAATCACATAAGTTTGAATAGTATATCAGAGTTATTCCTCCTTTCTCCCCACACTGTACCTAGCAAACTTTAATACATTTTTTTAATTACTTTTATTACATACCCAAATGTTTCCTCTTTTTGGAACTTGTAGCCATTAAAAACCCTTTAAGGCCTAACTAGAAATCTTTAAATACATGTAGCACCTACCTTGCCAACTTATTCAAACTAGACTTCCAGTCATAAAACACTTATATGTAGAAATAAGGAAGGAACAAAGAGTGTAAAACTCCATGTGTAATAAAAAGTAAGCCACATAGCATAATAGAGACAAATCTGTAGAAGATAAATTAAAGCATTGAAGACTCTTTTATCAATTTGAAATAGAATTACAAGCATGGATGTTTCGTAGTGATTTCTCCATTTCAAATAAATATATCAAAATAGAACTAAGATATTTTAGTTGTAGGATGCTAAATGGCCCTAGTTTTGACGTTGCTTACAAAATGCAAAAAATTGCTATACTACATCATTATTCCACAGAGTATTCTCTTATAAAATTTTATTATTATTTAAAGATGAGTCAATAATTATAGAAAGAAATTATTTTAAAATGTAATTATGATAATTATATGTCTTTTTAATAAAATGTCATATTTTGTAAGAGAATGTTATTTACTCTTTCCTTTTTGAATTATAGCACTAATTTTTAATTTACAATATGATGTTAGTAATACCAAACAATGACCAAGCACATTGTTGGTTGTTCATAAGTTATCTACATTTCATTTTGGAATCTATTTTTATTCTATATATGAAGAAAAAGATTGGGACAACTCATAGAATGGAATTAACCTTCTGAATTTGAGGGTCACCATCCTACATTTTCCTATGTAAACAATAGTTTGTTTTTTTAATTTTCTTTTGTAATTATTTATTTAAACCAAAATTGAACCAATTGCTTCTTTGAATTCACCTGAATAATTTTTTTCTAGTCAAGCTAGTCAACCTAGCCGTTGGGAAGGTCTGCTCTCCCTATTTAATGTGCAGCCATGATCTGACTCCTCAACTTTTCCTGACGATGAACCACACTAGTTGGTTCGAAACCCATCGACAAAGGTTTTCTACATGTGATTTATGCTAAAACTCTTCTTATAATTTTTTTCTTATTTAAGAAAATCAAAAGGAGGCAACATAATTGCACTGTTAGGTACTGGATAGAAAAATTCAAGTGTTGGACTTTGTGAGTGGATAAAAGATATAATTTTTCTTATTTTGTTGGCCTTATTCACAGAATTTCCCTATACAAAGCCATCTCACTCCATGTAGATTTCATATCATCGCAAGGTTTGTGATTCCTACTAGTTTCCAAGGTCACGTGCAATTGTTTTAAGAGCAAACTCAATTGACCATTTGATGGAGTATGGTAGCACAATTTTTAAGGTACAATGACAGTGATGGAGATGGGGATGCTAATGTCAATGCCATTTCCTCAGGGTATGACACTAGAGGTATGTGAGGAATTATTGTCAAATTATCTTAACATTGTTGAGGCAAGCCTCTTTTCTCATTAATCTTTTAAAGTCTAGTTTAGAAATGTTGTTCTAGAAAATTCTAACCTATTTAATTCTTGGTACTTAAATGTGTACACCACAATAAAATTGTAGGTCCACTTGGAGAAATTCCCTCCCCACATTAATTTCCAAGAAGGCTTTCAGACGAGATACTTTTCTTCATTACAACTATTTTGGATGGCATTTATCATGTATTATTCAATGGTATTAATATATTGAAAGATTTCCTTCCCACTCCTCACCCCAACTTGTCCTTGCCTCATCCTACTACTCCTAATCCACCTATACATTTTCCTTGACCACCTTCCCCTTCATAGGCTCTCCTCCTCCAACACCTCTTCCATCTCTCCCCTCAATTATATCCTCATTCCCTTCCTCCCCATATTGTAACTTCTCCACCACAACCCCCCAGCTTCCCTCATCTAACCCTTCAAATCCTCTTCCCCCTCCTCGTAATTGTCTGCCACCAATTTCCCCAACCCATGCCTTGCCCTACCACTCTTGTCCTTTCTTCACTGGCTCCTCCACTACCTCACCATATATTTTCAAATCATGCCTCCTAAAAATACTCCTTTATTATTGCCCTACTCGCCCTACCTCTGTCCTACTCCAACTACCCATATGCATTGTCTTGTAACCACCCCTTCCCACTACCCGACCTCCACTACCTCCTCCTCCTAATCCCACCTTTCTTTTCCTTCTCCATATCCATCTCCACCTCTAAATTCCCACTCCCTTCGACCTCCACCTCATCCTCCCTACCCTCTTCTCCCTTATCCTACCCCCTTGACCTCTTCTTCCTCTTACTCTTGCCCTCCTTCTCAACCTCATCCTCCTCCTTCGCTTCCTCCTCCCGCTCCCTCCTTCTCAACCACCTTCTCTTCCTCCTTGTCAACATACTCTCCCCACCCATCTCTCCGCACCCTCCACCTCTACCTTCCTCTACCTCTACCTTCCTCTATGTAGCTTAATTTCCACTCAACTTTCTCCTCCTCCTCCACCTTCCCTCTTCTCCCATCACGCCACCCTTCACCTCTTTCTTCCTCTATGTATCATAATTTCCCCTCACCCTCCTCACTGCTAAACACCCTCCTCTTTCTCCTTCTACTCCTGCTAGCCTCCAACTCCATTCCCTCCTCCTCTCCCCTCAAACCTCCTCCTACTATTGTTCCTATTACTCCTCCTCTCCCTTTCTCTTTCCCTTCTCCTCCTATTACACCTCATTTTGCTCCTTGCTCCCCTCATGTGCCACCCCCACATTCCTCTCCTCGTCCCACTCCTGCTTGCCCACACTGCTCCATGTCCCCCTGACTCTGCCCTCTTCCCCTACACCTCTTCCTTCTATTCCTCCTACTAATTCACCACCTTCTTCTCATACTTACCACCACGTCCTCCTCCTCCTCCTCCTCCATCTCATTGTCCTTTACCTTCTACTTCCACCTCACCTCCCCCACCGTACCTCCCCACCTTCATCTTATTGCTCCTCCCTGTGCCCCTACCAATCTCTCTCCCATGGCTCCCCGACCTCCCCCTCTACCTCCTTGTCCTCCTATTATTCCTCTCCTTGTAAACCCTCATGCACTCCACCACCTCTAGAAAACCTGTTCCTCCTCTCTCGCCATTTCTCCTCTTCCTCTACCCGCATTCCTCGTTCTCCTCCACCTCTCCCCCATTTCTCCCCAATTCCTCCTATCCTCCTCCTCCTCTCCCACCATTCTTCCCCTATTCTTCTTCCTGCATTCCTCTTTGTCTTCGCCTTTGTCTCCTGCCCCTCCTCCTCCCACTCTTCACCCATTCTTCTTCCCCCATTTCTCTTTCCCCTTCACCTCCTCCTCCTCCTCCTCCTACTCCTCTAACCCCCTTCCACTTCACCCTCTGCCCCCTCCTCATCCTCCTCCTCCTCCTCCTATTCCACTGTATCTTCCTCTTCCCCCATTCCTCTTCCCAATCTGCCTCCTCCTCCTCGTCCTCCCCCCCTCCTTTGCCTCCTCCCCTCCCTACTTCCTCCCCCATCTCCTCCACCACACATCCTCTCACTCACCCTCTTCCCCCTTCTCTACCTCTCTGCAACCTCCTCCCCCTACCTCCCCTACCTCCACCCCTCCTTTGTCTCCTCCACCACCTCCTCCTCCTCTTGCTCCTCCCCCTCGCCTCCTCCTTCTCTACCTCTTCCCTCTCCTCCTCCACCTCTTGCTATGACTGACCCTTGTCTCCGTCCACCCTCACCCTCAACCTCCTATGGCCCCTTCTCCTCTACCTCCCCCTTTTCTCCTCACCCACCTCCTCAACCTCACCCCAGTTCCTTCGCCTCCTCGTCCTCCTCTTCAACCTTCCCCCACCCACCTTCATCACCCTCACCCCATTGCCTCCCTCCTCCACACCTCCCATCTCCTTCACCTCATCCACCTCCCCTCCTCTTCCTCCTGCACCCCGTCGCTTGCCACCCCCTACCCCTCCTCCTCCTCCTCCTCCTCGCCCCTCCTCCCACTCCACACCCTTCGCCTCCCCATCCCACCTTTCCGCCGCACACCCTACCCCTATTTCTCCTCCCTTTTCCTCTACCTCCGCCTCCTCCTCCCCCCACTAACACTTCGCCCATGTCTCCTCCTCCTTCTCCTCCTCCCCCTCACCCTTCCCCCATAGGCCTCCTCCTCCTCCTCCTCCCTCTCACCACTCCCCCACTAGTGTCCTCCTCCTCCGGCCTCCCAAAACTCCTACAATTCCTCCTCAACCTCTTCCTATTTCCTCATCCTGCCTCTCACTGTTCCACCACCCGCCTCCTTGTCCTGCCCCTCACCCTTCCCCACCTGCCTCCTCCTCTCCCCCGTCACCCTTCCCGTACCAGCCTCTCCCTCCTCCCCCCTCCGCAAACTACTACACTTCCTCCTCAACCTCTGCATATTTCCTCCTCCTCCACCTCATCCTTTCCTCCCCTCCTCCACTCCCCCCACCTCCCTCTCCCCAACCTCCTCCACTTCCTCCTTAACGTCTTTCTATTTCTTCCACCTACATCTTATTCTCTACTCCTCCTCCTCCTCATCCTAACAAAAACATAAAAAGAAAAACTAATTACATATCATTTCATTCTCTTTATTTATAGTACTTACAAATTTTCATATTTCCTCGTGCTCCACCTCATCTTCTCGTGCTCGTCCTCCTCATCATCACCTTTCCCAAAAAAAAATTACATATTATGTCATTCTCTTTATTTATAGTACTTACAGATTTTCATATTTCTTTACAATAATAATTCACATATCAATACATAAATGAAAATCCAACCAACAATCTAATAATAAAATTTATATAAGTAATATCAAAGGTTGTTTATTATATAAGTAATATCAAAGGTTGTAGAGCAAGGGCGAAAAGAACTCAATGTTTATTGGTAATATCCATAACTATCTAAAATCATTAACAATAATATTATAATCTCGCATATTCTCATGTTTGATGTGGTCAGAAAAGGCTTCCTCGTGAATGGACCAAATCAGGTCTGGAAAAAACAACAGTACTGTTTGCGTATTGGAGCAAATCAGGTTATGGTGTCCGAAATAGAAAATTACAAAAACAGACAATACGAGTTGGTGATGGTCTTCAGTACCTTCATAGTTAAGATTTATTTCTATTAGAATTAAGACAATGTATTAATTGATCACCATTATACGAACATGTAGTGCTCTGTTTAGAAATTGTAACCAGAACACCACGTTACCCAACATAACAGCAGCCTGTTTCGAAATTGTAACCATTTTGCTTTGGTTGTTATTTGTGTTTATATGTGAGAAACAAATTTTATTTCCTAGCGATGAGTGAGGACTAACTGTGATTGGGTGTGAGGAGGGACGAATATTCCTAAAAAGTTGCTCAGAATTTCAAATGTGTGAACCAAAGTGTAATGGATCACTAAAGTAGAAATAAATGTAATCCATAGTTGCATAAAAATAATTATTAACCAGATCTCGAAACAAGTGCTCAGCAATTCAAATGTGCGAACAAAATTATCCATAAATACTATACAAAATTATCCATAAATACTATACATAATTGCAGGAGAAAATTAAAAACAAAACTTTAAAACAAGGATGGAAGGACAAGCTTTGCTGAAGATACAGAGGCAACGGCATTGGCGTTAGCAACAGAAATGCCATCGTCCTGAGCGTGATAGCGGTTTCCGTCCTTGATGACCAGCAGTAGATCTGTTGTCCGCCTTGAACAATGAAGGAAGCCACTTTGATCAGGCAAGATTAATCTTCTCTCTTTCGAGCATGCTGATTTTTACGGTAATGATCTCGATACATACAAGGCCTCTTCCACATTGGAAAAGTGCAAGGATATCTGTATGACTGATTCTAGATGCAAAGCCTTCGCCTACAGACTTGATGGCGTAGGCAAACGCTTTCCCAAAGGAAATCTCTTCAATGGCATCCAATCTCCAACTACTCCCAACACAGTTTATGTCAAAGTCTCATCGGATTTTCTTTCCAAATCTTCCAAACAAGCCACGCTTTCTCCATCCGATCTGACCTGCGCGCCCCCCTCTCCTCACTTTATGTCAAAGTCTCATCGGCTTTTCTTTCCAAATCTTCCAAACAAGCCACGCTTTCTCCATCCGATCTGACCTGCAAGCCGCCCTCTCCTCCTCCTGTGGAGCCCTCAGAGCCCAACATAAACCGACTCTGGAATATTTCAGTCAGAATCCTCACCGCCATAGCCGTTGTAGAGGTTGCTTGCATTGGGCTGGGATGGTGGTAGTTGCTCAAAGGCTACGGGATGTCTTCCTAGTTGGGAATTCAAGGGGCGGAGAGATTGTCGTTTGCAGAGATCGAAATGGCAGCCAACAACTTCAGCGAAATCATTGGGAAAGCAGGGTTTGGGACTGTTTACAAGGGAACTCTATCGTCAAAAAGAGAGGTGGCCGTTAAGAAAATGCAAGCGCTGGACAGAGGAGAAGTACAATTCAGAGCAGAAGTTACAAATGTGGGAAGAATCCACCACATGAATCTCGTCCGCATGTTTGGTGAGCACAGAATGTTGGTTTACGAATACATTCTCAAAGGGTCCCTGGAAACCTACTTATTCTCGGAGGATAAGAATGTGCTCAAGTGGAATCAACGATACGCTATCGCCTTGGGAATGGCGAGGAGCATCGCTTACATGCACGAGGAATGCTTGGACTGGGTTCTTCACTGTGACATCAAACCCCAGAACATCCTGCTGGACGACAATTTCGTTCCAAAAGTATCAGACTTCAGGCTGGCCAAGCTGGTGGATAGAGAACGAGGATATCTGTCGAATGCTTCGAATGAGCACATCCAACGATTAAATTTAGAAAGCTGAGAAAAGCAAAAAAGGTAACAGCTGTTACCTCTTAAACACACCCAACGGTTAAATTTAAGAAATATAAATTACATTCTTAAAAGCTCAAAAAGCAAAAACATAACCTCTATATTTAGAAACACCAATATAAATATAATTTGCATTCTTGAATATTCCTATCATCTGAATTTAAGAAATACTGGTTAAATTCTTGGAATCTACAAACTAAAAGCTAAATTTAAAAAGGAAAATCCTAATTATATTTTTAAATATTATAGAAATTAACACAAACAATTAAATTTAAAAAAAAAAGTCTAATAAAAAAATAAAACAAGTAAGAATGACTGAAATAAAAACAAAAAAACATGGATTGATTTCATGAAAGTGCACAGAAAATGAAAAAGATTAATGAGTAAATTCAAAATGTGAATCCCCACCCAAAGCATCCTCTGAAGTTTTATCTACACAACATCTCAATGACGTCTCAAATAATGAGAATGCTTTCACAGAATTATGAATAACCAACTAGCAATGGACCTAATTATAGGTAGTGTTTTTTCCCTATATAATAAAACTGTCAAAATAAAATTTGAATATAAGTTATTTAGTAGCAAAATTCCTTATTAAAACTTATATGGATTAATAACATTATTTTCAACTAAATAAAAAATTCATATAGATTAATAGTTTTTTTATTTATATTTTTTTCTAAATAATCATAGATTAGAAAAATTTGAATGATATATTACAAAAATAAATTATATATTTCAAAGTTCTGGATAATCTATTTTTTTAAGAGTGTTGCAAAACCCTAGCTCTTTGAAAAAGTTTAGTTAGTAAATTTTGGAGGGTTTCTATAACTACAGTACAATAGTTGTGGGATTACAACAATGAGGGAAATCATATGGAAGAATCCACTAGATTTCCCAATAATATTTTGATTTTAAAAGACATATTAATATATTAAATTTTTGGAAGTCTTCGATTTGCTCCAGCATTGAACCCTTTTATTTGAGATTTATCAATTGGATAAAGAAGGTGTTGCTCTTGTATCTTCATAATATGTTATTATTTCCTCCATAAAAATTGACCACTTGTCAATTTTTTTATACGAGAACAAAGCCATCTATACCAAACAAATTGATTGTGTTTTAAATATAATGATGTGATATGTACCTTTTGTGAGGGTTGCACATCATGTAGATAAAAATATTGTCCATGTGTAGTATTAGGCTTAAAGAGCATGGTGCGTAATGAAAGAACACATTCTTTAGCTTTAGTTGAGCATGCAGGCAAGACAAACCATCATATCTACCTTGAAGATACAAAGGTCATTGCCAATGAAAACAACATTTTAAACGTAAAGTGCAGGAGGCACTTGAAGTCATGAAGCGGGAAGCACAAGCTCAATAAGGATGGAGGCTTGGAAGATAGCAGAATTTAGATTTCCCTTCTCCCCCTCATTGAATATAATTCTCTCCCTTTCACATCACCCTTACCATTCATCATCATTCCTACCCTCCTCCCCCTACCCCTCACAATTATCTCCTATATGGCATTCCCCCTCTCCTCTTAAAATTTTGCTATCCTTCTCTCATTCTCCACCCACTGTGAATTTAAACCCTCCGCTCTTTGAAGCCCTCCCTTGTTTTACCAAATCATTGGTTAAACCCTCTCCATCCCTCTCCTAACCCTAAAAATAATATTAAGCATTATTAAGAAATACTACTTATATAAGCTAGTAACATGATTCTCCTCTCCATCCCTCTCCTAACCCTAAAAATAATATTAAGCATTATTAAGAAATACTACTTATATAAGCTAGTAACATGATTCGATATTAAGTAGAATTAAGATTCATTTTAGAATATATTAGCAATAATCTAATAACATATGCTTAAATAAATCAAAAATCAAAATATTAGTAAAGTATTAACACTTCTCTCCTATAAACAATAAACAAAAGAAATTATAATTTAATTAAAATTACATTAAAACTAAAGTGTACTTTATTAAAGAAAAGAGAAAACATTTATTACAATAATTTGAAAACATAAAGGTAGTAATGAAAATAATAAGATCATGATTTATATTATTAACTATAATATAAATCATATTAATAATATATTAATAATAACTAAAACATTATTCCATGAATCATTATTAAAATAAAATAGGGTATCATAGTGAGATTTATAAATAAATAATTTATTAATTAAATAACAAGGAAATAATAATAAAAAAAATTAAATAATAAGTGATCATTCATCTTGGGCTGGTTAGCTCCCCAACTTGATAACACAACTAATCATATTTATACCTCCCATTTCTCTTCTTTGTGAATTAGTCCTGAGGATGAATCATTTTCTAGACTCAAAATGTACACAACATGAAAATGAAGACTATGGAATATCCAAATCTAGAATCTCAAAAACCACAACATAGAAATCCACAAACCATTAGCATCCAAGTTACCGGATCCTTTCCATCAAACTTCCTCATATCTATATTTGGAATGTGGTGGTTCTTAAACCCCACATTGGAGTCTCTAAAACCATAATTGATATTCCTTTTGTCCTCATCATGATTTTCATGGATTTCATTATCACCACTGCGACACCTTTCTTCTAGCAAGTTTGCCAAATATTCCTTCAACCCCTCTATCTTGAAACTCATCATTGTTTCCATGTCTGCTTTTAAGCCATCATTCAAAAATCCCATGTCCCTTTTTATACCATCTATCTTAAAATTCATCATGGCTTCTAATTAATTTTTTGTTACTTTTTGTGAGAGGGAAATTAGTTGCACTTGGTCTCACAATTTTGATATATCATGTTGCATTTCTTCTTCTTCTTCATGTGTCATAGTAGAGATTGCAAGTTGATAACTAGGGAGTTTCAATTTTATTTCTTCGGGTCATCAATTAATGACAATTATGCTTCACTATGCCCTTTGAATCACTAGAAAGTAATTTTGAAAACAAAATTTATGTAATTTTTTAAAAAGACTACACCTTTTTTTTTCGCTTTGTAGGATCTCAATATTGAATCTGTTGTATCCCTGTAATTTTGGATATACAAGGTTTGCAATTCTGGCCTATGATATCCCCTTGAGTCATCTTTCTAACGCCATAAGTTTTATCGAGATTACAATTCACTGAAATTAGACTAGTTCACTTTTTTCTCCAAAATTTAACTTATTTTTAAAACCCAAAATTTAAATTTGAAATTTATCCCTAATTTTAATTTTTTTAGGAAAAATTTAATCTAAAATTCACCCATAATTTTAAAATATTTCTAAATTAATTTAATAATTAATCCATATTTAAAAATCTAATATTAAAAACTTATATAAAAATTTATCTTTATTTAAAAATTCAATTACACTTGAGAGCTCAAATTCTTTCTTTTGGCCTTCTCAGCTTTCTAAACCCTCAAAGGAAACAGTAAATTGAAAAACAAATATTAGGAAGTTTCCATACTTAGTTATAGTTGGGATCCCGAAGGACACTATTGTGAAGGAGGGGGAGGAGGAAGAGGCAGTGGGGGAGGAGAGTAGGGCGAGGGGGAGGAGGTGGAGGAGGAAGATGAGGAGGTGAAGAAGGACTAGGGGAAGGAGGGGGAATAGGCGGAAGAGGCAGAGGGGGAAGAGGCGAAGGAGGGAGAGGGAGAGGAGGGAGAGGATGGGGATGTGGAAGAGGCAAGGGAATAGAAGGAGGAGGGGGAGGATGGGGAGGTGGAAGGGGAGTAGGAGGAGGGGGCGAGGGAGGAAGGGAATGAGGTGGAGAAGGAGGAGTGGGAGGTAGCATGGGAGGCAGAGGAGGGGGATGTGGGGAGGAGGCAGGGGAGGAGGCAGAGGCAGAGGGGGACGATGAGGATGGGGATGGGCAGGAGGTGGAGGGGAGGGGACAGGTGGTGAAGGCATTGGGGAAGAGGAGGCAGGGGGTGAATGAGGGGTAGAGGCGAGAGTAGGAGAGGGAGGGGGTGGCAACACACGACGAGGTGGAGGATGATGTGGAGGGGGGTGAGGGTAGGGTGGAGAGAGGGAGGTGGAGGAGGGGGATGATGGGAGGGGTTAGAGTGGGAGATGAATGGGGCATAGTACGATGAGTTGGAGAAGGAATGGGGGGAATAGAGGAGGAGGAGGTTTTGCAAAGGTGGTCAAGTGCATGAGGGGAGTCAGGGGAGGAATAATATGAGGAAGAGGTAGAGGGGCAGGTTGGGGAGGCATGGTAGAGAGACTTGTAAGGCCTCTTGGAGGAGAAAGAGGATAAAGGGGGAAGCTAGGGTGGTGGAGGTGAGGGGAGAAGTAGAAGGGCAACGAAAAGGAAATGGACGTGGAGGAGGAGGAGTAGGTGGTGGTGGGTAGGATAGGATAGGATGGGAAGGGGGAGGAGATGGAGCAGGTGCTAGGGGCCCTACGCCTCCTCCCCCCCTCCTCCTCCTCCTCCTCCTCCTCCTCCCCCATTCCTCTTCCGCCTCCTCCTCCTCCTCCCCCCTCCCCATTCATATTCACACTTTGTCTCCTTATCGACCTCCTCATCCCCCTCTCCCTCGTCACCCTTCCTCTCAACCCCCTCTACATCATCCTGCACCTCCTCCCACACCTCCACCGCCTACTCCTCCTACTCCTCCCACTTCCCCTCATCTACCACCCATGCCTCCTCCAAAAATCCTCCTCACCACCCCTCTCCACCTCCTTCTCATCCCCTTACCTCTCTTCCTCACTCCCCTCCACCTCTGGCCCCTCCCCCCATCCCCTACCTCTATCTCCCCCACTCCCTCCCACTCCTCCCACTCCTCCTCCTCCACCTCTTTCGCCTCATACCTTGTTCGCTCCTCCTTCTCCTCCTCCTCCTCCTCCCCCTCTTTTTCTTCCCCCTACTCCCCTTTTACCTTGCCCTCCTCATCCTTCCCTTCCTCCTCAACTTCCCCATCCTCCCCCTCATTCTCTTCCTCCCTTGACTCCTCCAGCTTTCCATCCTTCCCCTCAATCCACCCTCCTCCACTTCTTTCTCCTATTCCCTCTCCTCCCCCTCATCCCCCTCCCCCTCCTACTCACTTCACCTCTTCCTTCCCTACCACCTCACCTCCACACCTCCCTCGCCTCTCCCCCCGCCTCCTCCCTATCCCTCCTCCACTGCCTACTGCTCCTCCCCTTCCTCCCACTACCCCTACCCCTCTTCCCTCTACACCTCCTCCCCCACCGCATCTTTCTCCTCCCCCTCCTTTAGTTTCGCCTCTTCCCCCTCCTCTCCTTCTACCTCCTCCTCCTCCTCTTCCTACTCTTCCATCTTATGCTTCTGACTCTTGTGCTACTTCTGCCTCTTCCCCCTCCTCCCTCTCCGCAAAATCCTCTTACGCCTCCACCTTTGTCCCCTCCCACCTCATCCTCCTCCTCTTCCTCAATCCCGACATTCCTCCTCCTAAACCACCTACCCGCTCACTTCCCCTGCTTCCACCTAAGCCTCCTTCGCCTCCTCTTCCCCCCCCCCCCCCCCTTTTCCTCCTCACTGACTCCCTCAACTCTACCTTCATCTCTCCCCCAAACTCCTCTGCTTGCTCCTCCCACTCCCTCCCACACTCCTTCCCCTCCTCACCTTCCCCCTCTTTACCCTCCAACTCCTCCCCCTCTGCATCTTCCCCATCCTCCCTCCCCGACTCCCCCTCCTCCTCCTCTACCCCCCACCTCTACCTCTTTCGCCAATTCCCCCTCCTATCCTCCCCCCGCTCTTCCTTTGCCTCTACCTCCCACCCTCATCCTCCTCCTCCCCCTCCTCACCCCTGTCTCCCTCTCCTATCTCTCCCCTTCCTCTACCCCCGTACCTCCCTCTACCTTCACCTGTACCTTCTTCCCCTTTGCCTAGGCCTCCTCCAACTCCTCTCCCCCACTCTAACTCCTCCACCTACCCCTTTTCCCTCTCCTCCCCTTTTTTTCCGTACCCACCACCACCTTCTCCCCTCAAACCTCCTCCCATTATTTCTCTTGTTCTTCCTCTTCCACCTCTACCTCCTTCTCCTCCTCCCCCTCTCTCCTTCCCTTTCTCCAACTAAAACACCTCCTTCTGCTCCTCACTTCCCCCCTCACTCTCCTATTATGCCACCACCATCCTACCCTCCTCCTCCCACATATGGTTTCCCTCACCCCAGCACCTCCTCCCCACTCTACCCTCTACCCGCAAGCCTCTTCCTTCTCTCCCTCCCACTCATACACCACCTTCCTATCCTAACCACAACCACCTAGTCCTCCTCCTCCTCTTCCTCCTCCTCCTCCTCCATTTCCTTTTCCTCGCCCTTCTATTTCTCCCCTCACCTCCAACACCTTAGCTCCCCCCTTTATCCTATTTCTCCTCCAAGGGACCTTACATGTCTCTCTACCATGCCTCCCCAACCTCCCCCTCTACCTCTTCCTCCTCCTATTATTCCTCCCTGTGATTCCCCTCCTGCACTTGACCACCTTTGCAAAACCTCCTCCTCCTCTATTCCCCCCATTCCTTCTGGGGATCAGTGATTTTATTTAGAGTTTTTATGTCGAACAATTTGGTACCTCAGTATGATAATGTTCATCATCATCACTAGCAGGACCAGCAGCAGGGCATGGGATAATGTATTGAGGTTGGGCAGTTTGGAATGCTAGGAGAAGTTGAAGGGCTTAGAAGGGACAAAAGAATTTTAATGATGGAATTCGTGAAGTTGAGATAACAACAACAATCCTCTAGGAATTAAGAAAAAGAGTAATACCCTATTCCTTGATCCTACATGCACAAAATGAAAAAGGGCAGAAAAAATGAATGAGATGAATGAACCTGCCTCTTGTCTGTCCCCTAGTGATGCAGAGCTTGTTTTGCTGCCTGTCTCTTACCTGGTGATGAGTCAATGGTGGAGCAGAGAAAATTGGTGAGCTATAGAGTGTGGAGATGGAGTTTCTGTGCCGAGTCAAGTTGGTGAGGTGAGTTGCAAAGCACACGGTTTGGACCAAATTCCAAAGGAAAGGAGCATTAACTCGGACTGGCAAGAATATGGAAGAATCCTGAAATCCTGAATCTGTTAGATGAGATCCCATCACCAATTAGTGCTGAAATGGTGGTGGAGGGTGGCAAATCTGGCGAAGGGTGGTGGAGGGTGGAGTAATTGCCGATGTCTAGAGCTAGACTTTTTCCTGGGTGGGGATGGAAATCAGGCGATTCCTCCACCTTGTTAGACTACTCCTTCTCTAATTTGGTTTGTGTTAATCGCAGTCTGAATAAAAAACAATGAATTCCCTTCCCTCCATGTGTAGGTAATCAAATTTCTCTTAAATTCTTTGATTTACCTCATTTCCTTTGGATTACACTTGTTACTATTAGGGTTCTTGACCAAGTCCTGGTAGTTTGTTAACATGGAAGGTTTAGGTCAAAGATTGGACTGTTGCAACACTTGCAAGGTCAAGGACAACCTCAGTCATGGTCATTATCATCTAAACCTTGGTTTATAACCTATTTCCACCTCCCCTCTTTTACCTTGGCTTTATGTACCTTTCCCCAGTAAATTTGTACATATTAATTAATCTGGGTTCCACATGCCATGGCACCAACCTGACGCTTAGCTTCCAAGTTTATTTGCATGGGTTTTATACGTATGGGTACCAACATATAAGCCTGCTTTATTTTGTGCCACTGGCTACCTTACTAGAGTGCGGGTTTCAAAATTAAGGAGCATTGTTGGAATTTAAGGTTATTATGGGTTCTATATTTGCACTGCAACCTTCGCGTTCTACGTGATGCGTCATTTCCACATAGTTTTTCTTGTGACCCAAATCCTAGGTCTTTTTGATGGGGAGAATAATGCCACACTACTATTTACATGGGTTGATCTTAGTTTTTCTTTTCTACCCTTCGAACACAAGGAAGCTGGTTCACAAGTCCTCCCTTGATAGCTTCTTGGGTTCTATTCTCACTAGTGTATGAAAGAATGTTATAATTTATTTGTATTCCAATTATTCCCAGAAAAGGGTCTCTTTTTTCTCCTGAGAAGAACTATTTATTTTATTCTCTTAATATTTTTGAGATGATGTTGTGAAATCTCTGATGTATATCTTTAGTATAGAGCTACCTCAATGACCAATTTAACCCTTTCCACCACATTTTTATTATGCTCTTGTATTAACAATTTCCTTTGGAAGTTAATATATTCATTGTCCTTTCTATTATTTTATGTCTGTTACCTGTTCCCACCTTAAGAAATGATTTCATGGTGCTATATTCCCATGATGGTTCATATTTCTCTCAGGGAGTTGTGTATGTTATGTAGTCTTGGTTTCATACCTTAGTAATTTTTTCTTTACCGGTGTATATATATTGATTCCCATTTCACTACTGCATTGTATTTCGACTATGCTTCTAATGGATTAAATGTATGGGAGGAATTTAATTAAGTAATAGAAACAAGAAAGTGAAATATGGTAGAGTGGGGAGGAGGTGTTGGGGTGAGGGAAACCATAAGTGGGAGGAGGAGGGTAGGATGGTGGTGGCACAATAGGAGAGTGAGGGGAGAAGTAAGGAGCAAAAGGAGGTGTTTTAGGAAGAGAAAGGGAAGGAGAGAGGGGGAGGAGGAGAAGGAGGTAGAGGTGGAAGAGGAAGAGTAAGAGAAATAATAGGAGGAGATTTGAGTGGAGGATGTGGTGGCGGGTAGTGGAATAAGGTGAGGAGATGGAAAAGGGGTAGGTGGAGGAGGTAGAGTGGGGGAGAGGAGCTATAGGAGGCCTAGGCAAAGGGGGAGGAGGTACAGGTGAAGGTAGGGGGAGGTACAAGGGTAGAGGAGGGGGAGCGAGAGGACAGGGAGACATGGGTGAGGAGGGGGAGGAGGAGCATGAGGGGGAATAGTGGAAAGAGGTAGAGGTGGGCGACAGAGGAGGTGGAGGGGGAGTCAGTGAGGGAGGAAGAGGGAGAAGGTGGGGGGGACAGAAGTGTGGGAGGGAGTGGGAGGAGTAGGTGGAGGAGTTTGGGGGAGAGGTCACGGTAGAGTTGAGAGAGTCGGCGAGGAGGCAAAGGGGGGGAAGAGAAGGCGAAGTAGGTTTAGGTGGAGGTAGTGGAAAAGATGGGGCAGGTGGTGTAGGAGGAGCAGTGTGGGGATTGGGGAAGAGAAGGAGGATGAGGTGGGAGGGGATGGAGGTGGAGGCATAAGTGGAGTGGGGGGAGAGGGAGGAGGGGGAAGAGGCAGAAGCAGCACAAGATTAAGAGGCTTAAGAGGGGAGAGTGGGAAGAGGAGGAGGGGGAGGTTGAAGGAAAGGAGGGGGAGGTGGTCCTCTTGTTCCTCCCCATGGCCTTACAAGTCTCTCTTGTGTACCTCACCAAACTCCCCCTCTACCTCTTCCTCCTCCTCTCCCCCCATTCCTCCTCTTGCTCATCCACCTCTACCCCATTCCTCTTGCCCCTCGTCCTCGTCCTCCTCCTCCACCATTCCTATTCATACTTTGTCTCCTTATCCACCTCCTCATCCCCCTCTCCCTCCTCACCCTTCCCCTCAACCCCCTCTACATTGTCCTGCACCTCCTCCCGCACATCCACCCCCTACTCCTCCTAATCCTCCCACTCCCCTCATCTGCCACTGACACCTCCTCCAAAAATCCTCCTCACCACCCCTCTCCACCTCGTTCTCATCCCCTTACCTATCTTCCTCACTCCCCTCCACCTCTACCTCCTCCCCCCATCCCCTCACTCTGTCTCCCCTACTCCCTACCACTCCTCCCACTCCTCCTTCTCCACCTACTTCCCCTCCTACCTCATTCCCTCCTCCTCCTCCTCCTCCTCCTCCCCCTCTTTTTCTACAACCTACTCCCCTTTCACCTTGCCCCCCTCCTGTTCCCTTCCTCCTCAACTTCCCCATCCTCCCCCTCATCATCTTCCTCACTCAACTCCTCCCCCTTCCCATCCTCCCCCTCGATCCACCCTCCTCCACCTCTTTTGCCTATTCCCTCTCCTCCCCCTCATTCCCCTCCCCCTCCTACTCACTTCACCTCTTCCTTCCCTACCACCTCACCTCCCTACCTCCCTCGCCTCTCCCCCCGCCTCCTCCCTATCCCTCCCCCACTGCCTACTGCTCCTCCCCTTCCTTCCACTACCCCTACCCCTCTTCCCTCTAAACCTCCTCCCCCACCGCATCTTTCTCCTCCCCCTCCTTCGGTTTCGCCTCTTCCACCTCCTCCTCCTCCTCTTCCAACTCTTCCATCTTATGCCTTTGACTCTTGTGCTGCTTCTTCCTCTTCCCCCTCCTCCCTCTTCCCAAACTCCTCTTATGCCTCCACCTAAATTCCCTCCCACTTCATCCTCCTCCTCTTCCACAATCCCCGCACTCCTCCTCCTACACCACCTACCCCCTCACTTCCCCCACCTCTGCCTAAGCCTCCTTCACCTCCTCTTGCCCCCATTTCCCTCCTCGTTAACTCCCTCAACTCTACCTTCACCTCTCCTCCAAACTCCTCTACCTGCTCCTCCCACTCCCTCCCACACTCCTACCCCTCCTCAACTCCCCCCTCATCCCCCTCCAACTCCTCCCCCTCTGCATCTTCCCCATCCTCCCTCACCGACTCCCCCTCCTCCTCCTCTACCCCCCACCTCTACCTCTTTCCCCACTTCCCCTTCCTATCCTCCCCTCACTCTTCCTCTGCCTCTACCTCCCCCCTCATCCTCCTCCTGCCCCTCCTCACCCCCATCTCCCTCTCCTGTCGCTCACCCTCCTCTGTCCCCATAATTCCCTCTACCTTCACCTGTACCTCCTCCCCCTTTGCCTAGGCCTCCTCTAGCTCCTCTCCCTTGCTCTACCTCCTCCACCTACCCCTTTTCCCTCTCCTCCCCTTCTTCCCTATACCCACCACCAACTCCTCCCCTTAAACTTTCTCCTATTATTTTTCTTATTCTTTCTCTTCCACCTCTACCTCCTTCTCCTCCTCCCCCTCTCTCCTTCCCTTTCTCCTCCAAAAACACCTCCTTCTGCTCCTCACTTCCCCCCTCGCTCTCCTATTGTGCCACCACCATCCTACCCTCCTCCTCCCACTTATGGATTCCCTCACCCTAGCACCTGCTCCCCACTCTACCCTCTACCCCCAAGCCTCTTCCTTCTCTCCCTCCCACTCATACACCACCTTCCTATCCTACCCACCACCACCTCCTCCTCCACCTCCTCCTCCTCCTCATCCATTTCGTTTTCCTCGCCCTTCTACTTCTCCCCTGACCTCCAACACCTTATCTCCCCCATTTATCCTCTTTCTCCTCCAAGTGGCCTTACAAGTCTCTCTACCATGCCTCCCCAACCTCCCCCTCTACCTATTCCTCCTTCTATTATTCCTCACCCTAACTCCCCTCATGCACTCGACCACCTTTGCAAAACCTCCTCCTCCTCTATTCCCCCCATTCCTTCTGGGGTTAATGATTTTATTGCAAATTTTTTATGTCAAACAATTTGGTACCTTAGTATGATAATCTTCATCATCATCACTAGTAGGACTGGCACTGGGGCATGGGATAGTGCATTGAGGTTGGACAGTTTGGAATGCTAGGAGAAATTGAAGGGCTTAGAAGGGACAAAAGAATTTTAATGATGGAAGTCGTGAAGCTGAGACAACAAAAAAAATCCACTAGGAATTAAGCAAAAGAGTAAGACCCTGTTCCTCTATGCTACATGCACACAACGAAAAAGGGCAGAAAAGATGAATGAGATGAGTGAACCTGCCTCCTATCTGTCCCCTAGTGATGGGGAGCTTGGTTTGTTGCCTATCTCTCACTTGGTGATGAGTCAATGGTTGTGAGCTGCAGAGCACATGGATGAAGCTTCTACGCAGAGTCAACTATTGAGCTGTAGAGCATGGGGATGGAGTTTCTACGCTGAGTCAAATTGGTGAGGGGAGCTGCAGAGCACACGGTTTGGACCAAATTCGAAAGGAAAGGAGAATTAACTCAGAGTGGAAAGAATATGGAAAAATCCTAAAATCCCGAATTTGTTAGACAAGATCCCATCATCAATTAATTTTAGAATGGCGGGAGAGGGTGGCAGAGCTAGCAAAGGGTGGCAGAGGGCAGAGGAATTGCCGATGGCTACAACCAGACGTTTTTCTGGGTGGGGATGGAAATCAGGCAATTCCTACACCTTGTTAGACTACTCCTTCTCCATGTTGGTTTGTGTTAATGGCCATGTGAATAAAAAATAATGAAGTCCCTTCCCTCCACACATAGGTAATCAAATGTCTCTTAAATTCTTTGATTTACCTCATTTCCTTTGGATTACACTTGTTACTATTAGGGTTCTTGACCGCATCCTGGTGGTTTGTTGACATGGAAGGTTCAATTCAAAGATTGGACTGTTGCAACACCTATAGGACAAAGGACAACCTCAATCATGGTCATTATCATCTAAACCTTGGTTTATAACCTATTTCTGCCTCCCCTCTTTTACCTTTTTTTTACGTAGCTTTCCCCAGTAAATTTGTAAGTATTAACTAATCTGGGTTCCACATGCCATGGCACCAACCTGAAGCTTAGCTTCCAAGTTTATTAGCATGGGTTTTATACATATGGGTACCCACATATAAGCCTACTTGACTGTGTGCCACTAGCTACATTACTAGAGTGTGAGTTTCAAAATTAAGGAGCATTGTTGGAATTTAGGGTTTATTTTGGGTTCTATATTTTCACCACAACCTTCTCGTTCTATGTTATGTGTCATTTCCACATAGTTTTCCTTGTGACCCAAATCCTAGGTTTTTTTGATGGGGAGAATAATTCTACACTCCTATTTACATGGGTTTATCTTATTTGTTCTTTCCTACCCTTCGAACACAAGGAAACTCGTTCACAAGTCCTCCCTTGATGGCTTTTTGGGTTCTAATCTTGCCAGTGTATGAAAGAATGTTATAATTTATTTGTATTCCAATTATTCCCAAAAAAGGGTCTCTTTTTTCTCCTGAGAAGAACTATTTATTTTATGCTCTTAATCTTTCTAAGATGATGTTGTGACATCTCCGATGTATATCTTTAGTATAGAGCTACTATGACCAATTTAACCCTTTCCACCACATTTTTATTATGCTCTTGTATTAAGAGTTTCCTTTGGAAGTTAATATATTCAATGTCCTTTCTATTATTTTATGTCTGTTACTTGTTCCCACCTTAAGAAATGATTTCATGGTGCTATATTCCTATGATGGTTCATATTTCATTGAGGGAGTTGTGTATGTTATGCAGTCCTGGTTTCATACCTTAGTAATTTTTTCTTTAGCGGTGTATATATATTGATTCCCATTTCACTACTGCATTGTATTTCAACTATGCTTCTAATGGATTAAATGTATAGGAGGAATTTTATTAAGTAATAGAAACACGAAAGTGAAATATGGTAATTTTTGTTTAAGTTTATGCGCATAGATTCATTATTATCTATACTGAATTTTACTCTGTGACTAGCTTTCCTATTTCACTGTGTGCATGTCGATTTTAGGCTTCTACTTCCTAGTCTCATAATTATTTATGTGAATTTTTTCTCAATTATATTCATTTCTTTTTGCTATGGTATAAAATTACTTTAAAGAGTTGTTACCTGCAATAGCAATATTTTAGTTTGGACTATATTCGTGCAGATTTCCTTAGTGGACAACTAATATGTTAATTAGTATACAATCTTGTTAGGCATGATAATACAAAAACCACACTGATTTGGGCATGTAATCATATGTATAGTTATTTTAAGGTTATTTTATCTCACAAGTTCTCGTTGAATCCTTTTTCAGTGTATAAGTTGTTATATGTTTAGGAGATTCATCATTAATCCTATATTTCTGCTAGACCTGTACATGCCAAAAGTGACCTGGTTATTTCTCTTTTTTTCCATACTTAGAGTACTTAGTGTTGGAGAGGTAAATCCCCTCTATGGACAGAGGCGATCCCCACTAGCCCAGAATGGGTCTAGCAACAATCAAACAATGCCACAACACAGGTTCTTAATTACAAATTAATGGTAAATGATGAGAGCCTACGTGGATTCCAACGCTAGTGTTGTAGAAGAGTCAACACTCCCATTCCTTTGCTTCGGCCGGTCATGATCCTCACGATCTTCGTGAATGGACACCTGCACATGAAAACAATGACACAAATACAAGCATAAAATCCAAAAGATGCAGTTATATATCAGTCAGAAAAGATATAACTCAAACATCATTACAATGAACAACAAGAGTGGAACCATAATGATAGTCATCTATTATTGATAATAAAAAAAGAAGAATACAACCATAGTTTTGACATCAAATCCTCCTTTGGGTGGGTGATCAGCTACATATGTCTTCCAAAACTTGTTGGGATTGGGAACAAGCCTCTCTCTCTTTGATTATGAATGCAAAGAAGACTCTTACAACAATCTCTTAGACTTCTGAAAGTATAATTCTCCCTATGCTCGAACTAGCTTGTCAAATGCAGTAGAACAAGATTTTATAGATGGAGGAGGAGGAGATAAGATCAATCACACCATCTATGGGATTGGTTTTATCCTCAAAAAGCTATTATGGATAGAGGAAAGGGAGATACGATGAATCAGGAAATCCATGGGATTAGCATTATCCTTAAAAAGCTTCATGAGTCAAAAGGAAAAAACCTTCGCACGTGCGTTTGTTAAAAAGATTTTCCAAAATCGGTTGGCGCGGGTATAGTTCTGTGACAGAGTGCCAACTGGCGCGCCCTCTTTGGAGGATTTCCCCCATTGGCACGGGTAATAGATTGTGGATCCGCGCAAATGGAAAAAGGGGACTTTTTAAGGATATTCTGCAGGAGATGTCTTCAGGGCATATGAAGTCCATACTTAGGGGAACATAATGCAAGTGTTTTCAAGTTATGTCACTGCTCACAGGTCCCGGAATGAGTCCTCCAAAGTGTGGGAAAGGGGTAATAGGGACGGTGACAAATTGTGACAAATTAGTATGTAACAGATGCCCCCTAAAGCATGAGGCCCGAGAGAGAGGGGTTAAATGCTTTACAAGAACACTGCAACTGAAAAATGTTGCCGCCAGAGAATCTGCATAGAGAGGTACAACTTATATCTCAAGTACATGATATATGTGGTATGGGTGCAGCCATCCATAATAGAGTACATAATAATCTAGATCCAAGGTATGGGCACAGCCATCTGGTGAGGATCGATGAATAGACTCAGGCATGGTCATTGCCATCCAGCGAATGAGTCATGTAATAATCACAATAATCCACAAAATCACAGCCTGGATTCCAACAGACAATATCGAGGGTCTTGCGCTCCATATCGACCCGAAAAAAGTACAAGTTCAAGCATGTGAATACATGAGTTGAAGTCGAACATGCATGAACATCGTCTGATTACCAATCAATCATGAAAACTGTTAACAGACACGAGAGGTACCACCAATAATGACAATGTCCCTCAAGGTACTATAGGTACAATCTACGATGTGTGAATCAGTGAGTTGGCATCGAACACCCATAGAATCATTCGATCGGAGGCCAATGATGAAAACCTCACGTCAAATACGAAGAACCTACCATTGAGGCATGCAGGCTCTAAGGCACCGGAAGGGAGTCTCTAGATCAGCTTCCTGGATAATGAGTTGAAGTCGACAGGAAGTGACCTTGATCGAAGGTGGGCCATAGTGTTTCCCGCATCATCGACACGAGATAGAGGAAGAATGTTGTGGTGAATCAGAATTATGTGAAATATCAGAGGGAGGTTGTTATTATGCAGAGGTCAACTTCTATTGAACATATTGGCGGCATGCCAGTGGACTTGGCAGTATTTAACATGAATGGATCAAAGGTCATGGTGACGAGGCAATCAAAAAATGAGAGGTCAAAAAGGATCACCCAAATCAACGGAGGCAAGTGAAAAACGAAATGAGATGTCCCCACCCAGACACGAAAGTAGACAAGTGCCATGTTCAAGAGCGACATACTGCCGACACGACAATAATTATGGTTCCATTTTCCCCCACCATTTCTGGCGAGTACCCTAGTTATTTTTATTAACAAGCTTGATGGGGATAGCATATGCTTGTGAGGCGTCATTTCGATGGAATCCAATGTCATCAGGTTTTAATGAGTCTGACAGAGGAAGAACTTGGCGTCTTTTCATGTTTAGAGAGTCTGAAAAGACAGCAGAAAAGAAAACTCCAAGGGTGTCCTTTTTCGTAAAGTTGTGTCTCTCGAGCCCGAAAAAGTATAAAACAATGCTCGAAAGAACTGCCCGGCCATTACGATCGAGGAGTACTTTTCATGAGTAGTGATTTCGACCTGAAAAAGTAAAAAAGCGATCGAAACCACGTCCCTTCGTAACCGTTAACGAACCTGAAACGAGAAGGGTCTGACGATCTTTTCGTTTTTACACGGTCGGAAAAGAGTTTAAAGACGACCGCCTCTTATTTACGTTTAACGAGTTAAGAGGGATAACTCGACGATCTTTTCATGTTTAGAGAGTCAGAAAAGAGTTGAAAGATGACTCCACAGTCACTTTTTCGTGTATTTACCGAGTCCGAAAAAGTATAAAATACAACTCGTTTCACCATCGAAGTTGCGTAAAAGACCTGTCGCTGCACAAAAAGCAAGCGTAAAATACATTTTCTACCAAAGATATATTAAAATATTCAAAAAGTAACTTTTCAAACTTGAGTATAAGTCAAAAAGTTATAAATATGGTGAAAATGGTAAAAATAGAATTACTTTTACTTTTTACCTCTCTGAAGAATAGCAGTGGTTTGCTTGGGGAGTGAACTTCAGACGGTGATTACGTCCAATCCGTGCAACCATTCGGGATTTCGTCGGTTCCAGGTAAGAGGCGCTTCCCTTGGCTCCATTTCCATACAATTTTTTTATGCTTTTGCTTCCTGATTGGCCTCTGCAAGGGGGTATTAAAAAATTTAGGGCTTCGCCCATTAGCGTGGGTATCCGGCACGGACTTGCGCTAATGGGGCGATTTTTCCAAAAGGATCGCGCCATTGGCGCGACTGTTTTAGAAATAGTCGCGCCAACCATGCAACTCAATTTTCCGCTTAAAATTTCCCAATGCATTTTGAATCTAACTGGATTGAAAGCTTACCAATGATCTAATTGTGATTTATGTGTTCTTGTGGGTGCAGGAAAGCAGGCAAAATGGTAGTAGAATGGAAGGAACGAGAACATGATGTCGTAGATGTTTTGGCCCTTAAGGATGAAGGGTGTATGAATGCCCTAAGGGACTGCGGGCTTAAGAAATTCTTTCTTACGCCTTACTTGCGCGCTCAACCTGAGCTACTACAATTCATAATTGATCTGTGGGATGTTAATGACCAAGTGTTTCGTTTACGGGACCAAGTGCTGGAGCTTGATGTGTCTGATGTCTACTTCATCACGAGGTTGTCATGGAGAGGGGTGAGGCGCATTTTTACGGGGAGTAGACCTTCCGGGGAGAAGATGACCGAAGTTCAAGACCGAGTGTGCCCAGGGGCACAATTTGGAAGGAACAGTGCAAAGGTGGATATTCCCACCATTCCGGACTTGATTCTCAGGGTGATACTGTTCACCATTACTCGAGCTGCAGGGGTGTAGGTGCCCCATGAGGTGAGCAAAAACCATCTTCTGTTAGCCACAGAATGCCTAAATCCTACCATCTTTGACTGGGCCACAACAGTGACCACCAACATCAAGAGGCAACTCACAAAGTGCAAGTGAGGAGGGGTAAAGCAGTTTGGGTATGGCTCAATCGTGGTATCATTTTTCTTGGAACGATTACCAATTTTTCAAGGACAGGGAGCTATAGTGGCTGATCCTTTGCCACGAGAGCCTAGGATGGCTCGCTGGGCATCACTGATGCCCAGGGGAGGAGGGGGCCAACAGATTTCTTGGAGGCCCAAGTTCTTTATATGGCTCCGCCATCAGCTGATTGTGGTGGAGGATTGGCCATATGCAGGGACTGACTTCATCGAAGACCCAGATCTCCCACTGCCCGAGAGAGAGGAGTGGGACGAGGAACTGGGTAAGATCTCTTTTTTTTTTGATGTTTTATATATTTTTTTTTTTGTTAATACATGTTTGTCCTAACAACAATTGTATATATATGCAGATGTTGGCCTAGAGCGACCAGTTGGCATGTCTCCCATCGCTCGGAGTAACCAGCCCACAGCCGACCCTCAGGAAGAGGGTGTCAAGGGGGAGGAACTGATTCAGAATCTTGAGGGACTCGCCCGAGGGATTCCTGATTACGCTAGACTGGCAGATATGCCACTAGAATACCAGAGGCACACAGTGGGGGTGCCAAATTGTGTCCATCGTCTGTTGAGACGCTTGGTGCGTGCGGTGTTGTGCTATCATGAGCACCACTGGGACTAGACTCCTAGGTTTCTTTTTCATGCATATTTTTTGAGAGACATGTCGTCTCCGGATGTATTTGAGATGAACATGTATTATTGTTTTTGAACTATATGATGCATGTGGTGCAAACATTACGACACACACTGATATATATATATATATACATATGCTTATTTCTATGGTTTTATTATTGTGCTTTATATGCTTTCTTGTATGATGTTTTATCTATTACGCAAATGTCTATATCTAATACATGGTTAGCCAATGCATCAGTTAATGTGTTCAATTGTCTTGGAATATGCTGATATGTAATGAAATCAAAGTTCCTTTCTAACAATCTCACACGTAAATACAACCTTAGAATGCGATGGTCTTTGACGGAATATTGCCCGTTGAGCTGGTGGACGACAAGTTGAGAGTCTAGGTTCACTATCAATGCACGAATGTCGAGGTTAATTTCTTCAGAAATTAGTTCAATTACAGCACAATATTTGGCGACATTGTTAGTGGTACAACCCAAACACACACCTTGAAGATCTATCAACTCGCCATGAGGATCATAGATCACCCACGCTGCAGAGGACAAGTTGCGAGTACTGCGGCAGGCACCATCCGTGAAACCAACATAAGGTGTATCAGACATCTGCACAAGAAGTGAAAGACACAATAAGCGGCAGTCACGCCTTCAAAACAAAAACACACACACACACACAACACAACTGCTAAAGCACATGTATGTACAAAACAAAGTGTATAAGCATCACACATAGTACTTTTTCAAGTACAGCCCATTTCGAGGCTTCTCGAGAGGGTTCCCTTCATAGTAAATTAGCTCATAGGCCCCTTTTTGCAAAACTTTCTTGACAATATAAGGACCTAGCCACATAGGCTTGAGTTTTCCTGCCCCTAGATTATCGTTTGCCTAATCATATAGCAGGACTAAATCTCCCTCACTGAAAGAATGTGGATGGACAGTATGATCGAAGTGAGCCTTGACTCTCATCTAGTCGTTCCAGGTAAAGAAGGTGTTCTTCTACCGGAGTAGTGTTGGGAAGTAGTTCGACACCAATTTTAATGAAGGGATTTCACACTTGATTGGAAGGGTAGCCTCCAGTCCATAAACTAGTTGAAATGGAGTAAAATCGGTGGCATCCTTCACAGAGGTTCGATAGGCCCACAAGGAAGGGAACAACATCAAGTGTCAGTTAGACTTATGCATGCCAACAGTACACTGAAGCATTCTAACCAAAATCTTGTTGATAGCTTCAACTTGGCCATTGGCCTGAGGGTAGTATGGAGTCGAACTATCGTGCTGTAAGCCCAGCTGGGTTATTAGTTCTGTCATCATATGATTACGGAAATGCTTCCCGTGATCAGTGATGATGGCTTGAGGGATGCCGAATCGCAAGATAACATGGTTGAACAAGAATTGCACCGGTGTGTGACCATCTTCAGTTAATGTGGGGATCGCCTTGGCCCATTTAGTGAAGTAATCGATGGCAATGATAATATACCCATGCCCCCAGCCGAGCAAGGGTTATAGGACGTATAATTAATGCCCCATTTTGAAAAAGGGTCGACGGTGACAACAGGGTGCAATGGAGTGGGAGGCGCACACATCTTCTGCTGGTATATCTGGCACTCATGACAAGAGCGGACGGCAAGAATGCAATCCTTAAAGATAGAGGGCCAAAATTAGCCAGCACGGAGGATTTTTTGGGTAGTGGCATATCTGGACATGTGACCACCACAGGTACCAGAGTGGCAATCATTCAAAACACGCTCAGCTTCCCCGATATTTAGACATCGGCAGAGAAAAGAGTCGGCGCTAAGGCAGTATAGTGTATCCCCAATGATACGGTATGGTTGAGACTGATGATGGATCCTTTACCAAGCGTCTCTGGACACGGCGAGGCTAAAAGAGGACGTTTGCAGATATACGATGATATCCTCGTACCAGGGATCGAGGGTGCTAATGAGAAATAAGGTCTCATCTGGAATATGATCCTCTGAGTGAGAGGGCGTGGAAGAAGATGGCAAAGAGCAAAGTAACTCAGTGAATACAAGGGATTTCTTGGACTTGGCAATGGTAAATTCCAAGTCGAACTCTTGGAGGATGAAAATCCACTTTGAGTACCTGCCCCCCAGCAACTGTCGTGACAAAATGTACGTCATGGGGTTGCAATCAGAAACCACAGTGGTAGTGCGCAGTAGAATGTAGTGACGAAAGCGTTGGACGGAACAAACAACGGCCAAAGCCAACTTCTCGATATAAGCATATCAAGTTTCTGTGTCTAAAATGTTGCGGCTGAGATAATATATAACATGCTCAGTGTCATCATCGTCACTTTGAACGAGAACCATTTCGATAGTGGTGTCAGCGGCGACCAAATACAGAGTATAGTCGCGATGATAGTTCAGAGGACGCAACAATGGAGCGGAAACAAGGAGACCCTTAAGACACTCAAAATATTCTTGAGCGATAGTATCCCAACGAAAAGGGACGTCTCGCTTTAGCAACCATTTGAAACCTTTAGCCACCTCGACATAGTTTGGAACGAATTGCTGTAAAGAAGCAGGGGGAGGAAGATTCACAATAGCCTCGACTTTAAAGGGATCGAAACGGATTCCCTCTTGGGAGACGATAAACCCAAGAAGTCGGCCGGATTCAACACAGAAGACACATTTGTGAGGATTGAGTCTAATACGGTAGTGTCGACAGCGAAGAAAGATATCGTGAAGGTGGGTAGGGTGGTCTTGGCATTTGGTTGAATGAGCTGGTAGATCATCCAGGTACAGTTGTACAATGTGGCGAATATCATGAAAAGCGTAAGACATTGCATGTTGGAAGGTAGCACTGACATTTTTGAGACCAAAAGGGAGCTTCTTATAAGCAAAAGTGCCCCATCGACAGATAAAAGTGGTCTTGTGTTGATCAGCAGGGGTAATATTTATCTAGTTATACCCAGAAAAACTGTCCATAAAGGAGTACATTTCGCTTCTGGCACACTCGTCAATAATTTTATCAATGAATGGTGTGGGGAAATTATCTTTAGGACAGGCCCGATTAATATCGTGATAATTGACACAAATACGGATGGTACCTATTTTTTATTCACAAGCACGATGTTGTAGACCCAATCTGTGAGTGGGATAGGGTAAATAAAACCAGCTTTAAGAAGCTTTTCCACTTCCACCTTAATAGTTGCAGCTTTGCGGGGGTGTACGGGGCGCAAACGTTGACGAATAGGCTTAGCACCTGGATATGTGAGTATCTCATGCACCACTATGCTAGGATCAATGCCGGGCATTTCTTCGTAGGACCATGCAAAGACGTCACGAAATTCACAAAAAATATTGGTATAGATTCGAATCTCCTCCGGAGTATAAGTGACTCCAATGTGAAGATGTTCGACAATCCCTGGTTTCGCAGAGATGTCGATAGGCTAGGTTTGCGTGACGTTCCCCATATTTCCTTCATAGGACACTTGAAAAACTTGGATAGGTGTTTGAAGGGTTTGAAATGGGAGACAAGGAGGAAACCGTTGAAGACAAGTAAGCATATTCTGATGGGCAGGGAGAAACGAGGAATGATGGTGATAATCATGCCAAGGAGGTTCCTCGGGAGACATAGTCTCAATAATGGCTTCGTCATAAGGGAATATTTCTTTTAAAGGATCCGAAGAAGTCTCATCTCCAAGCCATGAGGATGGAGTGAATGAGTCGGGAACCTTGCTTGAAGGAGCAAGTTCAGGAGAGGGAGCCGATGCAACAATGATTTCGACGTAGTTGAGCTCGGCAAGACTCAACAGCATCTCATCGCCCCAAGATTCTACTTGATCAGTGGGAGGGAGGATCCACGGATCAGAACGAACAATAATCATATTGACGGAAGTGATGTTAGGAGGTGGGAGCAGAAAAACACCCATGAGGGCGGGATCTTTAAAAAGCTCGGCTCCTAGACTCTCATATGATTTGGAGGTATGCTCCACAAAAGGGATGTTGCCTTCGGAAGAGGAAGTGAAGAATGAAAGATGGTCTATGGTAACAATCTTCCCTTGATGAGGGAAACAGATGATACGAAACAAAGACGAAGCTACAGCTTGCATCGCGTATGTCCAACTACATCCGAGAAGGAGGTTGTAGGTAAGATTAGCATCAACAACTTCAACTTCCATCTCGACCATCTTCCCTTCCAAAGAGATGGGCAAATGTTGGAGTATACCATAGGGACGGGATGCTCTTCCATCAAAAGCTTCCAAGGTTGTGGGAGACTCACTCAGCGTCGAAGAACCAATAGCTTTCCAACAGGAAATAGACATGATGCAAGTTGAAGCACCTTCATCAATGACCGTACGATGAATCGTTTTGGAATTAATAATAACCTGTATGAGGAATGTGATTTGGTGAGGTAGTCTAGGTGTATGGCTTTCCAAATCAAAAGTAATCAGGTTTGATTCGGTCGGGTCTATGCCACCAACAGCCGATAGCAAGGACTTCCTCTGAGAAGGGCAGCTCTGGAGGACTTCTAAAGCAGACATAGTCGACTGAGTCTGAGCTAAGTCCTCAACAATACTGTAGTGTTGTGCAGCACGAGAATTTGGGTTGTAAGAAGATTTCCGGAGTACTCCTTTTGGAGGGGGTCAAATAGGCATCTTAGTGCTAGGTCTCTCGATGTGGAGCGGGCCTGAACTGGATGGAGGAGCACTAGAGGGGACCTCAGGCTTTTTTCCGGCAGATGAAAAATATTCTTTTGTCTGAGTACTGATGTGGACAAGGATCGTTCCAGCCATAAATACTTGAGAACCGAAGGAATATGGAGGTTGAGAGGGGTCAGCCACCATTTGAGTTTGTTGCGAGGGAAAGGGTTCTTTGAGCACCGCAAGACTCCCAGGAGCGACTTTCAACAAACGACTAACTTCAAACCATCTGGGGCAGTCTTTGGTATAGTGATCGTCATCACAGATAAGACAAGGATACTTGGGTTTGCACTTGGCACCTTCCTTGGGTGGAGGTTTAGGGGAGTCCAGTTTAGGTTGATCCGGCTTATTCTTCCCTTTTCATTTCTTCTTTCCTTTCGAGGCTTTTTCTGCCGTGGTGGACTAGATGACATTGACCTCAGAAGTAATATTCGAATTGGGTGCAGCCTGAGAAGTGTGTTCATTCGAAGCATTTGATTTTTGCTTCCCAGGATTCATGGAATTCTTCTTCAAGGATGAGCTAACATAACCAATAATACCATCAACAGATGGTGTTGGCGGGGCTTTAGATGTTCTTGGTCTCGCGGCATCAGGCAAATAATCATACAATGTACCAGACTGGGAATAAACCAAGTCAAGGTACTGAGCACGCGTGATAGCTTGCTCTTCAGTGACACATGCCCCCATTGCAATGTCCTCTGCTATTGGAGGAATGAACGAAGTCGTAAACCAGTCAGTAAGAAGTTGGTCAGGAATCCAAAACTTGATCATACGTTGACGTCATCTCCATTCATGGATATGATTAGAGATATGCGTAGCCGTTGTCTGTCTTAAGGATGTCAGGAGGTGTGTACCCGTTTCATATCGAATGGGCAACTGAAAATGAGATAGAAATGCTATACCCAACGAGTTAAAATCCTGAAAGGATCCGCGAGTGAGCTCAATATACCACTTAGCTATAGAGCCAGTGAGAGTCCTTTGAAAAAGGCGAAGCCGAATCGAATCATCAAGCCACAAATTTGATGAACACCACAAGTGATAGGTCATGACATGATCTTGAGGATCTTCATTAGCTTTACCATCGAATTTGGGACAATCACCGAAATATTCGTTGGAACCGGAGGCCAATACGGATTATGGATAATGGGACCATTGGTCAGTTTGGACACATCCGGTAATTCTAAGGTTGCTAAGAAGGCTAACTGAGGGTAGAAGGACATCTGGGGCTGTAGGTAGGATGGAGCACCAGGGTTCCAACCAACTGGTGGTTGCCCCCATGAGTTTTGTCCAGACGGACTTTGTCCGTAGGGATTTTGGTTCTGCCCCCCAGCGTTCCATTGATTACCAAACTTTCCTGCAGGAGCACCATACGGTTGTGGGTAATTTTGATAAGGATTTTCCTGCAGTTGTTGATAATTTTGATATGGGGCAAACGAAGGTTTCCCTTGGGGTTTCTGGTAAACATAAGGCAGTTGGACTCCAAACTGAGTTTGAGAAACAGGCTGAGTTTGATAGACAGTTTGGGATTGAATTCCAACTTGCATTTGAAGACCGGACGGGGCCTGGGGTCCAGCCTGGGGTCTAAAATCGGGTTGAGCTTGTGAGACAACAACCATTTGAGTTCCTAGTTGAGTAGCACTAGAAGGATGTCCTGTAGGTTGGGCCATCTGGCCGAAAGGGTGACCTAGTTGATATTGAGGTTGGCCCACCTGTCCAGAAGGTTGTAATTGATGGGGGTGGAGTTGTTGTTGCACAACTGAGGGTTGTCCTGATGGACCGGATGGCCGAGTGGGTTGGGCAGTTGGTTGGCCTGATTGGATTTGAGACTGGCCAACTTGCCCAGGTGCTTGGCTATACTGGATGGTGGGTTGACCATACGGTTGACCAGCTTGTCCAGATGTTGAACCATACTAGACATTAGGTTGGTTTGGGTGAACATACGATTGACCAATTTGTCCAGTAGGGTAACCTTGCGGGATTCCAGCCTGGCCTTGTTGAACAGAAGATTGACCTGGGTTACCAAAAGGTTGAGCATAAGAGTTGAAAGACGGACCACCAGAGGCCAAAGGTTGTCCTTGGAAGGGTTGTCCTTGTTGGCTCCCAGGTCGCCCTACGTAAGACTGTTGGTCTTGATTAGGTGGCCCTTGGGGTTGCATAGGCGATGCTTGGCCACCGTGATAATAGGTGGTGCCCCAATCAATAGACAACGGGACTGAAATCTCAATAGTCGGTTGAGACGACAAAGGCCTATCAAGATGTCATAAATACTGGTCGTATGGCCCCTCTGCTGGGACGTTTGACGTAGGATCAACAACTCTGAATATATAGGCCAAAGGACCACTGAAAATGGGGGTCGAAGAAGCTACACATACCATTGGAATGGTTGGGATTGAGGTAACAGACGTACTGCGACCCTGTGGAGTAAAAGGCTCAGTGGTGGGAATGGCGGGTTGTGACCAAATAGAACTCGTGGAGGGAATCCTAGAAGGCATAACATCCTTTAATGCTTTATAGCCTGTAGGTAGTCTCCCAGTAGTAGGGGTGCTACTAACAGGTATAGGTTCCATTGCGGTGGGAATTTCACCGCTCGTCGCAACGGATTCTTGAGTCGAAGTAGGGGATACTTCCTCCATATCAGAAGAAAATAGTGGGGCCAAAACAAGAGGGGAAGTGTATTCCCAAAAAGAGATACCATCTTCAGAACGTTCCCAAACGGGGTTCCAATGAAATTCGTAAGTCTCGTCGCCTGGAGCACGAGAATTAATCGGTTGGATACTCTGAATAACAGGAAGAGTATCACTCACAACCGGTATCTCGGGAGTAGCAAAGGATGAAGACCCTTGGCCACATGGAATAGGGGAAGAAATTGGTAATTCCACCAGGATGAAAACTTCACAAAATCCTAGGGAAGTCGTGAAGCTGAGACAACAACAACAATCCACTAGGAATTAAGCAAAAGAGTAAGACCCTATTCCTCGATTCTACATGCACACAATGAAAAATGGCAGAAAAAATGAATGAGATGAGTGAACCTGCCTCCTATCTGTCCCCTAGTGATGGGGAGCTTGGTTTGCTACCTGTCTCTCACCTGGTGATGAGTCAATGGTTGTGACTGCAGAGCATGTGGATGAATCTTCTACGTAGAGTCAAGTGCTAAGTTGTAGAGCATGGGGATGGAGTTTCTGCGCTGAGTCAAATTGCTGAGGGGAGCTTCAGAGCACACGGTTTGGACCAAATTCTAAAGGAAAGGAGAATCAACTCAGAGTGGAAATAATATGGAAAAATCCTAAAATCCTGAATCTGTTAGACAAGATCCCATCATCAATTAATTTTGGAATGGCGGCGGAGGGTGGCGAAGCTAGCGAAGGGTGGCAGAGGGTAGAGGAATTGCCGATGGCTACAGCCAGACGTTTTTCTGGGTGGGGATGGAAATCGAGAAATTCCCCTGCCTTGTTAGACTACTCCTTCTCCATGTTGGTTTGTGTTAATGGCCATCTGAATAAAAAACAATGAAGTCCCTTCCCTCCACACATAGGTAATCAAATATCTCTTAAATTCTTTGATTTACCTCATTTCCTTTGGATTACACTTGTTACTATTAGGGTTCTTGACCGCATCCTGGTGGTTTGTTGACATGGAAGGTTCAATTCAAATATTGGACTGTTGCAACACCTGCAGGACAAAGGACGACCTCAATCATGGTCATTGTCGTCTAAACCTTGCTTTATAACCTATTTTCGCCTCCCCTCTTTTACCTTTGTTTTATGTAGCTTTCCCCAGTAAATTTGTAAGTATTAACTAATCTGGGTTCCACATGCCATGGCACCAACCTGAAGCTTAACTTCCAAGTTTATTAGCATGGGTTTTATACATATGGGTACCCACACATAAGCCTTCTTGACTGTGTGCTACATTACTAGAGTGCGAATTTCAAAATTAAGGAGCATTGTTGGAATTTAGGGTTTATTTTGGGTTCTATATTTTTACCGCAACCTTCTCGTTCTATGTTATGTGTCATTTCCACATATTTTTTCTTGTGACCCAAATCCTAGGTTTTGTTGATGGGGAGAATAATGCCACACTCCTAATTACATGGGTTGATCTTAGTTGTTCTTTCCTACCCTTTGAACAAAAGGAAACTCGTTCACAAGTCCTCGCTTGATGGATTTTTGGGTTCTAATCTCGCCAGTGTATGAAAGAATGTTATAATTTATTTGTATTCCAATTATTCCCAAAAAAGGGTCTCTTTTTTCTCCTGAGAAGAACTATTTATTTTATGCTCTTAATCTTTCTGAGATGATGTTGTGACATCTCCGATGTATATCTTTAGTATATAGCTACCTCAATGACCAATTTAACCCTTTCCACCACATATTTATTATGCTCTTGTATTAAGAGTTTCCTTTGGAAGTTAATATATTCAATGTCCTTTCTATTATTTTATGTCTGTTACTTGTTCCCACCTTAAGAAATGATTTCATGGTGCTATATTCCCATGATGGTTCATATTTCTCTGAGGGAGTTGTGTATGTTATGTAGTCCTGGTTTCATACCTTAGTAATTTTTTCTTTAGCGGTGTATATATATTGATTCCCATTTCACTACTGCATTGTATTTCAACTATGCTTCTAATGGATTAAATGTATAGGACGAATTTTATTAAGTAATAGAAAGACGAAAGTGAAATATGGTAATTTTTGTTTAAGTTTATGCGCATAGATTCATTATTATCTATACTGAATTTTACTCTGCGACTAGCTTTCCTATTTCACTGCATGCATGTCGATTTTAGGTTTCTACTTCCTAGTCTCATAATTATTTATGTGATTTTTTTCTCACTTATATTCATTTCTTTTTTCTATGGTATAAAATTACTATAAAGAGTTGTTACCTGCAATAGTAATATTTTAGTTTGGACTATATTCGTGCAGATTTCCTTAAGAATTTAGGGCAAGGGGAGTTGGAGGAGCATTAGGGCAAGGGGGAGCTAAGGGAGGAGGGGTGTAAGGACCCGTAGTCCTTGACATGCCCACCAGGTGAGATGTGACACAACCAAACGGAGGACGAGCGGTTGGAGGCACAAATGAACAACATGAAACGACGAAGTGTGAGCTTGGACCATCAACATGATGGAGTTATAATGCGAAGTGTGTACGAGGAGGGCGAGCTGACTTATATGCGTGGGAGTGTGGGGAGCACCCATGGGCCGACCAACAAATGATGTAAGGCCGACCTTACTTGGGAGAATTTGGAGGATGGCCGACTTGAGTTTTGGAGCATAGTTATGATGGCATTGAGGGCGTAGGCAGGTCCGCTGGGAAGCCATGACCTTTCCTACCACTCGTATATATTGGAGGTGCGTTGGAGTCATTTCCACCATCTGTTATGAAATCAGCTCAAGAAAAGATAGAAAAGAAAGATCAACGCCTTAGAATTCAGCCTCTTCGAGGGGGAAACCTCCTTTACATTACATAAATGAACAATTCTTGGATGATTTAAATGAAAAAACCTCCTTTCTATATATAGGAGTCTATGGAGTCACAATATAATCCACCCGACCTAACAATAATAATATAAAGCCAAAAAAATAACAATAGTGGGTTTTTGTGGGGCACAATAGTAATAATATGGGCACTACATGGGTACATCAATATAATAAGTGGGTTGTACTAATAAAAATAAGGGGTTACACTAGTAGTATAGGGGCCTAACATGCCCCTCTCCTTCAAAAAGCATTGTCCTCAACGCTTGAGTAGTTCTTGATGCTTCTGTATAAAATTCTTGTCCTCCCATGTGGAATCTTCAGCAGGTAAGTTCTTCCACTTGATGAGATACTCTGAAATTGATCGATTTCATAGCTGTCAGGTTGTTTCTAATGACTGCTTTAGGTTCCAATATGATTTTTCATTCCTCTTCAATTTCTGGCAATATTGTTTGAATTGGGATCTTTTGCAGCTTTTGAATAAGTGGCCATACTTCTTCGTCCTTCTTTCATTCATCCCTTGCTTTGTTTATCGAATCTGCTTGGATAATAGAAATAGCACAAAACAATGCTTCGACATCCTCATCCTTGAAAAGTCTTCCCATTCAGTAAGGTCGCCATTTTTTAAGTGCATGTAGTATTTCCAACATTTCCTTCTCATAAATAGCTTGCTTGAGATGTAGCGGTAAAGATAACCAATCAAAACATTTTTCACTACGATGTTGATCTACCTGTTGTTTCGTTTGATTTTGCACCGAAGTGGCGTTATCCTTTAAAAGTTGGAGAACTTGTTGTTGATGCTTGATGTGATCTTTCACTACTTGAACCTTTTTCTTCTTGATATGTCCTTCTATCTCTAGAGGTTGAGGAGTGGTAATTTCTTCCAATCATTTACAAGATATGGTCGGATTCATTTCTTGATGCTCGATGTGATCTTTCACTTCTTGAACATTTTTCTTCTTGATATGTCCTTCTATCTTGATAGTTTGAGGAGTGGTAATTTCGAACAATGAATTACAAGATATGGTTGGATTCATTTCTTCTTTCTCGATGTGATCTTTCGCTTCTTGCACCTTTTTCTTCTTGATATGTCCTTCTATCTTGAGAGTTTGAGGAGTGGTAATCCTTGCCAATTCTTTACAAGATATGGTCTGATTCATTTCTTCTTTCTCTGGGGTGGGGTCCTAGCGTATATCTTCTTCTTTTGATGTTTCTTGATCCTTTTCTTCCTCCTCTTCATATTCTATGTAAAATAATTTCTTCTCAGCACACATGACCTTTAGTGCATTTGCTATCACAATTGTAACAAATCCCTTTTTCTCTTTTTTCTTCCAGTTGTTGTGGTGTAACACTTGTAGGTTGTGGAAGGCTAGGAGAAACAACACTTCCATCTTTATAGTTGTGAGGGGTACTCTTCCTGGTTTCCATAATTTTGCTTTCCACTATGTCACAAAGCCCTTTTACTCTTTCCAATTGTTGTGGTGTTGCTCTTTGTATCCTCATAATGTGCTATCATTTCCTCCGTGAAAATTGACCACGTAACAAGTTGTTTACGAGAACAAAGCCCTTTGTACCATAAAAATGGATCTGGTTCTAAATATGAAGATGAAATACATACCTTTTGTAACAGTTGTACACCATTTAGATCAAAATATTGCTCCATCTGAAGTATCCAATTTATCAGATCCTTGCCATCAAACTTTCTCATCTTGCTTTTTCTTGATTTCAGGAGCTCGACCTTGAAGTGACTGTAACTCTGTAATTTTTGATATTTAAGTTCTGAAATTGCAACCTGTAGTAGCCTTATGTGTCCTCTTTCCAATGCCACTAGTCTTATCCAAATTGGATTATCCAAGAAAGAGTTATGCACAATCTCCCGCAGTGACCTTATTGTAGACTAGTTCAGTAGAGCAAACTTGTATAAAGTGCCACGTGTCACTGTTTCAATCTTTGACTCTAGAAAATATATAAAAGAAAGATACAGTCCGTCCTCTTTCTGTACCTTCTTGTGAAATTTCAATCTGATGCTCAGAAAGAAAGTTATGACGATTTTCCCTCGGTCACCTGTTTGGAATGTAATTGAGGAGTCTAAAAAAAGACCAACTTCCTCAGATCATATCTCCGAAAATGTTGTGCAAAAAGATCTAAAATTCGGACCCAAGGTTCAGCGTGATTTCTTCTCAAATGGGTTTTTTTTGCGACTTCTGAGACATCAAAGAAAAAAATTTATAGTGAAAATTCCACGATGACCTGTTTGGAGAAGCGGAACCCTAGAATCCAAAGCTCTGATACCACATGTTATGAAACCAGCTCAAGAAAAGATAGAAAAGAAAGATCAACGCCTTAGAATTCAGCCTCTTCGAGGGGGCAACCTCCTTTAAATTTCATAAATGAAAAATTCTTGGATGATTCAAATGAAAAAACCTCCTTTCTATATATAGGAGTCTATGGAGTCACAATATAATCCAGCCGACCTAACAATAATAATATAAAGCCACAATAATAACAATAGTGGGCTTCTATGGGGCACAATAGTAATAATATGGGCACTACATGGGTACATCAATATAATAAGTGGGTTGTACTAATAACAATAAGGGGTTACACTAGTGGTATAGGGGCCTAACACCAATGCTCAACATACGACTTCGCTCAACATGTGAAAAATGCGCAGATCTAAGGTGTGGATGCAACAAGGAAGGAAGGCACAGAACTTGGGTGATGCACCCATTCTTGGGCGAGGCCGCATGGAGGTAGCACCATCTCTTAGTTTTGGGTGAAGGGCGCAGGTGGAGGTCACCCACCAGTTGGAGAATGGCGTGCATGGGTGTGGTGCCCAGTTGTGCGAAGGAGCACCCGATGGTGAAACGAAGGTGTGGGCGGATGGTTTGTTCGTCGACTTGGCACGGGTTCTTGGGTGACGCGGGTGAGCACCCACCCATCATGCAAGTGTGCACAGTGTGACTTTTGGTGAAGTGTTGAGATTTTCAACGAAGGTACGACTTGTGTGGAGGCGCCCGTGTGTGGTGAATTGGTTATGACGAGGCGAGCCCAAGTTGGGAAAACAACATGATCATGCGACGAGGTGAACGAAGGGTTGGTGAGTCGTGCAGCGACTGTGTTGAGGTGCCGAAGAGTTGGGCAACTGAGTTTTCTGAAGTTTGAAAATTGGCTAAGTGTAAATTTAGGGTTTCCAAAGATTTAACTTGTACTTTGTAAAAGTGAAGATTGTATAATATATTGATTCGGGCAGACTCATATTGCAGGGCGTTTCCCCTCCCTTTATACTGTTGTGCATTTCTATTGTATAATGTTGTTTATGTGAATGTTATGGGATTCCAATTGTATAAAGGAACAAATTAATAATACTTGGTTGTGAAACACAAACTAAGTAGGATAAGTGGAATGTTAGGCGTAGTCTAAAATCGTAAGTATTGGTGAAAAGAAAATGATTGGTAGTGCCGCACTTCGCTATAAGCGGTTGAAAGACTACCGCAGGTGTAGGGGCGTGACAGGTGGTATCAGAGCTCATGGTTGGAGCTGGTGAACTGAATCAAGGAGCTGATTCTGCGAAGACCGAAGACTTGGCAGGGAGCTCAAGTTTTGCAGGTAACAGGTGGAATATTAGGGTGATTCAGGTGAAAGGTGAAATAGGGTTAGCAGCGGAGAACCTTTGTGCTTCGGCCAAGCTGAAAGACAAGGCATGGCATGTTTAGAAGAATGCGAAGGGAATCTCTTGCTTACCTTATACAGGTTGAAGTGGTTGAAAGAAGAGAATCCCTGGATTTGAAAGGAACTTGAAGTTTTGGAAAGAAATGTTGAAAACAAACTTCTTCAACTTGGTTGGACAATGGAGCAAGATGAAGTTGCAGATTGTGCTGACAAGGAAGAGGAAGTCGTGATAGTTGAGGATGTTGCAGAAGTGACAACAATGGATGATGAACTTGAGATTGATCAAGTTGGACCAGGATCGTGCAGTTTGCAAACATGGATGGATGAGGATACCATATGGAGGAGCCTCATAATGATGATGTAAGTACTATTGATACTTGTGTTTCATTTGAGCATTTGGTGGATGGACCGTATGAAGAGAAGGGCAAAGTCAGTTTTTCGATGCTAGGGAGGATCTTATGATGGATGACTATGATGAGACCTTGTATGGAAAAGCAAGGATTGTTGACTGTTGTAGGACTTTTTGGGGTTATTTTTGACCTTATGGTAGAAGGTACAAAGAATCGTGACAAGGGAGGAACATGATGATTGTTGAGGAGGAGTAGGTCATCCTTTAGCCACATGGAGAATTGGCTAAGTACCCGGCATGACTCATGGATAGATTGAAAGGCACACACTCGGGTATGGTGATCTTGGTGACAGATTGTTGCCAGGACGAGACATGATGGAGACAGTGGTTCTAAATATGTTGCAGGGACGGTTGCAATATGTGGAGGAGTTGACATCATGGGTGAAACAGATATTGATGATCTTGGCGGATGGATACCAGGATGGTATGTTGTTGAGGACGACAATGATTTCAAGTGGAGGAGGATGTAAGGACCTGTAGTCCTTGACACGCCCACCGGGTGAGGTGTGACACGACCGAACGAAGGACGAGCGGTTGGAGGCACGAACAAATAGCATGAAACGATGAATTGCGAGCTTGGACCATCAACGTGATGGAGTTATAATGCGAAGTGCGTAGGAGGAGGGTGAGCTGACTTATATGTGTGGGAGCATGGAGGAGCACCCACGGGCCGACCAACAAATGATGTAAGGCCGACCTTACTTGGGAGCATTTGGAGGATGGCTGACTTGATTTTTGGAGCATAGTTGCTATGGCGTTGAGGGCGTAGGCACGTCGGCTGGGTAGCCATGACCATGCCTGCCACTCGTATTATTGGAGGTGCGTTGGAGTCATTTCCACCATCGCTCAACATATGACTTCACTCAACATGTGAAGAAGCGACAGATCTAAGGTCTGTACGTAGCAAAGAAGGAAGGTGTAGAACTTGCGTGATGCACCTGTTCTTGGGTGAGGCTACACAGAGGTAGCATTGTCTCTTGGTTTTGGCTGAAGGGCACGGGTGGAGGTCGCCCGTCGATTGGAGAAAGGCATGCATGAGTGTGGCACCCGATTGTGCGAAGGAGCGCCTGACAGTGAAACGAAGGAGTGGGCACCCGGTTTGTGCGACAACTTGGCATGGGTTCTTGGATGAGTCAGGTGAGCGCCTGCCTATCGTTCAAGTGTGCACGGTGTGACTTTTGGTGAAGTGTTGAGATTGTGAACGAAGGTGTGACTAGTGCAGAGGTGCTTGTGTGTGGCAACTTGGTTACGATGAGGCACGCCCAAGTTGGGAAAACAACATGATTGTGTGATGAGGTTAACAAAGGGTTAGTGAGTCGTGCAGCGACCGTGCGAAGGTGCAGATGAGCTGGGCAACTGAGTTTGCCAAAGTTGGAAAATTCGCTAAGTGTAAATTTGGGGTTTCCCGAGATTTAACCTATACTTTGTAAAAGTGAAGATTGTATAATATATTGATTCGGGAAGACTCAAATTGCAGGGAGTTGCCCCTCCCTTTATACTGTTGTGCATTTCTATTATATAATGTTGTTTATATGAATGTTATGGGCTTTCGATTGTATAAAGGAACACATTAATAATACTTGGTTACGAAACATAAAATAAGTAGGATAAGTGGAATGTTAGGCGTAGTCTACAATCGTAAGTATTGGTGAAAAGAAAACGATTGGTAGTGTCGCACCTCGCTATAAGTAGTTGAAAGACTACCGCAGGTGTAGGGGCATGACAAGGGGGGTGGTGATGGGGAAGAGGAGGAGGATGAGGACAAGGCAAGGGGTAGGGGGGTGAGTGGGAGGAGGATTAAGGGGAGGAGGAGGTGGAAGAGGTAGAGATGGAGGAGGAGGAGGGAGGAGGAGGAGGAAGAGGACATGGGGTTGGAGGTAGAATAGGTAGAGGAGGAGGAAGATGATGTGGGGAATAAGAATCACCTAAAAATTCCCATATTTAATAGTTTAGCAACTCTCACTCATAAGGAAATCTGTTTCCCTTTTATTTGTAATGTTAGAGATTTCCTTATAGAGTCACAAAATTAGTTCCACAAAGTCTTTCATAATCTTTCATATTTTTTTCACATAATTATATGTTCATAAATGATTACATACTTATAAATATTCACATTCTCTTCAAAATAAACAGTCAAATATATAACAAATCGTTTCAAAACAGTTATGTTCTTAAATATTTTTATTAAAATAGTTGACCAACTTAAGTTATATATGGGAAAATAGAGATAAAATACTACCATTTAAAACCCAACCTTGAACCAATACTCTATTTGTTCCCCTATTTAATCCCCAGCTGTCATAAAATAAAAAATCATCATAGAAGGAGTCAAATCCTTATGTTTAACACCTCATGAACCCTTAGAAATGTCTTGCTAAAATCATTGTGTTCTAGTAGTCTTTCTCTCCCATTGGTGTGTTTTGGTTCGAGGCTAGCCTTATTTGCCAAATATATATATTTTCTTACAAGTTCCAAAGTATGGAATTTATTTCCTTATCGCCCAAGTATATTCATTTTATTAGAAGTTCAAAAGTATGGCATTAATTTCCAAAGATACATACTTTGTAGTATGCCAATATGTCCTCCCTTCTCTTTCTCTTTTTGAAGCACAAACAACTCCCAAATTTTTTTCTCGAGAGTTAGGACTAATCTCTCATGTTAGACCTATGATGTGCATACAGCATAACACTCAAACTTTTTTTTTTGAGTTACTATCAATTATCTAGTCATGAATTAATTTATTTTTCGGTCTTATGTATTTTCATGATATTCATTGGGCCTACCTACATTTACCCATAGAAAATAATCCATGACATATTGATGTTGTATTTATAAGTAGTTCCTTGGAGGAGTACTTACATATAGTTTTTTTCGATTTTTGGGCTTGTTTACAAACATTTCGCACATCAAAGACTATATGTATCATCCTAAAATCTAACATGAGTTGTCCTATCCTAGTACCGACCTAGTACAAAGACACATCACCATAGAGTTTGACGATTCCTCCCAAATCCATTGCTACGTTAGTGTGCTAAGATCTAGAGCATCGATATAGAAAGGTGGTAATGGATGGTAGATATCACTCCAGGGTGGTTGAGGTAACTATTTTCCCTCTCTATTGCTTCTCCACTCACCATTCTCACACCTTCCCACCACAACTCTTTAACTCTGATGTAGTTAAGATTTCATGGAAGGTTCAAGGCACAAACTGTTCTGGAGGTAAGTTATTCATTCCACCAGTACGTCTAGTTTCCATACATCTTATCTCGAGTTTTATTTCCAATAGCGGGGCTACTTTCTTTATCCACCTCCACCTCCACCTCCTCCTCCTCCACCTCCTCTAACACCACCTAAAATTCTTCGATTTTAGAATTTAAGGTTTAGGGTTTAGGGTTTCAGGTTAGGGGTTTAGATTTTAGGGTTTAGTGTTTAGGGTTTATAACACTTTAGTTAGTTTAATCAACACTGTAATAAAAGTTACAATTTTTTTTTCAAATGTTATAAAATGATTATTGTTTAGGGTTTAGAGTTTAGGGTTTGGGGTTTAGGGTTTAGGGTTTATGGTTTATAAGACTTTACTAAAGGGTTTTATTGAAGGCTTAAATAAAAGTTACAAAATTCTTTTTAAAATGATATTAAATGCTTAGGGTTTAGTGTTTACAGTTTGGCCTTTGGAATTTAGGGTTTAGGGTTTATAAGAGCTTAGTAAATGCTTTTAATAAAGACTTTAATAAAAGTTACAAAACGCTTTTCAGACTGTTATAAAATTCTTAGTGTTTAGGGTTTACATTTTAGGGTTTATAACTCTTTAGTAAATGCTTTTAATAAACACTTAAATAAAAGTTACAAAATGGTTTTTAAAGTGTTATAAAATGCTCAGGATTTAGGGTTTAGGCTCTATGGTTTAGGGTTTTGGGTTTCAAGTTTAGAGTTTAGGGTTTAGGGTTTATAACACTTAAGTAAATTCTTTTAATAATCACTTAAATAAAAGTTATGCACTGCTTTATATACTGTTATAAAATGATTAGAGTTTAGGTTTTAGGGTTTTAGGGTTTAGGGTTTTAGGTTTTGGGTTTACGGTTTAAGGCCTATAACACTTTAGTAAATGCTTTTAATAAACACTTAAATAAAATTAACACTTTTTAAAATGTTGTAAAATGCTTAGGGTTTAGGTTTTAGGGTTTATAACACTTTAGTAAATGCTTTTAATAAACACCTAAATAAAATTTAGAAAACGCTTTTTAAAATGTTATAAAATACATAGGGTTTAGGTTTTAGGGTTTCAAGTGTAGTGTTTGGGGCTTAGGGTTTAGGTTTTATAACAATTTAGTAAATTATTTTAATAAAAGCTTAAATAAAAGCTACAAAATGATTTTTAAAATGTTATAAAATGATTAAGGTTTAGGGTTTAGAGTTTAGGGTTTGGGGTTTATGGTTCAAGGCTTAGGTTTTAGGGTTTATAAAAATTTAGTAAATTATTTTAAAAAAAAGTTAAATAAAAGTTACAAAACACTTTTCAAAATGTTATAAAATACTTAGGGTTTAGGGTTTAGGGTTTATAACACTTTAGAAAATGCTTTTAATAAACACTTAAATGAAAGTTACAAAACACTTTTTAAAATGTTATAAAATGATTAGTATTTAGGGTTTGGGGTTTAGGGTTTAGGTTCATGTTTTAGGATTTAGGGTTTATAAGGATTTAGTAAAATGCTTAGAGTATAGGATTTTAAGGTTTAGTGTTTAGGGTTTCAGGTTAGGGGTTTAGATTTTAGGGTTTAGTCTTTAGAGTTTATAATGATTTAGTAAATTAGTTTAATAAAAACTGTAATAAAAGTTAAAAAATGATTTTTCAAATGTTATAAAATGATTATGGTTTAGGCTTTAGCGTTTAGGGTTTGGGGTTAAGGGTTTAGCGTGGTTTAGCATTTAGGGTTTATGGTTTATAAGACTTTAGTAAATGGTTTTAATGAAGGCTTGAATAAAAGTTACAAAATTATTTTTAAAATGATATTAAATGCTTAGGGTTTAGTGTTTACGGTTTGGCCTTCACGATTTAGGGTTTAGGGTTTATAAGAACCTAGTAAATGCTTTTAATAAAGACTTAAATAAAAGTTCCAAAACACTTTTTAAGCTATTATAAAATGCTTAGGGTTTAGGTTTTAGGGTTTATAACACATTGGTAAATGCTTTTAATAAAAACTTAAATAAAAGTTACAAAACATTTTTTAAAATGTTATAAAATGCTTAGGAATTAGGGTTTAGGCTCTAGGATTTAGGGTTTCGGGTTTAAATTTTAGGGTTTAGGGTTTATAACACTTGAGTAAATGCTTTTAATAAACACTTAAATAAAAGTTATTTATTGGTTTATAAAATGTTATAAAATGCTTAGTGTTTATGGTTTAGAGTTAAGGGTTTGAGGTTTATTCTTTGGGGTTTAGGGGCTTTAATTTAGGTTTTATAACACTTTCATGAAAGCTTTTAATAAACACTTAAATAAAATTTACAAAACACCTTTTAAAATTTTATAAAATGCTTAGCATTTATGGTTTAAGGTTTATGGTTTGGGGTTTAGGGTTTAGGGTAGAGTATTAAAGGTTTATAAAACGCTTAGGTTTTAGGGTTTAGGGTTTAAGGTTTAGGTTTTAAAGTTTATAACACTTTAGTACATGATTTTAATAAACACTAAAACAAAAGTTACAAAACACTTTTTAAAATGTTATAAAATGATTAGGGTATAGGGTTTAGGCTATAGGGTTCAGGGTTCATGGTTCAGGGTTTAGGGTTTACAATTTAGGATTTAGGGTTCTAAGGAGTTTATGGTTTAGAGTTTAGGGTTTAGGGTTTATAGCAGTTTAGTAGATGTTTTTAGTAAAAACGTAAATAAAAGTTACAAAACATTTTTAAAATTGTTATAAAATTCTTAGGTTTTAATTTTTTATATTTTTGGTTAAAGGTTTAGGGTTGATGTTTTTGGGTTTATAACACCTTAGTCATTGTTTTAATAAACACGTAAATAAAAGTTACAAAACACTTTTTAAAATTTTATAAAATGCTTAGGTTTTAGTGTTTAGGATTTGGGGTTTAGGGTTTATGGTTTAGGGTTTGGGGTTTAGGGTTAAAGGTTTAGTGTTTAGGGTTAAGGTTTTAGGGATGAACCACCCCACCTTAAGGGGGTATCCACTGCTACATATTAGATATAATGCATTCATCCTGTGGAGCCTTGAGGAGTTATGAAGAAAAATAAATAAAAGGAAATAGGTTTAAGAATAAGGATGGAAAAACAAAGGTCGGGGTATCTCATGTACCACAATTTTCACCCTCCTACACTCACATACCCACGTGTGCTCTTCCCTTATTATAGATACTCATAAAATTCTTAGGGTTTATGGTTTAGGGATTACGGTTTGGGGTTTAGGGTTTAGGATTTAGGGTTTATAAAATTTTAGTAAATTATTTTAATAAGCACTTAAATAAAAGTTACAAATAGTTTTTAAAATGTTACAAAATTCTTAGGCTTTAGCATTTAGGGTTGAGGGTTTAGAATAGTTTAGTAAATGTTTTTAATATACACTTAAATAAAAGGTACAAAACACTCTTCAAAATGTTATAAATTAATTAGGTTTTAGGTTTTAGGGTTTAGGTTTTAGGGATTAGTGTTTAACATTTACAACACTTTAGTAGATTCTTTTAACAAACATGTAAAAAAAGTTACAGAAAACTATTTAAAATGTTATGAAATGCTTAAGGTTTAGGTTTTAGGGTATAAGGTATAGGGTTTAGGGTTTAAAACATTTTAGTAAATTGTTTTAACAAAAACTTAAATAAAATTTACAAAACACTTTTTGAAATGTTATAAAAGGCTTAAAGTTTAGCGTTTAGGGTTTAGGTTTTTTGGTTTAGGGTTTAGTTTTTATGGTTTAGGGTTTATAACACCTTTGTAGATTATTTTGATAAAATCTTAAGTAAAAGTTACAAAATTCCTTTTGGAATCCTATAAAATCGTTAGGGTTTAGGGTTTATAAGACTTTACTAACTTCTTATAATAAACACTTAAATAAAAAATATATATATTTTTAAATGTTATAAATTGATTAGGGTTTAGGGTTAAGAGTCTAGGGTTCTTAAGACTTAAGTAAATCCTGTTAATAAACACTTAGTAAAAGCTAGAAATTTTTTCTAAGATGTTATGAAATGCTTAGGGTTTAGGGTTTAGAGTTTATGGTTTGGGGTTTGGTGTTTAGAGTCTAGGATTAAGGGTTTATAACACTTTAGTAAATGATTTTAATAAACACTTAAATAGAAGTTACAATATGTTTTTTAAAATGTTATGAAATTATTAGGGTTTAGTGTTTAGGGTTTAGGGTTTACAGTTTAGGGTTTCAGTTTTATAGTTTAGGGTTTAGGGTTTAGGGCTTTCGGTTTACAGTGTAGGGTTGAAGGTTTATAACACTTTAGTAAATTATTTTAATAAACAATTAAATAAAAATTACAAAATACTTTTTAAAATGTTATAAAATGCTTAGGGTTTAGGTTTTAATGTTCACGGTTTAGGGTTTAAGGTTTAAGATTTAGGGTTTAGGGTTTATGATTTAGGGTTTTGGGTTTGGGGTTTAGAGGTTAGGGTTTAGGGTTTATAAGACTTTAGTAAATTCTTTTAATAAACAATTAAATAAAAGTTTCAAAATACTTTTTAAAATGTTATAAAATGATTAGGGTTTAGGCTTTAGGGTTAGGGATTTAGGGTTTAGGGTTTAGGGTTTAAAGTTTTGGGTTTCATATGAAAACTTAGAAAATGGAAATGAGACTATTGAATACTTAAATGTCGGTTGTTCTCTGAAAATTAATCTCACTACCATGATATAAGGGCTAGTGAAATAAAGATCTCATTTAAAACCAAACGAGAAGGGGGAAATGGCTACCATAAATCCCTGTCCTTGAAAATTGGGGTAAATGGAAATTAGTAGCTTGATCTATTTTATTTTCTATAGACCTCCCTTGAAACAAGGCTATACTAACCTCTATAACAAATTTAATAATAAAATAATTTTGGGGCTACTATTAATAATGCACCATGATACAAAAAAGTATTTCAATCAAAATTTCAAACCTTTAAATTTTGTCCAAGGGGTAAATTTCACCACTAAAATTTTCCACTAAGATTATTTTTTTTTGAAATATGCATGAAAAAAATATTGCTATAGATAATCACACTATAACTTGTAATAAAGTTATAATTTAGTTAATTTCTATGTATTTTTATTTTATATGGCTTCCCTAGTTTGTTAATTTAATGTTAATATTTTCTTTTAACTTAAATTGAAAACAAATTCCAAAAAGGATATGCCTATAATTATGCTAATCAGAAGAATAGATCTTCCATGGTTATAATTTAATTATGAAGTTGATGGAATATATTTCAACTCGATGGAATATGTTGGAAGATTCATAGTAATATTTTAATCTTTAAAAATGCTTCAAATTCTTGGCCAAGGTATCAAATTTAAACGTTAAAGAAATTTCATGTACTTGAATGACTATATTTGTGCATGAAGGTAATATTCCTAAATGTATTAGTTATCATTTAATAGTAGGATATTATTTCCGTGAAGAGATATGTTCTTTTATTCATGAGACTGTAGGTTCCATTTCCAACAATGAGAAGAGGGTGACAATTTAATATTTTAATTTAAAACACGAATCTTAAATTAAATTGCTTATTTGCACCTCCAACTCCATCACCTCCTCCTCCTCCTCCACCTCCACCTCAACCTTCACCTCGTCCACCTCAACCTCCACCACCTCCTCCTCCTCCCTGTCCACATCCACCTCCTCCTCTCCTCCACCATCTTCTCTTCCTCCTCGTCCTCCACCACCTCCACCTCCACCTCCACCTCCTCCTCCTCCACCACCTTCACCACCACAACCTCGACCCCCTTCTCCAACTCCACCTCCACCTCCCCCTCCTCCTCTTTCTCCTCTTCCACCTCGACCTCATCTTCCCCCACCTCCACCACCTTCGCCTATGCCTCTCCCTCTGCCTCCACCTCCACCTCTTACACCACTAGCTCATCCTCTTCGTCCACCTCCATCACCACTTCCTCTACATCTACCTCCACCTCCACCTCCACATCCACCACCACCTCCACTACCTCCTTCTAAACCCCCTCCTCCTCCTCCACCTCCTCCTCCTCCTCCTCATCCTAATTCACCTCAACCTCCACCTCCACCTTCACCTCCTCCTCCACCTCCAACTCCTCCTCCTCCTCGTCCTCCACCTCCTTCTCCACCACCTCCATCTACTTCTCCTCCTCCACCCCCACCACTGCCACCTATATCTCGACCACCTCCTACTCCACCACTTCCACGTATATCGCGATCACCACCTACTCCACCACCTAAACCTCCACCATCTCATCCACCTCCACCCTCTTAAACCCCTCCTCCTCCTCCACCTCCACCTCCTCCTCCTCCTAATCCACCTCAACCTGCACCTCCACCTTCACCTCCTCCTCCACCTCGAACTCCACATCCACCTCCTCCTCCTCCTACTCCACCTCCTTCTCCACCACCTCCATCTTCACCTCCTCTTCCACCTCCTCTACCGCCACCTATATCTTCACCACCTCCTACTCCACCACCACCTCCACCTCCACCTCCACCACCTCAACCTCCACCCTCTTGTCGACCTCGTCCTCCTCTCCTCCACCTCCACCCCCTCCACCTCTCCTTCCTCTTCCTCCACCACCTTCCCCTCCCGCTCAAACCTCCTCTTCCACCACCACCACCACCTCCTCCTCCACCACCACCACCACCTCCACCTCCACTTTCACCTCATGCACCTCTTCTTGCAGCTAAACATTCACCTCCACTACCTCCACCTCCACCTCCTCCTCCACCATATCCACCTACACCACCTCCTCCTCCACCACCTCCACCTACACCTCCTCCACCACCTCAACCTCCCGCTCTTCCTCTGCCTCCACCACCACCTCCCCCTCTCGCTCTGCCTCCTCCTCCACCACAACCTCCAACTCAACTTTCACCTCCTCCACCTCTTCTTTGAGCTACACATTCACCTCCACCTCCTCCTCCAAGATATCCACCTACACCACCTCCTCCTCCACCACCTCCACCTCCTCCACCACCTCCACCTCCACAACATCCACCCCCTCCTCCTCCAACTCCAGCTTCACCTCCTCCACCACCACCTCCTCCTCCTTCTCCTCCTCCACCTCCACCCACACGTCTTCCTTCACAGCCTCCTCCACCACCTCTTCCTCCACCTCCAACTCTACCTCCTCCACCACCTATTCCTCCTCCTCATCCTCCCCATTCTCCTCCTCCACCTACAACTCCTCTTCCTCCATGTCCACCTCCTTCTTCTCCACCTCCTCCACTTCCATCTCCACCTCCTGCTTAACCACTACCACCCCCTCCTCCTCCTCCTCCTCCTCGACCACCTCCTCCTCCACCATATCCTCCACCTCCACCACGACCTCCACAACCACCACCACCACCTCCTCCTCCTCCACCATCTCAACCTCCACCACCTCTACCTTGTCCACCACGACTTCCTCCTACTCCAGCTCGTCTTCCTCCACCTCTACCTCCACCACCACTTCCACCTCTGCTGCTGCCTCCTTCTCCACCTCCACCTCCACCTCCTCCTCCTCCTCCTCCTTCTCCACCACCTCCACCACCACCTCCTCCTCCTCCTCCCACCACCACCACCACCACTAACCCCGCCTCCTCCACCTCCTCCACTAGCTCCACCAACACCTCCTCCACCTCCACCCTCGCCTCCTCCTCCTCCACCACCTCCACATCCTTGTCCTCCTCCTCCATCTCCAACTCCTCCACCTCCTCTGCCTCCTCCTCCACCACCTCTATCTCCGCCTCCTCGTCCATCACCTCAACCTCCTCCACCTCCACCTCCTCCTCCACCACCTCCACCTCCACCTCCACCACCTCCCTTGCCTCGTCAAAAAACCTAAAAAAAAATCAAAATTGCATATCATTTCATTCTCTTTATTTATAATACTTATTGATTCATATATCAATATATACATGATAATATAACAAATAATATGTATAAAAAAGTTCAATATAAATTTGTAATTATTAGAACAACAATTTAATTAAAAAAATTTGTAAAATTTATATAAATAATATCAAAAACTGTTTATAAAAATGGCACCCAACTCAACATTTATTCTTAATATCGAGAACATTTTAAAATCAATAAATTAATTATATAAAATCTTTAAAAAACAAAATAAACAAAAATCACAATTACTGTAGATATAAATCATGGAAACCCCAAGTAACATACAAACGCAAAACACAAGGAATTCATCAAACCTACACTGGTCATAAGTGTGTTCCACGGTACTTAGTGAAGGTTATTGTTTTGTTAGGAATGCATGTGCGGCTTGAGCTAACAGTCGTTTGCAACATATGGAGCATTATTTTCCTGACATTATATATATAATATTAATTTAATTTCTTGATAATCACTCCATTGATTGGAAATAAGAAATTACAAACCCTAACAACATCAAGAAATTTTAAAATACAGAAGCTTGATAATAAGAAAATCAAATATTACCTATTTGGGCCAGAGATAGACACAATCGCAACTATGAAAACTTGTATGGATTCATGAAGTGATTTCACAGCTTCCATGGGATCTTCCTCTCCCGTAGACTTCATAAAAATCTTCAATAATTGCTTGGGAGAAATGCAGGAGCCCGTGCAATCTTTTTATGATAAAATCGATTCGCATGATTACATCCTTGGCAGATATGCTTAGACACAGGTGATCTCTCCCATATTTATTCATGTTGCCAGCGATTGTCATGGGTCACCATATGTCGAACATGGGATTGCGCGAGTATAACCACTCTCCGCATTTGCAGAAACCACAAATTGAACGTGTTGAACCGAACAGGCTCCCAAGATACAAAAGCAACAACATTGTGCATCGAACATACGACCTTCAAATATTCAGCCTGATGCTCACCCGACAAAGATACATAAGAGCATGGATTGAACACACAACCTTCATATATTCAGTCTGACAATACATATGTGACAACATTGATCGATTTGGGCACATCTTGAAACAATTGGGAGAGATTTCTATTTTAAAATCAGCCTTCAACAATGAGGAAACAACTATGAAGGAAATAGATCGAATTCCTCCATCATCTCTTAACTAAATTCTCATGTTGAAGAGATTCCTAAATTGGGAAAATGGAATATTAATCACATTTTTGAAAGCGTCACAAAAAAAACGTTAAATTAAAAGAAATAACGAACCAAAATACTTAATTTATAAATTTAAAAAAATGGAAAATTAAAAATTAAAAGGTAAATTAAAAAAATATATTTAATTGTTTTTGAGATATAAGATTGACAATTTCAAGGTTAGAATGACTGAAGTATTGATGAAAAAAACAAAAATAAAAAAATAAAATCTATTTGTTTTAAAGTAAAAAATTAGCAGTTTCAAAGTAAAACATAAAATATAGAACCCATTTCTACATAAATTGTACCTTGAAATTCAGATATAGTAACCTTTTTATAACTAATAATTTACAACATAACTTAAATGTGGAAGAACAATAAATTCAATAAAATGTACTTCACATATAACCCTATAAATTTGTTGTGCATACACGAGTATTTAAAATTTTCTTGTGGACATGCTTATATTTTGGAGTATTTTGTCAACGGAGATACCGCGTTCTCTATCTTTAAGTTGAATATGATGACCAAATTTATCAAGTAAAAGGGTTTAGTTGGTACCAATCAGTGAAACTTTGAATAGAATATTAAAGGGAACATAAATAACTTTTCTACTTCAAATTATATTCTTGTTTCAATAATTGTAATGCTTAACATGGGCCAACTAATCTCCAAAATTTGTTGTTCTCAAACATTACTATGGAGGTGTGAATCACTTATTTTTTCAACCTAACCTAGAAATGATTACTTATCTTCAATTTATTCCTAGACATGTCCATATTGAAACAATCCTTGCAATTATCATTATCTTCCTTACTAAAATCCTAATTCAAATTATTAGAGAAAGTCTATTGTTACATGGTCTATTAACAAAATATAAAATGGTGTGCATAAATTTTTTATCCATGATATTCTCTATACATATAGAATAATTCTTAAAATATTATAATAAGTATCTACACTAATTAATAATATTATAAAAAATTATATATTCGGAGTTGTTTACAACTAGGATTAAGACTTCACATTAATGCTAAAAATATTTTACAATAATAATAAATAAATAATATTTTTGTTTTTATTAATTATCCATAAGATTATAAGAATAAATTATATTAGTTAATATAAATATAGAATATATCATTTTGTATTTAGCCGAATCTAATTTATAATTTAATATTATTGTATTATGAATCACCCTTCACAATGGAAAGCAATATTGACAAAATAGAATATTTCTGAGAGATCATCATGAAAAATAAAACACTAAATATAAATAATATTATTTCTAATAGAATAACTATTATTTGAAAATTGTTTGAAAAAGAAGGTATAGTCTTACTTATACAGGTGTTGTCTTTTTAATTAGGATCCACCAATACAATTTCAAGAAATATTGTGATCTTTCATTGTTTCAAATTAGCTAGAAAAAATTCAGTGAAAAGGCCATTTTTTCTATTAGTTAGACTAAGTGGAAAAAAAAACTTTACTATCAAATTTTCAAAAATATTTATTTTATATGTTTTCAATTTTTTCTAACTTGAGTGATAATGCTAATTGAATATTCAATCCGTACGTACTTGGACATGATAAAATAGAGTAGAAATAAGTGTTATATGTTATTGTCTATATTCCTTTCCATTATGCTCTTTATAAACACCATCATGCATGCACATTACCATTTTTTGTAGTGACTAACTCAGAGAAATGGATTCCATGGAATGATTTTTAGTTATGATGATATACCATCAATGGAGAAGGATTTTCTTTATGATATAGCGAGGATGAGTAGGAATTTTACCGTATGTTTCATAGTTCTAGCTATATATATATATATATAGCATGGATCTAGGTTACAAATTTTGGCAAGAGAGGGAGTGTTTAGGTGACAAAAAGAGCATGTGATCAAGTAGTCTAACCACCCAATCTAGCCATCCATTTGTAAGTGGTCGATCAAGCTTCTTGAGTCCTAAGAAAATAGATTTTTTAATATATTTGATTTGAAAATTTATGATCTTGATCTAGCGTTTAAGTTCTCCAAGCACGATTGAGGTCTTTAAATACACATTTCCAGTACCTCTTATGCAATTTTTTTTGCACCAACCTTTTGTACCCTAGTGAAATTAGGGAAAAATTTGTCCTTAGGTGTTTGATTGACGAAGGAATATTCTATCCAATGGCATATGATTTTGAAATATTCTAATTCATATGATATTTTCATCTATTTTTCTCTTAAACATAATGCTTCATTTCTTGACAAATTTAAAGAGGCCGGATGAAAAAACAATAACAAAAAAAATAAAACAAAAAAAAATTTCAAAAATTACCACTATCTTAGTTTACTATTCATGTAATAGTTGAAAAAAAACTTACGGGAATACATGTGTCTACAATATCCAATTGAAATATTTCTTCGTAAACATAAAAAAATAATAATAAATATATTTTTTCATAAACAAATAAATTTTTGATATGAAAAACATAGTTTTGTCATGGTAGATCATGCTTATATATATATATATATATACATATGTATATAATATGATTTTTTTTAATATTAAATTTTTTGTTTTGGTTTTCTTTTCATTTTGTCTAACCAATTCTAAGTTAAATCTTGAGGTTGTGTATTGAGATAAAAGGCATCTTTAGAAAAATAATTTAAAGGATACAAATAAAAACATGTATGAATCCATTATACACAGATTAATGTTTCACCAATCTCTTTATTCACTAAAAACCCCATTTGAATGAATGTGAGATATGTAAGACACCTTCCAAGTGACCTGGAAGAGAATGATATTACAATATAAAAATATATTTTTTATGGTTATTGACAAATTAATAAATATATTTTAGGAAAAACATTAAAATATATGGAAATCTAATAAAATGGATATACACCTACATCTCCTCCTGTTGCGACTCTTCTACTAAAAATGTTCATATTTTTATTATATATGTAAAATTACAAATTCCTTAGTTCTCCTTATGATCAAAAGAAGCCATGAACATGAAATAAACTTGGACATGCATAAAAACTTTAACGAAATAAAAGATGCATCCACTATTTCTTTCACTAAATTGTAATATAATTACATTTATGCATTCTAAATTGTATTTCATCATTTCAAATAAAAAATATCATGAAATGTATAGACCCTTCTCATTGAGGATTTTCATCAATACTATGTCACAAAGGTTCAAAACATGCAAACATTAAATGACCCACAACTTTATTCCTTGTTAGTTATTCCCCATATGTTAGTTTTATTCAACAATGTATCATGTTATCATTCTCAATGGGAAAGGTAATAATTTTCATTAACAAGGAGATAATTGTTCAACAATACACATTGTTTAGGATAGGTAACACCTACATCACCTCCTATTGCAACTCTTCTATGAAAAATGATCATATTTTTATTATATATGTACAATGAAAAATTCCTTAGTTCTCCCTTTGATCAAAAGAAGCCAGCTATGTGAAATAAATTTGGACATGCACGAAAAAATTTAATGAAATAAAAGAAGCATCAAATTTTTATTTCCCTAAATTGTAATATAATTACATTTATGCATCCTAAATTGTCTTTCATCATTTCAAAGAAAAAATATCATGAAATTTACACACCCTTCACATTGAGGATTTTCATCAGTACTATGTCACAAAGGTTGACAACATGGAGACATTAAATAACCCACAACTTTATTCCCTGTTAGTTATTCTCCATATGTTAGTTTTATTCAACAATGTCTCATGTTCTTCTTCTCTTTTACTCACTTAACTATTTTATATATTTTCCACAACTGTAACTAAAGTCATGCTTTTAAAATTTATAAACCTTGGCTAATATTAGTACTCCCTAACATGCATTACGTGAAAAATTTAATGATATATTCGTACAATTATTGAGAGTTTCAATGATTTTTAAGTTAAAAGAATTTTAAAGTATAAACATTGAGCAAATAAATTTTAAAAAATGAAAAAATTGACAACTATTTTTTTGTTTTTAATTTTATTTTGAAAACCATGGAATATTAGCCCACACTCTCAATATTACCCCGAAAAAATTACTCTACTACTTCGAAAACTATCGACCTTATTTACATTAGAACATTATTTGTTCTACCAAGAGCTCATAGACTATCCTACTCATATAATATCCGTGAATATTTTCTCATATTTTTCTCTACTTAGTCATGCCCCTTCCTCTTCATGGGTGATTTAATTGCCAAAGAATGACAACTCAACATGTTTCTTTTGTTATACCTAACTACTTTAAGCATTATATATGTTAATTGAGTACCCTACTAAATATATGTGGGATTTTCCACTTCCTTACTTGTATGGGTCTATAGATATGCATAATCATTTCTAACTTCTTCTTCTTTGTATCCTATTATTATCAGGTTAACTTTCTCCTTGTTCACATTCACTAGCAATCTAATGGATCTATTGTTCCTTGTTCACATTCGCTAGGAAGGCCCCTTTATTCATGTAGAAAAGTTGGACATATATATTTTGATTTGTGTGGTTGTACGCATTTTCCTTATGCTAATGAAATTAAATGTACGAAGAATTATGTTGATGATTACACTGGAATGTGTTGGGTGTACTTATTGAAAATTAAATCTCAAGCTTTCAAAACTTTTAAGGATTTTCACATATGGATTGGATATGAAGCCTAATGACATATTGGATCTCTTCATGGTGTTAATAAAAGATAACATACTCTAATGAATATGAAATAAATCTCCCCAAGCATGGGATTCAACATTAGAGCATACTTCCATTCAATTATCAACAAAACTATGTAGTTGAAATAATGAACCTTACTATATTGAATATAGTTCGTTCACTGAAGTTTTTCAAAAACATAACATTGATGTTTTGGGATGATGCGATTTTGTTTGCAATGTATGTGAAAAACATATGTCCATCTCACACTCTTAGAAAAAGACTCCTTGTAAAATGTGGTATAGATGCAATACTTCGGTAAGCCATCATAAGGTATTTGGTTCCTCTAAATTAACTTATATTTGCTGTAGTATAGCCATTCTTGCATATTGCATATTATTGTAAGTTTGGACTTCTAACTTTGTGGTTGTGATGTATCATAGGTTGGTTATTGTTCCCTCAAAGGATTTAAGCATAATTTATATTTTTCTCAATGATTTCAAAATGAACTGCCCTTCACACATGGATTTCCTTTCAATATTGTACAATCTTTCCATAATTTTCATTCTATGATCTGACCATAACTCGATTCTCATCTTGATATATATTTTTTTTTTACAATCATATATGTAAAATACTATTGTTATTCTCTTTAATACAGAGCATATGATTGAAGGATTTCATTTATATTCCTAAGGCTAGGCTCTACTTATCTCAAAACCCTATATGGCGTTAGTTTGACTAACTTATTTAAAGTGATTCCAATCCAAGCTAAGGCATTCCTTTCTTGTGTGTAGTTTTGTCTACAACCAACTTGGGTTATCTTGCAACATTCTCTTGGGGTTAAAATTAGTGCATGTTTTTTCACCTATGGTTTGAACTTCAATTACTTATCCAACACTTCCTCTTTATAGGGTTTCAATGTCAATTGTGATTTTCACATGATGTTGGCCACAAGGAAATCTGATGTTGCTTGACTGTAAGGAAAACCCATATCTAACTAGGAATTTTCCCAAAAGCCCTCACACTCAAAACAAGCCATGTATATCAAGCCATGTATATCGATTTCAATTAATGGGGTTTACCTTCTCTTTGTTAATGAAAATATTTAATTATGAGAAAATAGTTGTTGTCGTCTTATAGCTCCAACAATGTAAAACTTTCTTTCTATTTGTAAGAATAATTTATACAATTTATTTACTTGTTACTGCATGTAATGAAGTGCTACCATCAAAAGTTTAAAATACTATAATATTTGTTCTATTTATATTTTATGAGTATACATTAGATATTTGTGTCAAGTCTATATATTTTCTTTTGCATAATGATTATATATAATTTACTATTATTATCATCTTATTTGAAGAAGAGAATACAAAAATTAGGAAAGAGGTATTCTGATTCCTTGTCATGGGAGTTTGCGAAGGTTTTCAATTAGGCTCTAGTATTACTTTACCCAAGAGTGCTTGTTCCATGACCAATTGATATGATTCCAGTCCTTTGGCCTATAACGATCTAAACTAGATATACATTTATTTTTCTTCAAGTCAAACTATGTAGCTTGAGCTATTTTATTTTTTGTTGATCTCCCTTGAAATAAGGCTATGCTAACCTCTATACCAAATTTTCTAATAAAATAATTTTGTGGCTACTATTAATAATGCACTATGATACAAAAAAGTATTCCATTCAAAATTTGAAACCATTAAATTTTGTCCAAGGGGTAAATTTCACCACTAAAATTTTCCACTAAGATTAATTTTTTTGAAATATGCATGCAAAAAAATATTACTATAGGTAATAACAATATAACTTGTAATAAAGTTATAATTTAGTTAATTTCTATGTATTTTTAATTTATATGGCTTCCCTAGTTTGTTAATTTAATGTTAATCTTTTCTTTTCACTTAAATTGAAGACAAATTCCAAAATATATATGCCTGTAATTATGCTAATTAGAAGAATAGATCTTCCATAGTTATACTTTAATTATTTAGTTGATGGAATATATTACAACTCGATGGAATATGTTGGAACCTTCATTGTATATTTTAATCTTTAAAAATGCTTCAAATTCTTGGCCAAGGTGTCAGATTTAAATGTTAAAGGAATTTCATGTATTTGAATGACTATATTTGTGCATGGAGGAAATCTTCCTAAATGTATTACTTATCATTTAATAGTAGTATATCATGTATGTGAAGAGATATCTTCTTGATTCATGAGACTGTAGCTCTAATTTCCAATAGTGGAGAAGAGAGTGACAATTCAATATTTTAATTTAAGGCATGAATCTTAAATTAAATTGCTTATCTCCACCTGCAACTCCATCACCTCCTCCTCCTCCTCCACCTCCTCCACCTCCAACTCCATCACCACAATTACGGTAGACATAAATCATGCAACCCCTAGTAAGATACAAACACAAAACACAAAGAAACTTCATAAAACCTATGATGATCATCGCAATTAGGAACTTATTGTCATGTTATGTGTTCTATTTTCCTCCGAGATGCCCCTATGGCTAGAGCTAACAATTATTTGCAACATATGGGGCGCTTTCTTCTCCACAGTATATATATAAGATAATTTTTATTTTTTCAAGAACTAATGCTATGGTATTTATATACTGAATAAATTGATTTTCCATGCTATTGTATTTATATACTGAATAAATTGATTTTCCTTTTATTGTCGAAAATAATAATTTAGTTTATTGATAATCACTCCATTGATTGGAAGTAAAAAATTACAAACCATAACAACATAAAACAAATTTTAAAACACAGAAACTTGACAACAAGAAGATCAAATCTAGTACTTGCTTGGGCTGGAGATAGACATCGTCGCCGACTATCAAAACCTGTATGGATTCATGAAGTGATTTGACAGCTTCCATGAGATCTTCCTGTCCCCCAAGCTTCATACAAATCTTCAATAATTGCTTCCAAGAAATGCAGGACCCCGTGCAATCTTTTTATTAGAAAATCAATCCACATGATTACGTCGTCGGCATATATGTTTAGACACAGGTGGTATCTCGCGTATTTATCTGTCGAACATGGGATTATGCGAGTAACCAAACGTCGCCTTTGCAGAAACCACAAATTGAACGTTTTGAAGCGAATAGGCTCCCAAGATACAGAAGCAACAACATTGTATATCAAACACATGACCTTCATATATTCAGTCATTTAGTATATAGGCCAAGCCATTGTGAATCGATTTGGGCACATCTTGAAGCAATTGGGAGATATTTCTATTTTGAAATCTGCCTTGAACAATGAGGAAATGTCTATGAAGGAAATGGATCGAATTCCTCTGTCATCTCTTGCTCAGTTTGAACAGATTCCCATTGCGAAATTAGTCTCGAACAATGAGGAAACTGTTGCAATTCCTTTACACACCGTTAGCTAAATGTTAGGGTTGAGTTCAAGAAGTATTAATTACAACAGTGGAAAAATAAAAGAGTTACAAAATTTAGAAAAGGAAATATTAATTACAGTCTTGAAAGCTCCACAAAAGTAACATTAAATTAAAAACATAACAAACCAAAATAATTAACTTTTAAATTTAGAAAATTAAAAATTAAAAGCTAAATTTAAAAAAAAAAACATTTAATTTTTTTAAGATAAAATATTGGTAATTTCAAAGTTAGAATGACGGACGTGTTGATGAAAAACAAAAAAAATAATAAATTCATTTTTAAAATAGCATTTATTTGTTCTTAAAGTAAGAAATTGGTAGTTTCAAAGTAAAAGATAAAATATAGAATCCATTTCTACATAAATTGTAGCTTGAAATTCACAAATAGTAACCCTTTTATAATTAATAATTTAGAACATAACTTAAATGTGGAAGAAAAATAAATTCAATAAAATGTACTTTACATATAACCCTATAAACTTGTTGTGCATAGACTTTAGTAAGAGTATTTAAATGTTTCTTTTCGATATCTTTATAGTTTGGTGTATTTTGTCAATGGATATACCTAGTTCTCTATCTTTATGTTGAATATGACAACCAAATTTATCAAGTAAAAGGGTTTAGTTGGTACCAATTAGTTAAACTTTGAATAGAATATTAAAGGAAACATAAATAACTTTTCTAGTTCAAATTATATTCTTGTTTCAATAATTGTAATGCTTAATATGGACCAACTAATCTCCAAAATTGGTTGTTCTCAAGCATTACTATGGAGGTGTGAATCACTTATTTTTTTGTCTAACCTACGAATGATTACTTATCTTCAATTTATTCCTAGACATGTCCATATTAAAACAATCCTTGCAATTATCATTACCTTCCTTACTCAAATCCTAATTCAAATTATTAGAGAAATTCTATTATTACATGTTCTATTAACAAAACACAAAATAGTGTGCACAATATTTTTATGCATGATATTCTCTATACATATAGACTAATTCTTAAAATATTATAATAATTATCTACACTAATTAATAATAATATAAAAATTTATATATTCGGAGTTGTTTTCAAATAGGATTAAGACTTTACTTTTACACTAAAAATATTTTGCAATAATAATAAATAAATAATATATTTTTTTTTACTAATTATCAATAAGATTATAATAATAAATTATATTAGTTAATAAAAATACATAATATATCAATTTCTATTTATCCGAATCTAAATTATAATTTAATATTATTGTATTATGAATCACCCTTCCCAATTGAAAGCAATATTGACATAATAGAATATTAAGGAGAGATAATCATGAAAAATAAAACACTAAATATAAATAATATTATTTCTAAAAGAATAAATATTATTTAAAAATTAGTTGGAAAAATAAGGTACAGTCTTAATTATAGAGGTATTGGCTTTTTCATTAGAATCCATCAATACAATTCCAAGAAATATTGTGATATTTCATTGTTTCAAATTAGCTAGAAAATATTCACTAAAAAGGCCATTTTTTATATTAGTTAGACTAAATGAGTAAAAAAAAAAACTTTATTATAAAATTTTCAAAAATATTTATTTTATATCTTTTCAATTTTGTCTAACTTTAGTGATAATGCTAAATGAATATTCAATCCATACCTACTTTGACATGATAAAATAGTGTAGAAATAAGTGTTATATGTTATTGTCTATATTCCTTTCCATTATCCACTTTATAAACACCATCATGCATGCAAATTACCATTTTTTGCAATGATTAAGTGAGAGAAATGGATTCCATGGAATGCTTTTCAGTTATGATGATGAACCATCAATAAATAAGGATTTTCTTTATGATGTAGAGCGGCTAAATAAGAATTTTGCCATATTTTTCATACTTTTAGCTATATATATATATATATATATATATATATCTATATATATATATATATATATATATATATATATATATAGCATGGATCTAGGTTACACATTTTGGCAAGAGAGGGATTGTTTAGGTGTAAAAAAGAGCACGTGACGAAGTGTAGTTTAACCACCCAATCAATCAATCCATTTGTAAGTGGTCGATCAAGCTTCTTGAATGCTAAGAAAATAGATTTATTAATATATTTGAATTGGAAATTTATGGGCTCGATCTAGCATTTAAGCTTTCCAAGCTCAATTGGGCTTTCAAGGTCTTAAAATACACATTTCCAGTACCTCTTATGCAAATTGTTTTGCACCAACTTTTTGTACCCTAGTGAAATTAGGGAAAAATTTGTCCTTAGGTGTTGGATTGACTAAGGAATATTCTATCCAATGGCATATGATTTTGAAATTTTCTAATTCATACAATATTTTTCATCTATTTTTCTCTTTAACATAATGCTTAAATTTTTGACAAATTTAAAGAGGGTAGATGAAAAAACAATAACAAACAAATTTTAAAACAAAAAACAAAAAATAAAAAATTACCACTATCTTAGTTTACCATTCATGTAATAGTTGAAAAAAACTTATGGGAATACATGCGTCTGCAAAATCTCATTGAAATATTTCTTAGTAAACATAAAAAAATAATATAAAATATATTTTTTCAAAAACAAATAAACTTTTGATATGAAAAACATAGTTCTATTATTGTAGATCATGCTTATATCTATCTATCTATCTGTCATATATCTACATGCTAAAACATATATACATTAATTTTTTTTTTTTAATATAGTGTCCACACTTTGGTTATGCGCCTGCACTTGTTTTAAATATAAGGTTATATATAGCCACCACCTCGTTTACATGCCTAACCCGAGGAGGTATATGGTGTGGCAGGTAACATTGTCATACCAATGTTTATTCAATGTTTATTACTTGTCTATAATCTATCGCTGATACGATGGCATAAAAACCCTGTGACTTCTCCTCGAGCGTATAAAGACTGTCCTGCCCTCATTTGTTGGCGCCTCCTGCGCTGGACATCTGGCGATAGCATTGAATCCCGCTGGCCTGTTCACGTGATTGGGGTATGGTTGCTGAGCTTGGGAATTTCCCGCGCCTTGCTTTTGGATAATAACGCCTTGATCATCGGTGTGAGGTTTCTGCATGAGATCGAGGGTCAAAAATGCTCCACGCTTCCACCACTGGCAGGTAGGGTATATACGTGGTCTTTTTCGGATTCCTCGAGGTTTTCCTCATACTGCTTGGCGCTTCACATCTCTCTGCTCACCACTGCAAGGGTTTTACCCCATAGCTCCGCACCGAGACCGCCCGCCATTCCAGGCACATGCGCCATCCCTGAGGGGCTTCCGCTCCATGGTTTCTCATTCTCGAATCGGCCAGATAATTATACAATCAATTGGATGTTCTGATGCGATTTTGAATTTAATTGTTATGCAGAAGTTTAATATTTTATCCATTGCTTGACAGGTTGTGAACGGCAACTTCCAGCTTCTACGGCATTGGAAAATCCCTCCAGATGAGGCCCGCCGAGTTACACAGGTATTTATCTTGGTTCAAGGGTTTAGTTTTCGGTTGATTCTCCTCTGTCCCGCTTCGGGTTTCCAGGGGTTTTCCTCTGTGCTTGAAATGAGGCCCCAACCTTATTATTGCACGGTTGGCCGCAGATCACGATGGACCGATGCTCTTATTCCGGTTCCAAATATTCTGGGTTTGCTTAAGGAAATTGGGTACCTCTTCGTTTGCGGTGATTTGGGTTCTACCTCTGGTCCCCGAGGCTGAAGTTCACTTAGTTCTATTAAACAACTGTTTATATCTTTGGTTTGCCGAATGTACTGGGACTATAGCCGTATGTATTGTGACTGTATTGAAGCCTGGTTGGAAACCGGCTAGCTTGTTTAATTTGGACTCATATGGCTTGCGGCCGATAGTTTAATATAACTCACTGTTTATGTTACGCTATTGTTACTTTTCATGCTGATAAGAAATGGTTCTCTTTTATGAAATATATGGTTTGATTGTTACCTAGATGCATAATGCAATTTCTCATTTTGGAATCCTGCTTTTTCGACTTACGGCATGCATGCACTTTGTTTACAGTATGATCTAAGGGTCCATCCCATATCGTAAAAGTATTTAACAGATATGCATAAATTTAAAGAACTGTCGCGCCTGCATCTGATTATTATAGATGTATGGTCGACTAGTTCTGGGTTCTCCGTAACACGAAACCCTGATGTTCTGGAAGTTATATAATAGTTATACAGAATGGTTATTGATTTCCTAGTTCGTTATTAGCGGACAATACTTCTGCGACCTCTATGCGATTGTTTAATTTGGTACTTTCCTTGATGCAATTTAAATATTTCCACTGTACATTACAGGAATGTCAATATGGTTTTACCGTATAGCTCTTTGCTCTTCTTGGTAATGGTTTGCATATTTAATCGTCGTAATATTCAGAAGTCTGTTCCACTTAACTGTTCAGATCTTAAGATTCAGGATATTATCTAGGTTTTTGTTTCCCTGTTCGTATTTGTCTGTTCTTCCTTCAGGCTTATTCCGACGCTATGGAATCTCCAGAACCCCCACCTGCTACGGTTTGACCTGGTTCGGGGTTCAGGGTTTATTTGTTCCTTCTTATTACCTTATTAAGATCTTCACTTGACACCATCTAACTGATTGAAGTTATCAGAAAAGGTATTTTGTCTAAGATTATAACGAGAGATATTCGGCTTACTGTGAACATTAAGGGTCAAGATTTGATATCGACCCAGAGTTCTATTTTCCTCATAAATAGCTAGTTTTTCCTGGTTTGGTTTCCCCACGACTGTAAGCCTATTTGTCTGGTAGGAATCAGGCTTGTTTTTGCAAATATACCACTCTCTTTTGTTCAGGTAATCTCAGTTCTCTATTCTTCGAGTTTTACAGATACTCTGTCTATAATTTCTTTTGCACAGTAAATCATAGTTACACTATATACTGTTTACAATTATTGCATAGACAATCACAGTTACACTATAAGTTACACAGATAATTATGGGGACATGAGGGTTCCGTTACTTACCTGATATCTGCTGGTAAGGTGAGTCTGGAACAAGTCTCCTGCCAAATCTCTGTGTAAAGCTTGTTATCCACCCAACCGCGAGACTTGTCCTTCAGGACCTGAGTCTTCCCCCCAAGCTTCTGCTTACCGGATCACTATCCTCAGTAAGATAGCACTGTGTGCTTGACTATCTGTTCCTTACTAGAATTAGTCCATACAAGGTTTTTCCTTCCCTTTCTCTTTCTCTGCCTGTCTCTACATCACCGAGTTCTCTCAACCAACCTCCCCTTTTCCCTGGAAACCCTTCCAGTTAGGGAAGGTGGTTATTTCTAGTTTTGTTAACTAACTTTTCTTTTCCAGTTCCCTTTTGGGAATTCAGATATTTTCATGAGTAATTCTTTTAATAATTATTTTAGTGCACATGTAAAATCAACAGAATACTCTCAAAAGAAAATAAATTCCTCAATATCATTCTAATTCAGTTTTTGCTGTAGTAACTTTTAAATAATTACATTTTTACGGGGTCATCACATCTGCCCCTCCTGAGATTGGACATCGTCCCGATGTCTAGTGTCTCCAAATAGTTCCGGGTAAGCTTTACGAAAAAGCTCTTCGTCTTCCCAAGTGGCCTCTTCAGGTCCATAGTGCTGCCACTGCACTTTAATTTGGGTAATAACCCGCTTCCGCAACTGCACTTCTCTCCAGTCGAGAATGCTCAGCGGCTCGACCAGGACCTCTCCTTCCGGTTCGACCTGCAACCAATAACAGTATCAGTCTTTTGTTCCATATACATTTCCAATTAGTTCAATTGAAAGCAATCCTTACCCGTATATCTTGCCACTTGATCACATGCTTAGGGTCATAAATATACTTTTTAAGCATGGATACATGGAAGACATTATGAATTCTAATGTGGCTTGGTAAAGCTAGCTGGTAAGCTACTGGCCCAACTCTTGCCAAGACCTGAAAAGGTCATAAGTAACGAGGTGCAAGTTTAGCACAACTGCTCCATTGCAAAGTACTTTTCCTGGCTTGAATTCTGATGTAGACGTGATCGCCCACCTGATACTATTTGAACGTTCTTTTCTAATCTGCAAAATTTTTCTGCCGATCTTGAGCGACCTTTAGGTTGGCTCGCACCTTTTTGACCATGTCCTCCATCTCCTTGAGCATTTCTGGTCCCAACCTTAATTTGTCCTCCGGGCCACTCCAATTTGAGGGTGTCCAACATTTTCGTCCATACAAGACTTCAAATGGAGACATCTGAATTGATGTGTGATATCCATTGTTGTAAGCGAATTCCACCAAGTGCAAATAGTCTTCCCATTGTGTCGGTTTTTGCATGACACATGCCCTCAATATGTCCTCCACCATCTGATTTACTCTCTTCGTTTGTCCATCAGTCTGGGGATGTAAGCTGTGCTAAAATTCAGTTGTGTACCCAGTTCTGCAAAATAACGCTCTCCAAAAGCCGGATGTAAACTTTACATCCCGATCTAATATTATAGCCTTTGGAAGTCCATGAAGTTTGAACACATTTTGCATGAAAATGTGTGCAATTTGTACCGCCCTGTAGGTGGATTGTACTGGTATAAAGTGTGCTGCCTTACTTAAATTATCTACCACTACCATAATAGAGTCATTGTTCCTCTTTGTTTTAGGCAGCCCAGTTATAAAGTCCATAGATATAATTTCCCATTTCCATTCTGGGATTGGCAGGGGTTGCAATAACCCAGCCGGATGCTGGTGTTCCGTCTTGATTTGCTGACACTCTAAACATCGCGCTAAATATTCAACCACATGCTTTTTCATTCCCGACCAGTAATATTCCTTCCGCAGTGCAGTAAGCATTTTCTGATACCCGGGATGCCCTGCGTAGTGGCTGGTATGAAATTCATTCAAAATTAAATTTTTAAGGCTGTTGTCATTTGGTACAAACAATCGCTTCTTATAAAGCAACATTCCATCCCTGCTTACTTCATATTCTTGCTGACTTTCTTTGCTGGAAAGTGGCATTTGCTGCTTCATTTGTTGGTATTTAGCATCTTGGCTTACTGCTGTTTTCATCATTTCCCACAAGGAATTTTCCCATCTACTGAGTGTAACTTCGTACACACACTGTACCTTTCGACTCAGTGCGTCTGCTACGCGATTTTCCTTTCCCTTCAGATGTTTAATGTCAAAGTCGAACCTGCTTAAGAAATCTGCCCAACGAGCTTGTCTTGCATTTAGTGTGGGCTGACTAAAATAATTTGTTAAGCTGTGATGATCTGTTAATAACAGAAATTTCCTTCCCAGAAGGTAGTGCCGCCACATCTTAAGCGCATGTATGACAGCTGCCAACTCCAAATCATAGGCAGAATACTTCTGCTCATGTTCCTTCAATTTTCTCGATTCATAGGCGATCACTTCCCCTTCTTGCATTAACACACCTCTGACGCCTTCTCGGCTGGCATCGGTACATATCACATAGTCCTTATCTGGATCAGCTATACTTACAACGGGAGCAGACGTGAGTAATTGCTTAAGTATTTCAAAACTTTGTTGACATTCAGAACTCCATTTGAATGTCCTCCCTTTCTTTTGCAAGGACGTGATGGGATATACCACCCTCGAAAAGCCTTCCACAAATCTTCTGTAATATCCAGCCAATCCCATGAAAGATCTGATATCTGCCACGTCTTTTGGCACAGGCCAATCCAGTATGGTTTTTATTTTTTCAGGATCCACGACAATCCCTTCCTTTGTAATCACATGACCCAAATACTGAATTTCCTCTTTATAGAAATCACATTTGCTGAGCTTAGCATACAACTGATGTTCTCGCAGAGTTTGCAGTACCATCCGGAGATGTTCCTCGTGCTCCTCCTTAGAGCGAGAATAAATCAAAATATCATCAATGAATATTAGTACAAATTTGTCTAAAAATTGATGGAACACGCTGTTCATTAAGCACATGAACGTGGCGGGTGCATTAGTCAATCCAAAAGGCAGTACTACAAACTCGTAGTGTCCATACCGGGTCCTGAAGGCTGTTTTAGCAATATCCTCTTCTTTAATTCTGATTTGATGGTAACCAGATCGCAAATCAATTTTAGAAAATACTGTCGCCCCCTTAACTTGATCAAAAAGCTCATCGATCCGAGGTAAGGGGTATTTATTTTTAATTGTGAGCTTGTTCAGCTGCCGGTAATCAATACACATTCGAAGAGTTCCGTCTTTCTTCCTGACGAATAACACCGGCGCTCCCCATGGAGATACACTGGGGCGGATATAATTTTTATCCAGCAATTCTTGTAGTTGCATTTTCAACTCGGTCAACTCAGGTACACTCATTCTATAAGGTGTCCGCGAAACTGGAGCAGCTCCTGGTATTAACTCAATGGTGAAGTCTATATCCCTCTTTGGAGGTAGTCCAGGAATTTCCTCCGGAAACACATCTGCGAACTCTTTTATTACCGGGAGGTGGTCTAGCGGGTTTACCTTATTCTTAGTTTCTGCATAGCCCACCTGAATAGCATACACTTGGCATCTATTCCGGATGCATTTTGCCAGCTGAGATGCAGTGATTGGCCGGATCTGCACTGGTCGTTTAATTCCCTGCATTTCTTGTTCTATTCCCGCATCATCCTTGTACCGTATGATCTTCGTTTTGCAGTTCACTAAAGCCCAATGCTTTTCTAGCCAGTCCATCCCAATTAGGACATCATAGGACCCGAGTGGAAGCATATTCAGGTCTGCCACTACTGGCTGTCCTGCTATCACTATAGGGCAGCTTTTGATTTTTGCCATTACTCGTCTTTTAGCCCCTGTAGCTAGCTGTACCAGCCAAGGGTTCCTGAATTTTTCAGGCTGCAATTTACACTGTTCAACTATCTTTGGACTAATATAACTTAAAGTAGCTCCAGGATCAATTAGAACAGTGATAGAAAGGTCTAAAATTTTACCTTCAAACTCTACCATGGTGGGCTGGTATTCTGCCTGGCGGTCGTCCAAGGCTGCGTTAATTCTTGGCATACTTCGTCCCACGTCACCCACGGTTGATGCCTCATGAATCTGGGATATCTGATCAGTTCCCTTCCTTTGCGGACAATTCTTGACGTAGTGCGGTCCGCCACAACCCCAGCACTGCACTGGGGGTCTGGTTATTCCTTCAGCATCCATCTTGGCGGGTTGTTCACCCATTCTGGTTTCACTGATGGGCTTGGGTCTGAATGAACCTCTCGGTGCTGCTCTACTGTTCTGGCCCTTGCTGCTTCCTTTGACTCCACTGCTCCGACTTCCCCTATTATTTCCAACAATTTTACTATTCTTTTTCTCATTCCATTTTCTGTTGGAACTGTCCCCTTTCTGTTTGCTCTGCTGGTAGCAGATTCTGGCCTTGCGAATAGCTTCATCCATGGTTCTAGGATTGTCAAATTCAATCCTTTCCCTCATATACATGGGTAAACTGCTAACAAACCGCTGCACCTTGGCTTTTTCTTCTTTAAGGTAGGGTACATAGCGGAGCAAAGATGTGAAACGATTGATGAACTCATCCATAGTCTGCTGTCCTAATCGCAGATCATGGAATTCCTTTGCCTTTTCATCATAAAAGCGTTCCGTCAAGTATCTCTCCTTAAAATATTTCTGGAATTTTTCCCACGTTATGGTTCGTTCGCTTACCCCTTTAACGATTTTAACTTCCTCCCACCACAGTGTCGCCTTCCCTTGTAACTGGAAGATAGCCAATCGTGCCTTCAAGTTATGATCATACTCATATAACTGAAAATATTTATTCATATTGATTAGCCATGCCTCAGCCGCTTCCTCTTGTTCCCCATCGAAGTGTGGGGGTTTAATTTTCCGAAATTCTCCTTGTAATTCTACCTTTTGACGCTTTGAGGTGTGCTGTTCTGATGCATTATCAGATTGATCCTCTCCTTCTTCAGGGATTTCAGATTCCGCTTGATAACGTTGCTCCTCCGTCATTCTCTGTTGTTCTGCGCTGGGGTTAGCTAATGGCGGGTTCTGTTTGTCAGACAAACTTTTTAAAATCCTTTCCTGCTCCATTGTCAATCGTGCATTATCCTCCCGTAGCCGAGCCATTTCATTTTTCAGCTCTTGAACTGTTTCTAGTATGGCCAGATTCGTGCTGCGGGTCTCCTCACCCAGCTGCACCCACAACTCTGGGTTGTCTCCAGGATTTGTTGCAGGCCCCCGATTGACTGCGGACCTATGCGGTGCGCTGCCAGCTCCCTGCATGCTAACTATTACTTTGTGGTACCTTGATTGCTCTTTTCTTTCCTTTTGACTAGCCTGTACCTGGCCTGGTCTGATCATGAAACATTTAACATTGTGAGCTACCTGCACAATTTTGTTACCCCAAAAAGAATATCAATGTCATAATGACCTTCTCATCTTTTAATACTTCATTCACATCCCAGAGGCCACAGTATGGATAATCTGGGCTCTGATACCAATTGTCATATATCTACATGCTAAAACATATATACATTAATTTTTTTTTTAATATAGTGTCCACACTTTGGTTATGCGCCTGCACTTGTTTTAAATATAAGGTTATATATAGCCACCACCTCGTATACATGCCTAACCCGAGGAGGTATATGGTGTGGCAGGTAACGTTGTCATACCAATGTTTATTCAATGTTTATTACTTGTCTATAATCTATCGCTGATACGATGGCATAAAAACCCTGTGACTTCTCCTCGAGCGTATCAAGACTGTCCTGCCCTCATTTGTTGGCGCCTCCTGCGCTGGACATCTGGCAACAGCATTGAATCCCGCTGGCCTGTTCACGTGATTGGGGTATGGTTGATGAGCTTGGGACTTTCCCGCGCCTTGCTTTTGGGTAATATCGCCTTCATCAACGGTGTGAGTTTTCTGCATGAGATCAAGGGTCAAAATTGCTCCACGCTTCCACCGCTGGCAGGTAGAGTATATACATGGTCTTTGCTGGATTCCTCGAGGTTTTCCTCATACTGCTCGGCGTTTCACAGCTCTCTGTTCACCACTGCAAGGGTTTTACTCCATAGCTCCGCGCCGAGACCACCGCTATTCCAGGCACATGCGCCACTCCAGAGGGGCTTCCGCTCCATGGTTTTTCATTCTCAAATCGGCCAGGTAATTACACAATCAGTTGGAAGTTCTGATGCGATATTGAATTTAATTGCTATGCAGAAGTTTAATATTTTATCCATTTCTTGACAGGTTGTGAACGGCAGCTTCCAGCTTCTACGGCATTAGAAAATCCCTCCAGATGAGGCCCGCCGAGTTACACAGGTATTTATCTTGGTTCAAGGGTTTAGTTTTCGGTTGATTCTCCTCCGTCCCGCTTCGGGTTGCCAGGGGTTTTCCTCTGTGCTTGAAATGAGGCCCCAACCTTATTATTGCACGGTTGGCCGCAGATCACGATGGACCGATGCTCTTATTCCGGTTCCAAATGTTCTGGGTCTGCTTAAGGAAATTGGGTACCTCTTCGTTTGCGGTGATTTGGGTTCTACCTCTGGTCCCCGAGGCTGAAGTTCACTTAGTTCTATTAAACAACTGTTTATATCTTTGTTTTGCCGAATGTACTGGGACTATAGTTGTATGTATTGTGATTGTATTGAAGCCTGGTTGGAAACCGGCTAGCTTGTTTAATTTGGACTCATATGGCTTGCGGCCGATAGTTTAATATAACTCACTGTTTATGTTACGCTACTGTTACTTTTCATGCTGATAAGAAATGGTTCTCTTTTATGAAGTATATGGTTTGATTGTTACCTGGATGCGTAATGCAATTTCTTATTTTGGAATCCTGCTTTTTCGATTTACGGCATGCATGCACTTTGTTTACAGTATGATCTAAGGGTTCATCCCATATCGTAAATGTATTTAACAGATATGCATAAATTTAAAGAACTATCGCGCCTGCATCTGATTATTATAGATGTATGGTCGACTAGTTCTGGGTTCTCCGTAACACGAAACCCTGATGTTCTAGAAGTTATATAATAGTTATATAGAATGGTTATTGATTTCCTAGTTCGTTATTAGTGGACAATACTTCTGTGACCTCTATGCGATTGTTTAATTTGGTACTTTCCTTGATGCAATTTAAATATTTCCACTGTACATTACAGGAATGTCAATATGGTTTTACCGTATAGCTCTTTTCTCTTCTTGGTAATGGTTTGCATATTTAATCGTTGTAATATTCAGAAGTCTGTTCCACTTAACTGTTCAGATCTTAAGATTCAGAATATTATCTAGGTTTTTGTTTCCCTGTTTGTATTTGTCTGTTCTTCCTTCAGGCTTATTCCGACGCTATGGAATCTCCAGAACCCCCACCTGCTACGGTTTGACCTGGTTCGGGGTTCAGGGTTTATTTGTTCCTTCTTATTACCTTATTAAGATCTTCACTTGACACCATCTAACTGATTGAAGTTATCAGAAAAGGTATTTTGTCTAAGATTATAACGAGAGATATTCGGCTTACTGTGAACATTAAGGGTCAAGATTTGATATCAACCCAGAGTTCTATTTTCCTCATAAATAGCTAGTTTTTCCTGGTTTGGTTTCCCCACGACTGTAAGCCTATTTGTCTGGTAGGAATCAGGCTTGTTTTTGCAAATATACCACTCTCTTTTGTTCAGATAATCTCATTTCTCTATTCTTTGAGTTTTACAGATACTCTGTCTATAATTTCTTTTGCACAGTAAATCATAGTTACACTATATACTGTTTACAATTATTGCATAGACAATCACAGTTACACTATAAGTTACACAGATAACTATGGGGACATGAGGGTTCCGTTACTTACCTGATCTCCGCTGGTAAGGTGAGTCTGGAACAAGTATCCTGCCAAATCTCTGTGTAAAGCTTGTTATCCACCCAACCGCGAGACTTGTCCTTCGGGACCTGAGTCTTCCCCCCAAGCTTGTGCTTACTTGATCACTATCCTCAGTAAGACAACACTGTGTGCTTGACTATCTGGTCCTTACCAGACTTAGTCCATACAGGGTCTTTCCTTCCCTTTCTCTTTCTTTGCCTGTCTCTACAGCCCCGAGTTCTCTCAACCAACCTCCCCTTTTCCCTGGAAACCCTTCTAGTTAGGGAAGGTGGTTATTTCTAGTTTTGTTAACTAACTTTTCTTTTCCAGTTCCCTTTTGGGAATTCAGATATTTTCATGAGTAATTCTTTTAATCATCATTTTAGTGCACATGTAAAATCAACAGAATACTCTCAAAAGAAAATAAATTCCTCAATATCATTCTAATTCAGTTTTTGCTGTAGTAACTTTTAAATAATTACATTTTTACGGGGTCATCACACTATCTCTCCATCTATATATATATATAATTTTCATAAAGCCCCCACTAAGATACACAGGCAAAGAAACTTGAAAAAACCTATGATGGTCATAAGCGTGTTCCATCGTACTTAGTGGAGCTTATTATTATGTTATGTGTTCTATTTTCCTCCGAGATGCCCCTGCGGCTAGACCTAAGCATTATTTTCAAACATATGGGGCGTTTTTTTCTCGAAAGTATATATATAATATAATTTTTATTTCTTCAAGAACTAATGCTATTGTATTTATATACAGAAAAAAATGATTTTGCTTTTATTGCCGAAAATAATAATTTAGTTTCTGCTCCATTGATTGGAAGTAAAAACTTTCAAACCCTAACCACATAAAAAAAATTTAAAACACAGAAACTTGACAACAAGAAGATCAAATCTAGTACTTGCTTGGGCCAGAGATAGACACATCGCCGACTATCAAAACCTGTATGGATTCATGAAGCGATTTGACAACTTCCATGAGATCTTCATGTCCCCCAAACTTCATACGAATCTTCAATAATTGCTTCCGAGAAATGCAGGAGCCCGTGCAATCTTTTTATTTGAAAATCAATCCGCATGATTACGTCCTCAGCATATATGTTTAGACACAGGTGGTCTCTCGCAAATTTATCTATCGGACATGGGATTATGCGAGTAACCACATGCCGCCTTTACAGAAACCACAAATTAAACGTGTTGAAGCGAATAGGCTATACAAAAGCAACAACATTGTATATTGAACTCATATATTCAGAGTGATGCTCTGCCGAAAAAGATACAGAGGAGTGTGGATCAAACACATCACCTTGATATATTCAGTCTTTCAATACATAGGCGACAACATTGTGAATCGATTTGGGCACATCTTGAAACAATTGGGAGAGATTGCTATTTTGAAATCTGCCTTGAACAATGAGGAAATGGCTATCAGGCAAATGGATCGAATTCCTCCATCATATCTGGCTCAGTTTGAAGAGATTCCCATTGTGAAATTAGTCTTTAATAATGAGGAAACAACTGCAATTCCTTTACACACTGTTAACTAAATGTTAGGGTTGAATTCAAGAAATATTAATTACAATAGCGGAAAAAATAAAAAAGTTACCTAAATTTAGAAAAGGAAATATTAATTACAGTCTTGAAAGATCCACAAAAATAACATTAAATTAAAAACATAACAAAGTAAAATAATTAACTTTTAAATTTAAAAAAATGGAAAATTAAAAATTAAAAGCTAAATTAAAAAAAAAAAAACATTTAATTTTTTTGAGATAAAATATTGGTAATTTCAAAGTTAGAATGACGGAGGTGTCCATGGAAAAACAAAAACAAAATTAAATTAAATTTTAAAATAACATTTATTTGTTTTTAAAGTAAAAAATTGGAAGTTTCAAAGTAAAACATAAAATATAGAACCCATTTCTACATAAATTGTAGCTTGATATTCACAAATAGTAACTTTTTTATAATTAATAATTTAGAACATAACTTAAATGTGGAAGAACAATAAATTCAATAAAATGTACTTCACATATAACCCTATAAACTTGTTGTGCATAGACTTTAGTCAGAGTATTTAAATTTTTCTTTTCGACATCTTTATAGTTTGGTGTATTTTGTCAATGGATATACCTAGTTCTCAATCTTTAAGTTGAATATGACAACCAAATTTATCAAGTAAAAGGGTTTTGTTGGTACCCATTAGTTAAACTTTGAATAGAATATTAAAGGGAACATAAATAACTTTTCTACTTCAAATTATATTCTTGTTTCAATAATTGTAATGCTTAATATGGACCAACTAATCTCCAAAATTTGTTGTTCTCAAGCATTACTATGGAGGTGTGAATCACTTATTTTTTTGTCTAACATAGGAATGATTACTTATCTTCAATTTATTCCTAGACATGTCCATGTTGAAACAATCCTTGCAATTATCATTATCTTCCTTACTCAAATCCTAATTCAAATTATTAGAGAAATTCTATTATTACATGTTCTATTAACAAAATATAAAATTGTGTGCACAATATTTTTATTCATGATATTCTCTATACATATAGACTAATTCTTAAAATAATATAATAATTATCTACACTAATTAATAATAATATAAAAAATTATATATTCGGAGTTGTTTTCAACTAGGATTAAGACTTTGCATTAACACTAGGAATATTTTGCAATACTAATAAATAAATGATATATTTTTTTTAATTATCAGTAGCATTATAATAATAAATTATATTAGTTAATAAATATATATAATATATCAATTTGTATTTATCCGAATCTAAATTATAATTTAATATTATTGAATTTTGAATCACCTTTCCCAATGGAAATCAATATTGACGGAATAGAATATTAAGGAGAGATCATCATGAAAAATAAAACATATAAAAATAAATAATATTATTTCTAAAAGAATAAATATTATTTAAAAATTAGTTGGAAAAATAAGGTACACTCTTACTTATAGAGGTATTGGTTTTTTCATTAGAATCCATCAATACAATTTCAAGAAATATTGTGATATTTCATTGTTTCAAATTAGTTAGAAAAAATTCACTAAAAAGGCCATTTTTTCTATTAGCTAGACTAAGTGAAGAAAAAAAAAAAAAACTTTATTATCAATTTTTCAAAAATATTTATTTTATATCTTTTCAATTTTGTCTAACTTTAGTGATAGTGCTAAATGAATATTCAATCCATACCTACTTTGAGATGATAAAATAGTGTAGAAATAAGTGTTATATGTTATTGTCTATATTCCTTTCCATTATCCGCTTTATAAACACTATCATGCATGCACATTACCATTTTTTGTAGTGATTAAGTGAAAGAAATGGGTTCCATGGAATTCTTTTCAGTTATGATGATGAACCATCAATGGAGAAGGATTTTCTTTATGATGTAGCATGGCTAAATAAGAATTTTACCATATTTTTCATAGTTCTAGCTATATATATATATATATATATATATATATATATATATATATATATATATATATATATATATATATATAGCATGGATCTAGGTAAGCTCGATTGGGCTTTCAAGGTCTTAAAATACACATTTCCAGTACCTCTTATGCAAATTGTTTTGCACCAACCTTTTGTACCCTAGTGAAATTAGGGAAAAATTTGTCCTTAGGTGTTGGATTGACTAAGGAATATTCTATCCAATGGCATATGATTTTTGAAATTTTCTAATTCATACAATTTTTTCATCTATTTTTCTCTTAAACATAATGCCTCAATTTTTGACCAATTTAAAGAGGGCAGATTAAAAAACAATAACAAACAAATTTAGGAAAAAAATAAAAAAATAAAAAAATTACCACTATCTTAGTTTACTATTCATGTAATAGTTGAAAAAAAACTTATGGGAATACATGCGTCTGCAAAATCCAATTGAAATATTTATTTGTAAACATAAAAAAAGGGAGTATAATATATATTTTTCATAAACAAATAAATTTTTGATATGAAAAACATAGTTCTATTGTTGTAGATCATGCTTATATCTATCTATCTATCTATCTATCATGCAAAAGGTATGGAAATTTCCTCACTGAAATATAAATGGCACAATTTAATGGTTCTTTTCGTTAGTATGTTACTTGTGAAGGGTGAAACAAACTGGTTTTTAGTTATCATGAAAGGTTGCTAATGGAATTTCTCATCCATAAACTTAATTTTCCTTTTCATCTTTATAAAAGCATAACTAAAATGTCTTGAACATACCAGTCACATCGCAAGAACTTTGAGAGATCACTCTTTCCCCACAATTTCATCTATATTCTAGTTAGACATCATTTGGAAAAAACATGGGATGAGTATGATCATTTCCTGGATCAAAATGGTTTTGAAGAACCCCAGTTACCCAAGTATTTTAATTCCTTAGATATTGAGGCACAAAATCCTTTACTAGGAAATCTTGTTCAATCGCCACATCGTCATTCAGTATAGAATGATTGTGAAAAATGAGTTCATGAAGAAAACCCTTGTGTTTCAAATGATAATAACATTGAAACCTGAGACCTACTAGTGTTTTCTGAACTAGAAGCATGAACAAGGGTACTACTACCTAACATATGAAATTAAAATAGGAATTTAGGGATAAAAGGGAAGTGAAAACCTCCAGCGTAAGTCTTTAGGCCAAAATTTTACCCAAAGAACGTGCACATGAAGAAGAGATCAATCAATCAGAACAAAACCCTCAATCTAAAGTTAAGATTAAACAAATCCAGAGAAAAATTTCGTGAACATGGCAAAACAGACAATAGAATACTCCTAGCAACAATGAGTTATTCCATATTGAGGCTCATCCTGAAATCTTACCAAAATGAAATAGGCAACATGTATAAGATAAATTGGGATTTTTGTGTTGATCTCACTTTTTGTCATGATAGTCCTCGAACCAACATCCATTCGAATGAGGCTAAAGTAAGAACATGTATTGGTACCAACAAAACTTGCTATTGTCCCATGTCATGAAAAGTGTATTAGTGAGCTTGTCCGTGAATATAGGAAACTCAAAACTTAAATTCAAACTAAGGAAAGACACAGGGAACATAAATTTTCCAATAATAAAAATAAATCTCAATCTAAAGATATACATATTATTACCAATTATATCTTCTAAAGAATATGGTTCTAGTCCTGATAAGTAATGACTTTCTTTTTATCTATGAGAAGGATTTTTCAAGTTTTCAAGGTATGTGTCTATTTTGCTTTATTGTACTAAACTTAAAAAAGGGAAAATCCAAAATCCATGATTTTGTAGCATCCCTACATTGTTATCCATATAAATGCATAATATAAGTCTTGTTAGTTGTAACAAGTCCTCCATATTCCCTGGATGATGACCTTATATTCCAAATGGGCAATAACTAAGTTATAAAGGAGAAAAGTCATAAAGAGGAAGTCTAGGTCATAAAGGAGAGAAGTCATGTACTAAATGATTACATTCTACATATTTCTTATTACAATAATAGGCTTGTTTATTTGAGAATAAGCATCTCACATTTTTAATTTAATTATTAACAATTATTAGGTGAATGTTAGAGATTTAACCCTTAAGGAATATGCTAGAATGGTCATAGTAGTATTCACATTTCAAGGGTTAAGATTTATCTCCAAGTTAATTATGCTCTTTTAATTAATTAATGTCAAATTGTTTAATTAAAGAAAACATCATATCAACATGTGTCTAATTAAATAAAACATCATATCAACATATGCCATATTGGACATGTGGTATTAATAAGCCATCGTATTGGGCCATAGTATTATGAGAAGATATATTTACTTGAGTTATGAATTTCCATGGTAAAGTAGGGATAAAAATTTAAAATAAATTTATAATTTAGTTAAATTTTATGACTCTTTTTTATCTGATTAATGTGAGATGTATAATGTGGTATTTTTTTTATGCTTCTCATGGATTAATGTGTATATAAGTCATTTAATTTATATGGTTGCACTAGTTCAAAAGAAAAAGAAGTCTGGTAAAACTTCTTATTATCGGGGGTGTAGTCTTGCTGAGTTGGTAATGTGAGATGTATAATGGGGTAAGTTTTATGATCCTTATCATGGATTAATGTGTGTACAAGTCATTTAATTTATATTTTTACACTTGTTCAAAAGAAAAAAAACCCTAGTAAAATAAAGTTCTTATTATGGGGGATGTAGTCTTGTTGAGTCGTTTCTTGTTATATGGTACTCATTTGAAATACAACATCAACCCAAGGATAAATACAATGTAACCTTTGATATTTTTAGTAGACATCACTTTATGTATAAATACAAAATTGTTCTCAAAATGGCAATGAATCTACTCTATAGTGGGCATGCATACCATGCAAATATATTTGTATATGTCAAGTACATAATCTGTGGTATAGTGAAAAGGAATAATCTTTTAAATCATATAGTGCTCTAGAGTAAATTATAGTTGTTTGGAAAATACAAGGATGGAAGGTTGGAGAATAGTTTCTTCGAAGGAATACATTCTCTAAACTATCAATTTTCTTTTTGGCCTTCTAGGATAAACTTTTAGTTGTTGAATATGTATAAAAACAAAAAAAAATTAACAAAATATATCTAAAATTACAACAACAACAACAAAAATAAAGGTGACGCACCAACCAAAAGACAATCAAAATTATTTCTGCACTTTAAACCATACAAAGTAAAGTGCCCATGTTATTTTGAGAAGACTCTATAATAAATAACCATACAGAGCAAAGTGTGCAGGGTATTTTGAGAAGGCTCTATACTAAAAATAGTTAAACACGCAAATTCAATAACCAAAATAAGATAGATTATCTCACATTCCATATCATTAACAAAAAGTGGTAAAAAATGGAGTAATTCACTATAAAATGTAATTTCAAATATTTAAAACCTTTGTATTAATGTAGCTATAAAATATTTAAAATGTATTTAAATTATCAATATTAAGAAAACTAATTATCAATATTAAGAAAACTAACACATTTTTAATAGAGATTTATGTACTAGCACAATTATATAAAATTAATGGCTAGTGACTGTTAATACATCTTACGTTGGTAAAATTTAAAAAATTATGAAATTAACTATTTTTATTATTATTATTATTATTACTATAAGTTAAACATATACTTATTTCAGAAAGCATGGAAGAAGATGTTTATTGATGAAGGAGTTTCTTAATCTATAGATAGGGTATGCAACAACACTGTGGGCTAGAGCAAAGACTTCTCAATATCACATACATAACTCATATAATATGAAACTTGCTCGTATCATATTTAATTAATTAATCAATTTCACTAAAATGAAAAAAAAAACCGTAACTACCTTGCACATAAATCTCAGTCCTTGATTTGTCTATACCACTAAAAAAATCATGAAAGATTTAATGGTCCTAACATAGATCTAATAATAATTAATAATTAAATTAAAGTTTTAGAATCTTCATTCTATTTTAAAAGAAACATGTTTATTGATATAATTAATTTTGACTTCATCTTAACTTTGAGTTAGCAATCACATTTGAAATAGTAAACATATAATTTGATATTAAAAACTTGTAATTTTCAAATTAAAAAATACATGTCAAAATTAAGAGTAAATTTATTATTATTGAAATGTAAATAAAGAAATGTAAAAAAATATTGAAACCTAAATGCAAATATGTTATATATTATTGAATACATAAAAATGAAAAAGATAGAAAAATGAAACTAGCTCTATTCGGTTACTTATAGTACCTTGAAAAATAGATCTCTTTGGTCACTTATAGTAACTTTGAAGAAATATTAATAGTCGATAATAGAAAGCACAGGAGCATAAAAAACTTACACCACTCTAGATTACATAAAGTATTTGTCGCCTAAAATATAACTGTCAATAAAAAAAAATTACCATTTCCAATTAAAAAAACCTGAAAAAGAGTAATTCAATTATATTGATATGGAATCTATATGAAAAATGAGTTAAGAAAAAAATAAAAACATATAACGAGCTTTGTTTCTCTACCACCACTACTTCTCCAATTAACCCTGTAATATTAATTGAATTGCTGACGGGGAAAAGATGATCAATTATATTAATTAAATTGCTTACCACAAACATATAACGAGCTGTCTCTCTACGATTATTGCTTATCTAGTTAACCCCGTAATATTAATTGAATTGCTGACTGCCAAAAGCAGTGGACAAGAAAAGCCGTGTGCCAAGATTACAGAAGGTACTATTTACGGAAAATTCAAATTGAAGTCTGAACATTCCAAATTTGAATGCACGCGGACAGATGACGTGGTTGTGTAGAGAATTTCTTGAAAAGCATTTCTTGAAAGGAAAACCAACTTTTTGTAAGAAAATTTTAAGAAGAGCATCTCACGTTTTTTGGTAAACTCTGACCCACTCTTCATTTAACAGATAAGCTTTTATCAGATATTAGGGATATTTATGCCGCCAAAAGCAGTGGACAAGAAAAGCCGTGTGCCAAGATTATAGAAAGTACTATTTACGGAAAATTCAAATTGAAGTCTGAACATTCCAAATTTGAATGCACGCGGACAGATGACGTGGTTGTGTAGAGAATTTCTTGAAAAGCATTTCTTGAAAGGAAAACCAACTTTTTGTAAGAAAATTTTAAGAAGAGCATTTCACGTTTTTTGGTAAACTCTGACCCACTCTTCATTTAACAGATAAGTTTTTATCAGATATTAGGGATATTTATGCTGCCAAAAGCAGTGGACAAGAAAAGCCGTGTGCCAAGATTATAGAAAGTACTATTTACGGAAAATTCAAATTGAAGTCTGAACATTCCAAATTTGAATGCACGTGGACAGATGACGTGGTTGTTTTGAGAATTTCTTGAAAAGCATTTCTTGAAAGTAAAACCAACTTTTTGTAAGAAAATTTTAAGAAGAGCATCTCACGGATCACAGCTTTTTCCAGATATTAGGTATCTTTATGCGGCTTTGAAACAGATGATGTTCTCTTCTATAGTCGGAAGTTCTCTTCCATCTATCATCTGTATTTTCTCTTCTAAAACACCCGAAAAAACACTTCCAAAATTAACACACTTCCTCTTCTACGTATCATCTCTTTGTCTGCCTTTCGCATCACAACGTTTCATTGTTTGGGAAAAGCTGATGGGTACTTGGAGTACCATCTCCATCTTCCAATTCATACAAGTTGTGATGCCAACATTGCCAAACCTAACTGTTAACTCCTTCACAGCACCTCATTCCTCGTTGTTTTTATCAATGACGGAAGTTGACCTCGTTGTTTTTATCAACCACGGAAGTTGAGCGGTTGAGGAAACTGAGATCTGGATTAGAGATCTCGATTTAGTCGTATTTATCGGCGGATGACCAGGAAATCAACATTGGGTTAAGATATTGATACTACTGTTTCCTGAATCAAATGGCTTATTTTTGAAATACAGTTTAAGCATTCAGGGTTAACTGTTCATATAATGTTTCATTGAGCACAAGTTAGGGTTCCTGTCAATTCCACTAAAAAATTGAGCCCAGATTGCCTGCAAAATTCATCATCAACGGCCACGGTGTGGCATTCAAATAAACGAAGATTTGCTCAGTTGCGTGTGCATGTGTACTTACCTGGACGCTTTCGATCTTACAACGTCCAGATAACTAAAAAGATCTTTATATCAAGAAAATATGCGTTCTCTGGTTATTTTCTGTACTGATTCAAATAATTATTTACCTCTTTTCCGCCATAGTAAAGCATGACGGTTTATCTTCCAGAGTAGAGATGGCTTCGAATTCATCGAACTCACCTTGTGCTACCTGCAAATTCCTAAGAAGAAAGTGTACTTCAGAGCGTGTATTTGCGCCGTCTTTTTATCCAGAAGAACCTCAAAAATATGCCAATGCTCACAAGATCTTTGCAGCAAGCAACGTGGACAAAATTCTCAATGATTTGGAGAGTCATCAACGGGAGAGGAAGTTGAAGCTCGTTATGGGTGGGTTGGAGTGATCTCCATCCGCCAGAGATAAGTGCAACAGCTACAGAAAGCACTGGCGACTGCCATGCAGATCTTCTTTAGTACATCTCTGCAGTGGAGCCTGTTCTTAATCTACATATTCCAGACTCCCCACTGCCAGCTTAAGTTCACATGATCCATGCCACAACTAGGGAACATCAACATGAAAATTTAATGGAATTTGCTAATTCTAGAGAAGAGCTACAGCTGAATAAAGAGCAGCTTCTAGAATTGGCCTTGAGAATCGGGGGTTCCCACGATGCTGGCCTGGCTGCGCTGGGTATGACGAATCATGCCTATGCTAGCGACCGCGGTACAGGCAGTAGGCCAAGAAATTTTTGCATTTGCAAATTGGAAGTGTTTTCGCTAGTGTATGTCAATGCTTTTGTGGCTGTAATTCTGTTAGTTCTTTTGTTTTTCTTTGTATGTGTCTCTGAGTTGTGTGTCTGTACCTTGTAGCCTTTGAATAAGGAAGAACGGATCTGAATTTGACCAAGAAGATCAGGGATGCAGGGATGATATTTGTTACATCCATCACAGGTATTTATTTCATATTCATATTCATATTTTATTTTTTTGTTTTGATTGCACGTTTTGATGGCATAAATTAGTGTAGAATTTTCAATTTTCTTGTTCTTTATTTCTTCCTTTATCTCCTTCACTATTTCCTCTGCTTAATGTTAATGTTTTTAAATATTTATGCTCTGTTATTGCTCCTTATATCTCATTAACATCTTTTTGCTCTCTTCTTGATTCGTTGGAAATCTTATTAATTTTTCTGAATTTTTAGTTTTTTTTCGACCTTCATGCTCTCTTCTTTTTCCTAAACCCTTTCAATCTTTTTGCTATGTTCTATTTGATCTTATTGCAATGTTTTTTGTCATAAAGCTTTGAAAACATTTTTAATTCTGGCTTTTACACAATATTTGAAATTTTTTCCTAGTGGCTGTGTTTAAATTGTTTCTCAAACTCTGCTAAAGCTTTTCGTAGGCAACTCTATATCATTCCCTATTTCGCCTTTCTAGTTGTCTTTGCTCTCTTCCAACCCTTTGCATTTAGTTTAGAATTGATGAATCCTACTACCACCTTTATAACATTCGGGACTCCTCCACATATCTTGACTATCTACTTCAACTCATTAGGAGGTGGCTGCTTCTCACTATCATCATCCATTGTTTTCTCACTATCATCATCCATTGTTTTCTTGAAAAGATCTGATGCCTCTTCTTCAATAGGGTATAATTCTCTTTTTACTCCTTATTCCTACTGCATCCCTCAACATCCATTCAACTTAGGTATTTTAAATTTTTATATAAACTATTTCCTTACATTTCATTCTTTACTTTTTCTTTTTTTTTTAATATTTTATTTATTCAATAAATAATTATATTAAATTAGTTTATATATAACAAATAAAATTAATATCATATAATTAAAGTTGTTCTATATTCTATCTTATTTGATTTAAGTCATTTATATTTATATGGTTATTAGTGATTTTTTTTTACTTAATTATTATATTTTAATTGTTTAATTATATTTGTGTTTGTATAGTTATTTATTGATCTGAAATTATACAAGAATATTTTTGTAAATTAAATGTTTTGATTTATAACTTATTATTTTATTATATGTAATTAATTTTTTTAAATGTACCCATAAATTGTATTTTTTTTTTATTACATGATATATTCGTTAGATGACATGACATTAATATTTATGTAGAGACATTGTTTTTTATTTGTAATGATATGTATATGTTGGTGTATTTTATGTCTTTTTTAAATGAAAGAACTTTTTGTTTGTTTGTTTATGTGATATGATGGTTGTGCTTTTGCTAATTAGATAATATAATTGCACTGAAAGAAAATATGATGTTGACAATTGTTTGCATGTTTAATGTGTAGATATTTTGGTATCTATTTGTTTTATTGTTTTTTAGATGATATAATGATTGCGTTTCTTAGATAATATGATGATAATTGATTTCTAAATTATAAGATGTTTTTCTTTGCTACATGATGTGGATTGTATTTGTTAAATGATATGATTATGATAATGATGATTATGCTTTTGTTTGTTAAATGTCATGCGAGAGAGAGAGAGAGAGAGAGAGAGATCATGGGAGTAGAGAGAGGGATGGAGAGGTAGAGCGAGGGGGAGAGAAAGTTGAGGGTGTGGGAAGGGGAGGAAGAGAGACAAAGAAAGGGAGGGAGGGGATGAGAGAGAGGGGGTGGGAAGAGAGAAAGGGGGGAGAGGAGTTAGCGGAGAGAGTATGCTACTGAGAGAGATAGGGGGATATGTGGAGAGAAAGGCGAAAATAGAGATATATCTGCGAGAAGAGAGTGGGAGATGGATAGGGCGAGGAGGAGTAGGAGGGGAAGAGAGAGAGAGAGGGGGAGAGAGAGAGAGAAAGAAAGGGGGACAGAGAGAGGGATGGTGGAGAGAGATGGCGAGAGGGGTAGGGAGAGGGACAGAGAGAGAGATAGTTGGCGGGAGAGATGAGAAGAGGGAGAGGGGGAGATGGAGCAGGAGGGGGAGAGAGCAAGAGAGGGTGATGGGGAGAGAGAGAGAGATACGGGGAGAGAGAGAGGGAGAGGGGATGAGAGAGTGGGAGAGCAGGATGGGTAATTGAAGAGATTGGGAGATGGGGAGAGAGAGAGAGAGAGAGAGAGAGAGAGAGGGCAGGAGAGGAAGAGGGAGATGGAGAGGGAGAGAGAGAGGGAGATAGATGAATGAAGGGAGAGGGAGAAACTAGAGAGGAGGGAAAGGGGGAGAGAGAGGTAGGGATTGAGATAGAGATAGGGGGAGAGAGAGGGGGTGTGGGAAGTGGAGGGGGAGGGAGAGGGGTGATGGGAGAGGTGGAGGTAGAGGAGCAAAGAGAGAGATAGGTGGGGAGAGTGAGGCAGAGAGTGAGAGGGGGAGTGGTAGGGGAAGAGATCGAGAGAGGGAGAGAGAGAGAGTAGGGAGAGGGGCACAGAGAGTGGGAGATGGTGAGGGTGAGGGGAAGAGAGAGGGAGAGGGGAAGAGGGAGACAGAGAGAGGTAGGGAGAGAGAGGGATAAGGAGAAGGAGGGAGAGGGAGAGAGAGGATGAGTGGGAGGGATAGTAAGAGAGGGAAGGAGAGGAGTAGGGAGAGATTAAGAAGAAGGGATAAAGTAGGAGAGTGGTGGGAGGGAGCAGAGGGATGTAAAGGGAGGGAGGGAGAGGGAGAGAGAGAGAGAGGGTAGGATGGGGAGAGAGAGGGGAAGTGAGAGTGAGAGGGAGAGAGGGGAGAGAGAGAGAGGAAGGGAGGGAGAGGGAGAAAGAAGAGAGGGGGAGGGAATGGGAGAGCGAGAGTGAAGGAGCGGGGGAGAGAGAGAGTTGGGGGGCAGAAGAGTGGGAGGGAGATAGAGTGAGAGAGAGAGATGGTGGGGTGAGAGAGAAATATATGTGGGGAGAGAGAGAGAGGGATCACAGTAGACATAGTGGGAGAGGGAGAGAGGGAGGGCTTGGTGGAGGTGAAGAGAATGGGAGAGGGTGAGGGGAGAGAGAGGGAGAGGGAGAGGGAGGGAGAGTGGCAGGGAGGTAGGGAGAGGAGGAGAGATAGAGTGATAGAGAGAGAGATAGAGATGGGGGGCAGGGAGAGGTAGGATGGATAGGCAGAGAGAGATAGTTAGGGGTTGAGGGCAGGAGAGGGTGAAGATGATATGGTGGGAGAAGGGAAGAGGGAGAGGGAGGTAGTGTGGTGGGGAGGCAGGGAGAGGTGGAGAGATAAAGCGATAAAGAGTGAGAGAGAGTGAGAGAGGGAGGGAGGGAGGAGAGAAAGATGGTAGGAAAGAGAGGGGGGGAGAGAGAGAGAGGTGAAAGGAAGGGGGAGAGAATCAGAGCTATAGAGAGAGGGGGAGTGGGGGAGAGACAAAGAGGGATGAGGCAAGAGAGAGAGAGGGAGAGAGATAATTGGGGAGAGAGATGGGGAGAGGGAGAGGGGGAGATAGGGGGACGAGGAGAGAGATAGAAAGAGGGCGCGACATAGTTGGAGAGGAAGAGGGGGAGTGAGAGTGGGAGGGGAGGTGAGCAAGAGAGGGGTAGGGGGAGACGGAGAGGCAAAGGGAGAGAGAGAGGAGGAGAGGGAGAGATATAGAGGGGGATATATGGATAGATAGAGAGAGAGAGAGAGGGGTAGAAAAGAGTAGTAGAGGCAGGGGGTGGATAGAGCATGACACTTTAGTAAATTCCTTTAATAAACACTTTAAAAAAGTTACAAAACTCTTGTTAAAATTTTATAAAATTATTAGGGTGTAGGTTTTAGGGTTTAGGGTTTATAACACTTAAGAAAAGTTTCAAAATGCTTACTGAAATGTTATAAAATTTATAGGGTTTAGGGTTTTAAAATTTTACAAAATGCTTGCTAAATTGTAATAAAATGCTTAGGGTTTAGAGTTTATAACAATTTAGTAAATTCTTTAAATAAACACTTAAAAAGAAGTTACAAACGCTTGTTAAAATATTATAAAATACTTAGGGTTGAGGGTTTAAAATGTTATAAAGTGCTTATGGTTTAGGGTTTAGGTTGGGGGTGTGGGTATTAAGGCTTAGGGTTTATGATTTATAATGCTTTAATAAATTCTTTTAATAGACACTTATAAAAAGTTTAAAAACGGTTTTTAGGGTTTAGGGTTTTTTTGGGGTTTTTAGGGTTTAGGGTTTTTTAGGGTTTAGGGTTTATGGTTTTTTAGGGTTTAGGGTTTTTATGGTTTATTGGATTTTTAGGGTATAGGGTTTGCAGTTTAAGGTTAAGGTTTTAGGGATTAGGGGTTTATGGTTTATAGAACTTTGGTAAATGGTTTTAGTAAACATTTAAATAAAAGTTACAAAACACTTTTTAAAATGTTATAGAATCATTAGGTTTTAGGATTTGAGGTTTAGGGTTTAGGGTTTAGGTTTAGGAGTTTGTGGTTTATAGTTTATAAGACCTTAGTCAATGCTTTCAAGCTTTAGGGTTTAGGGTTTAGGGTTTATAAGACCTTAGTACATGATTTTACGGTTTATCCTTTAGGCTTTAAGAATTGAGATATAGGGTTTGGGGTTTGGGGTTTAGGGTTTAGGTTTTATAACACTTTAGTAAATTCGTTTATTGAACACTTAAATAAAAGTTACATAACGTTTTCTAAAATCTTATAAAATTCTTAGTGTTTAGGGTTTACAGTTTGGGGTTTGGGATTTAGGGTTTCAGGTTTAGGGTTTAGGTTTTAGGGTTTATGGTTTAGGGTTTAAGGTTTAGGATTTATAACACTAAAGTTACAAAATGCTTTTCAAAATATTAAAAATATATATAGTTTAGGGTTTAGGGTTAAATATTTATAACACTTTAGTGAATTCATTTAATAAAAACTTAAATAAAAGTTTAAAATTCTTTTTAAAATGATATAAAATGATTAGGGTTTAGGTTTTAGGGTTTGTGGGTTTAGGGTTTAGGTTTTTGGGTTTATGGTTTAAGGTTTATATCACTTTAGTAAATGATTTTAATAAACACTTAAATAAAGGTTACAAAACACTTTTTAAAATGTTATAAAATTCTTAGAGTTTAGGACTTAAGATTTAGGGTTTATGGTTTCACGTTTGGGGCTAAGAGTTTGAGTTTTAGTGTTTACGGTTTAAATGTTACAAATATTTTTTAAAATGTTATAAAATTCTTAGGATTTAGAATTTACGGTTTAGGGTTTATAACACTTTAGTAAATGATTTTAATATACACTTAAATAAATGTTACAAAACACTCTTTCAAATGTTATAAATTAATTTGGGTTTAGGTTTTAGGGATTAGGGTTTCAAGTTTATAACACTTTAGTAAATTCTTTTAATAAACATGAAAATATAGTTACAAAACGCTTTTTAAAATGTAATGAAATGATTAGGGTTTAGGTTTTATGGTATAAGGTATAGGGTTTAGGGTTTGGGGTTTAGGGTTTATAACTCTTTAGTAAATTGTTTTAATAAACACTTAAATAAAAGTTACAAAACACTTTTTGAAATGTTATAACAAGATTAGGGTTTAGCATTTAGGGTTTAGGTTTTTAGTTTTAGGGTTTATAGTTTAGGGTTTAGTTGTTATGGTTTAGGGTTTATAACACCTTAGTAAATTATTTTGATAAAAAATTAAGTAAATCTTAGAAAACTATTTTTAGAATGCTATATTTTCTTAAGGTTTAAGATTTATAATACTAGTAAATTCTTATAATAAGCACTAAAATAAAAGTTAAAATAAATTCTTAAAATGTTATAAATTTATTAGGGTTTAGGGTTAAGAGTCTAGTGTTTATAAGACTTTAGTAAATCCTCTTAGTAAACACTTAAATAAAAGTTAGAAATTTTTTTAAGCTGTTATAAAATGCTTAGGGTTTACGGTTTATGGTTTGGGGTTTAGTGTCTATATTTTAGGGTTTATGGTTTATAACACTTTGGCAAATGATTTTAATAGACACTTAAATGGAAGTTACAATATGTTTTTTAAAATGTTATAAAATGATTAGGGTTTAGGGTTTAGGGTTGAGGGTTTGTGGTTTATAACACTTTAGTAAATTCTTTTAATAAACACTTAAACAAAAATTACAAAACACTTTTTAAATTTTAAAAAATGCTTAGGGTTTAGGGTTTAATGTTGAAAATTTGGGGTTTATGGTTTAAGGTTTAGGGTTTAGGGTTTATGATTTAGGGTTTAGAGTTTGGGGTTTAGAGGTTATGGTTTAGGGTTCATAATAATTTAGTGAATGCTTTTAATAAACACTTAAATAAAAGTTTCAAAATACTTTTTAAAATGTTATAAAATGGTTGCCACATCTCTTCTTTGAGATAAGCTACCATTGCCCAAGCTAGTTTATTTCCATTTTGTATGTAAGCATATTTCAATTCTTTGATATTAATGACATGAAGTTTTGATTCTGCTTCAACTCTATGTTTCTATTTATATTTTTATTTTGTTGCATTACTGCATAAGTTTGGATCATCATAACATTCACTAGGAGTAAAATCACTCCTCCTTAGGACCACTACAAGCACATGCCATAATCTAAGATGTTGAGTAGTTTTATTGAGGGATTCTTTCTTGGAGAGTGCAATATTTGGAGTTTGTTTTGAATTAGGACATAATGCGGAGAATTAAAGCTTGGATCCTCTTTTAGAGAGCACAAAACCATGTCAAAAGGAGTGCTTGAAATGTGGAACCTTAGCTTAAAAACCATGAATCTTTGGAGGTGGCTTCCAACCACCATAGGGCACTTGTACATCTTCACTAAACTACCCTCATGTGGATATATTGTAATAACTTATATTAGGTTGCTGCGCAGTTGATTATTGTCGCTAATCATGTTAGTTTTTTCTATTGTTCAAAGAAAATAATTACTATTACATAAATTTATATCTTTATTGGTTAATTGTTGTTCTTATAGTAGATTAGACTGAAATTATAATATTATTAAAGCATATATATTCAAATACTATATTAATTATCGGTTTAATATAATTATTGTTTTTATGGGTAGTCTAAATTATGGATGAAATATAAATTTTCATGATCAATTTGTTAATTAATTTTAATTTTAACCAAATTCCAACACAGATTTTTAAAAACCTAAGTTTAAGTTGTTTAATTTGTCAAATTTTGAGTGCCTGAAGGTATTTTATGGGGATTGAATTCATTTATGCATTCAAAAATATATTTTAGACAACAAAAAATCATAGTGTTGCTTGAAATTGGTCTTTCTTGAAATTGTATCCCCATATTCTCATGAAAAAAACTATTACGTTTATAAATTGGACTACTCCTTATTTATATATTTTTAATTTATAGATTTTATTATATTGCACTGGAATTTTTCTATTCGATATTGTTACGTTGCTGAATAATTTTTATCACTAAATTTATATGGATAACTAATTTAAATGTTAATGGTATATTAGGTTAGCACATTAAATACTTACCCCTATCACTTAAGCTTTCTACTGAATGTTGTAATTTGTATTATATTTCTTGAAAAGATTATGAAGGATAACTATGCACAAAATGAGTTGAATTTGGTTTGTAGCTAAGACAATTCCTCACTAATATAAGTTTGAACCTTTCTAACTAGAACTCATAATAATGCACACATACAATACATAATTGCCAATCAAAATTTGAAAACACTATTTTTGGCTGCTGAGTGAATATTTGGAGACAAATACAATAATATTAAAAATTAAATCAAATCAGATAAACATTTCCTAAGATATTTTATATTAATATCTATTGGTTTTTTACTAATATTATATGACTAACTATTTCAAATGTGTTTCAAATTGACACATTAAATACTTATCTCCAAGAAGTGAAGATTTTAACTCAAGTGAACTCTTACATGTTTGGTTGGATGTTTTCTCATGGAAATCACAATGTTGCAGACAAAATTGTTAATGGAAATTTAAAAATAATATTTTCAGTGGTTGCTTTATGAAAATTGGAAAACAATAACTTAAGACATCTCTATGAGGGGTTGGACAATCATTACACCAAACATTTCTCACTATCAAGTTGGGCTGAGAAGACACTATTCATCCAAAAAAATAGTAGATTGAAATTACATCAATGATTCAAGTAGTAGTCCTGTGGACTTGAGAAGAAGAGTTAATCTAGAGAATTTGGGTTTATCACGCAATCATATCCATGGATGACTCCTACTCTTGGACATTGTCTCTGAGATTTTAAGACATAAGCATCTAGATCACTCCAGAAATAAATTCAACGGTTTAGTCCATGCCACCTTCAACCAACTACTAGAGTTGCAAGTGTTAAACATTTTCTCCAATTTTCTCTATGCTACAATTCCATAATTTTTAATAAATCTTCTAAATATTTTATAACTTAACTTAACATACAATTTTCTCACTACAGCCATGTCATTTTAGCTAGGAAAGCTAAAGTACCTATAACATCTATGGCTAGTGTGTTGCAATTTCATTGAAGAATGATTCTACTTCCTACAATCACTTCTGTCATTTAATAGATTCTAACAAATTACGTAGCACAATATGTTTACTCCAAATTTAGAGAAGGATGCTATAGAAGTAACCCTTACCATTTTTATGAAAATAGCGATATCAATATATGTCTCCATTATCTCCTCGTCATAATAAGAATAACACTGCTTCTATCATATGTTTCTTGATTTTTCCTCTCTTGAATGAGGTAATTTCTCTTTTGAGCTACTGTTATTAGTTGACATATTCCACTTCTCTAATTCCCTTTCTATGTAAGACAAAAATACTTTCTGCAATTGAAAATTGAGACATACATTTAAAAATTGAACACTAAAAAATAATATAAGAAAAATCCTCAACACAGTTACTTTAGTGAATCTCATAGGTCTTTCTAGATACAGTGAAACAACAATTGGAAAATATCCATACTACCTCCCTGGATAATTTAGATTTCTACTGAGAAAGAGGTCAAAAGTAACGATAATCACAATGTGTACCTTTTCGAAGACATCGATCTTGGAATTTTTGTAGAATCAAATCAACATTGCCATACATATAATTAAATTTCGAAAAACTTATCTATACTTTGTTAATTTTAGTGCATGGAGGGATAAAGTGGAAAAAATCATATTGTTTTATAAAATCTGAGATACATGACATTAATGTCGTGAAAGCATAAGCATAATAGAAATGGGCTTGACACACAAACATTAAGGCCTCAAGTGATCTAAAAAATATAGGCCATTATCATATCATATAATGGAATAATTATGAGTACTCATCAATATCATTACCATATATTGAATCCCATAAAATGCTCTTTTGGTCAATGTCAATAGTCAAAATATCATGTGCATAATACAACATTTTTTATATTCCCTTTTCATGGAATTTAATTTGAATGAGCTACACTTGATTCACCTTTATCTTCACTATGTTTAGCCACTTTAAGTATATATAAGTTATAGTTAATATGCTAAGTATTAAAGTTGGTGTGTACTATGACTTTTAGGAGTTACAATGTCTTTATCGTGACACTGTACTAGGGGGCATAGTTTCAAGAATTCAGTGTGTTAAAGATCATAGTGCACTATAGTTTACCGAATTTTAGATTTAGTACGTTAAGGATTATAAAGTAATCAATGTCATTTTTTAATGGTAATAGTGGTTAGAGGTCACATTGTGGAAGGCTTTGTAATTCTCTAAGAGTACTAGTGATCACCCTAAATTAGGGGTTATATGGGTTATGGGACATCTCAATTTTTTGGCATTCATAATGGCTTTTGTTTAAGGGACACATATTGCATTAGATATTATAGTGGTCATAGTGGTGAAAGGGAAGAGAAATAATTATTGGAGTTAATATATAGTGCAATGAATAGGAATATCTAATAATAAATTTATTATAATTAGTGATTTCAAAGGTACATATATTAATATATGTATTTTAAAATCAAAATATTATTGGGAAACACAGTGGATGCTTCCATATGATTTCCCTCATTGTTGTAATCATACAACTATTGGACCCTAGCAAAACAAGCAGTCTAAGATTTTGTAATTAATATTTACTAAATTTAATAGTTGTGTGTGTCTTTTTGCTTTTCTAAATGTTAAAGAATGTGATGCAATTGTAGAGTGATGAAATAATTTTCAAATTTGAATTTCTCTGGATAGCCTTTGAAAGCTGGTATAGTGGGTGTTTCACAGGAGAATTCCAAAAATAATTTCCATCAAAAACATTATGTGATCATCACATAAAAAAATCTATAAATAATAAAAAGTCATTTGAAACATTATCTTCTCACCAATCAGACTCGTAGTAGTTATTGCTTAGCCTCCATCCAAAGCCTTGCAGACTCGTCTCACTATTTCAAAAAAAAAAATTGAAATAGTAAACAACCGTGCTTGTAACCGTGACGATGGTCTCATTGGGAAGCTTGTCACTTAAGAAAGAGGAATGACATGCCAAAATTTGATGTGCACATGAATAGTTGTAACAAGTGAAAGGATTTATATCACACGAGAAGCATTACAAGTATTGTAACAAGTCAAAAGATTTATACCGAACGTTATAGCAACATTTTTTCTCCATTATATTGTAACAAGTCAAAGGATTAAACGCAGATGCGTAATTAGTTGGTGCGTGTGTGACACGTAATGCGAGTAGTGGGTGGTTGGAGTTCATCCAACATTCCAACTAGTTTATGCCAATTAGTGTTCATCGAACCTTCCAACGAATTTATGTCAAGTAGTGGGCGCGTGTAGTTTGTTATAAACTCTGAAACCGGCATATGTGGGTTCGCGATTGGTTACGTTATGTTTATTTGAATTTATGCCAAGTAGTGGTGCGCGCGTGTAGTTTGTTTTAAACTCTGAAACCGGCATATGTGAGTTCGCGATATGTGCATTCGGGATAGTTATAGGTTAAGTTTGTTATAATTTATGCTTATTGTTCATCGAACCTTCAAACGAATTTATGCCCTCGGTGCGTTTAGTTTGTTATAAACTCTGACAATAAAGCGGCATATTCTAGTTTGACAATGCCCGAGGCGGTTCGCAGTAGTGGGCGCGTGCAGTTTGTTATAAGCTCTGACAATAAAGCGGCATATCCAGTTTGAAAATGCCCATGGCTGCTGAAAAAAGCAACGTCTTACACTTTGGTATGTATGGGCACGTGTTCTATACTCAGGTATACTCCGGTATGTATGAGATTTAAATATATTTAAATATTTTTCTTATTTTTTTTTAATATGTTATTAACCATCTAAAATTTTATTTTGATATTTTAATATTTTTATTTTTCAAATGACATGGAAGGTGTTCCTCATATTTCACATTTATTAAATGGGGGTTTTGGTGAATAATGAAGTTAGTGAAACATTAATATATGTATTATGTTTTTATTATACTTTTGATTGTATTTTTAAATTCCATTCATCAAGATAGAAATGAGAATGTATTCAAGTTTTACATAATTTTAATAGAAAAATATTTCATAGACTAAACATATCAATGAAAGTTCTTCAAATTGAACTCAACATCACATTAGAGTTCAACAAAAGGCCTCTAGATATAACTTAGCATTGATTACACAAAACAATGAGAAAATTAAAACATTAAATATTAAAAAAATAATATTACAAATATATATTTATGCACATTAATGTAGATCTTGGTGATTAAAAAACAAATATGGGAAAACATAATTTACAAATTTAAAATACATATAATTGAATTTGTGCGGCATATGTATGCTTGCTTAATTTCACTATGTAGATAGGAGTGTATACCTTGGAATTAGAATTCTAGAATTTTAATTTAATCATCAACAACTAATAGATTGATGCTAGGATTATTTTTAATATTAGTTGTGAATAGATAGTTGAGATTTATTTAAAATGTGGTTTTGACACTTTTTCATTTTCAATTTAATTAAAAAGATTGTTGCAAAGTTTTGACTAGAAAATTATTTGTTTCTTTTATTATAACCATTGCACTCATCTAGTCAATGGTTTTATAAACAAATATAGAAATCAATGTGTGATAACAATCAAAAATCTACACCCATTATACATGTGACATTGTCGAAATTTAAAAAAATCATAAAAGTTAACTGAATTATAACTTTATTATTATTATAAAAAAAAATTAATGTAAGAGTTATATAACATATAACAATAATTTTAGCCATGTAGATCGACTCCCACTTCCCGTGGATACTCTTAGATAGTAAATAGTTCTTCTTACAATACCATGGCTTACCAATACCAGATTCCCAATGTGACATGTATAGTTATGATATTTTCTGAAATTAATTAATTTGAGATAAATTAATTAAAAAAGCATACCTAAATTGCACACAAATCTTATCATCATATATCATTACTACTATGTATATTCCAACATATTCCATGGAAGTTAAAAGTCTACAAAAACCATAATAATTAAGTTATTAGTATGGAATATCTACTTTGTCAATTAGCATAATAATAGTCATATCTATTTTGGAATTTATTTTCATTTTAATTTAAAAAAATCTTAAAATTAAATTTAGAAAAATTATGGAAGCCAAATAAATAAAATTAATGGTAAGTGGAGATTGGTATCAATTGATGATAAACATCAAAATAGGAACCCCATGATACCTCTCTCATTTCATGGGCTAAAAAACACATAAAATAAAATAAATTATAAATCTACTATATATTATTTTTTCGTTATTTATAATATTTTTTTTCATGCAGGGTTGAATAGCCAATAGTCATCATGAAAAAAATTTAGGGGTGAAATTTGGCCCATGGAGAAAATTAAGGGGTTTAAAATTTTGTTTGGGAAATTATATTTACTCATAGTTCATTACTAATAACTACTCAAAATTTATTTTATAAAAGAATTAGGTGTGGAGGTTGGCATAACCTTATTTCAAGGGAGACTAGAAAAAGATGAATTAGCTCATGAAGAGCTACAACTTTCATTCACCCCAATTTGCAAAAAAAGGGGATTTTGGTAGCTATTTTGTTATAATTTATGCTAGTGTTCATCGAACCTTCAAACGAATTTATGCCCAGTAGGGGGCGCGTGTAGTTTGTTATAAACTCTAACAAGAAAGCTACATATTCTAGTTTGACAATGCCTAGTGTGGTTCACATTTGTTATATTATCTGACAAAAGTAGCGTATTACACTCCAGTATGTATGGGCGCTTGTAGAACAGAAACATGATGGTGAAATTTGTTATATTTAAAAGAGAAATCTATCACACTCTGATAATGGCATGATATATTATGGAAATCATGAAAATTGGGAGTCAATGAAACCTTCAAAGGGTGTGGGAAGTACATATACATCAAGTTTGTTATAATTTATGCCTAGTGTTCATTGAACCTTCAAATGAATTTATGCCCAGTAGTGGGCGCGTGTAGTTTGTTATAAACTCTGACAAGAAAGTGAGTTATTCTAGTTTGACAATGCCTGGGGTGGTTTGCGTTTGTTATATTATCTGACAAAAGCAATGTATTACACTCCGGTATGTATGGGCACGTGTAGAATAGAAACATGATGGTGAAATTTGTTATATTCAAAATAGCAATCTATCACACTCTGATAATGGCGTGATATATTATGGAAATCATGAAAATTGTGAGTGGATGAAACCTTCAAAGGGTGTGGGAAGTACATATAGCCATAGAAGAAAGTGGTGAAATTTCTATATATATATATATATATATATATATATATATATATATATATATATATATATATATATATATATATATCAATTATTATTATTTTGTTGTGTTTTGGTCCTCCTCTATCTATGTTCAGATTGGCACATCTGTGTACTTGGATGTGGTTGGTTTGAGTCTGAGTCAGTAAGTAAGTCTGTCGTTTGAGTCTCTCTCAGTCGTCGTGGTTTGTGTGTGAGAATTTACAACTTTTGAGTTCATGGAGATAAATGACCATATGCATGGATGTTATCGAATTACATTTATATGGTATGATTTTAAGCTTGACCATGTTATGATTCCTTTTTATCAATTTGATTGCAAATGTTGCATATTTAACTACGTTCATTTCTTGGTATGGTGTTCATGTCATCCTACATTGCAGGGAATGGTAACGTTGATTTCTTGGATGAGCTCAATGAAGAAGAAAGGAGAGATGAGACTTAAATATGATGCAAACCCTTCATCATCCCTCACAACAAATTTGAGCTACAATTATGTAATACCTTCCATTCTGATTCAAGAGTTTCCCAACAATAACTCCACAAATTTTCAAGGAATCTTCCATGTCTACTAAATTTAAAAATTTATGATTAATGGATTCCAAAATCACTTTTAATAATTGAACTACTTCCCAAAAACTTGATGAGTATGTCCTTGTTTAATCAATTTTTTAAGTGATTATCGTATCTTTATCTAATTAACTCTTTTATTGTTCTCTTTCCATGTTCAATTAACTTTTTATTAGTTTCATACTAGTTTAATCAATCCATCACACATAATTGGCCGATGTTTTATTGTTCTCTATCTGTGTTCAATTAATTTTTTATTGGTTTCATACGAGTTTACTCAATCCACCATGCATAACCGACTGATCTTCTCTTGTGGAATTAAAAATTGTTTTTATTTCCATTAACTTAACCGGCTACGTTTTTTGAAAGATAAAGCTTACATTTATTCCTAATTTAAGTCTCCTCTACAATGCAACTTAATTACAATTTTTTCCATGCATGTTTGTTAGAATTAGTTTTATAAATTTAAAAGTGCATGTTTATTAGAATTAGTTTTAGAAATTTAAAAGCTAATTACAAGATATGTAATATTATGAAGCTCCATTTCAAATTACTGTTCTAATATATTAAACCAACCATATCAAATCTGGTCTATAGTGTGAGTGTATAAATCATTTTCTACTAATAAACTCACTTAACTTTGACTAGATCTATCCGTAATACTCGAATTTAAATCTTGTTGTACAGTGTGGCCCTATAAATATACATAAATCTCGTTGTACGTGATTCAATATGTGATAAGGACCTTGAATGTCTCATCCACAGGAAGATGAAGCACCTATAAGAATGATTCTCTACCCTAGAAGGCCATATTCTTACTAATATTCATATCTCCTCACACCCAATCGCAGTTAGTCCTCACCCATCACTAGGAAATTAAATTTTCTTCTAACATATAAACACAAATAACAACAAAAACTGAATGTTTACCATTTCAAAACACCGTTATGTTCTGTTCTGGTATAATGGTGATCAATTAGTTCAAACAAAGTGCTACAAGTATATTGTCTTAATGCACTATTATATTAAAAATACATCTTAACAGTGAAGGTATTGAAGACAACACAATGACCAATTGACATACAATAATGTTGATTTTATAATTTGGGTTTCAACCACCCTAGCATGATTTTCTCCAATGCTATTTGCAATTACATTTGAGACCACATCAAACCATAGTATATGAAAAATTACAATAGTATTATTAAATATAGAAGATGGCTGATATTGTTCCATCGTACTTACCTCTATGACAAGTGGAGGTTTTCTGAAGTTTTGTGGTTGTATGTTAATTCTTTTTGGGGTCTACAGAATTTATGTTTATGGTAATTATGGTAATGGGAGAGGTGGATGGGGAGGGATGGGAGGCAGGAAGGAGGAGGCAAATGTGATAGGAAGAGGAGGAGGCAGAGGAGGACATGGTTGTGGAGGAGGAGGAAGAGGGGGGACTTAGATTCAAAGGAGGAGGAGCGGGTAGAGGTAGATGAGGGGGATAGTAGGGAGGAAGAGGAGCCGACAAGAGGTGGAGCAGGGCTAAGCGAGAGAGGAGGGGGAAGAGGTGGAGGTGAAGGAGGTGGAGGAGGAAGAGGAGAAGGTGAGAGGGGAGGAGGTGGAGGGGGAAGAGGGTGAGGGGGAGAGAAAGGAGCGAGAGGTAGAGGTGAAGGCGGGAAATATCATACCACGTGGGTTCATATTGGGGAATATATATTGAGGAAAAAATGGCATAATATATAGGGGGATATATGGGGGTAAAGGGTTTTTATATGGAAAATATAAAAAATGGATCTCAAAGTTAATGAAAAAATATAAAGTGGTGTAAAAAATGTTAATGAAAAAATAGATACCTACAATATCTAGTGAAAGTAGGGGTTTTTAAATTGGGAAGGTATATTGGGTTTATATTGGTAGGGGGTTAAATAATGTGATTTTTAGAGGCATTTTCAAATATGTACTCAAATTAACTGTATTGTTTAATATGCCACGAACACACGTGATAGGTCAAAGGTTCACTTAGTGAATCCCCTCTGAGGTAGGGAGGGGAAGAGGAGGAGGCATGGGGTAGGAGGTGGAGGAGTCATAGGGGGTGGATGTGGCGGTAGAGGATGGCGAAGAGGCAAAGGAGGACAAGGCTGTAGGGGGGAGAGGAGACAAGAGAGGAGGGGTAGAGGCAAGAGAGGGGAAGGGAGGGGGAGGAAGTAGGGAAAGAGGCATAGGTGGAGGCGGGGGAGAGAGGGAGGAGGCAAAGGCAGGAGACGAAGGAGGCAGAGGTGGAGGGGTGGAGGTGGAGGTAGAGGGAGGTGAGGAGGGGTGAGGAGGACGACAGAGTTGTGGAGAAGGACTAAGAGGAGGGGTGAGGGAGGTGGACACAAAGAAGGAGCAGGGGGAGGAGGAGGAGGAGGAAGAGGTTGAGGAGGGGGAGAGAGAAGGAGAGGAGATGAAGGGAGGAGGAGGAGGGAGAGGCGGTGGGAGAGGAGGGGGAAAATTCTTCTAAAGATACAAAGGCTTTAAGCATTAGGATATAGGGTTTGGGGTTTGGGGTATAGCGTTTAGGTTTTATAACACTTTAGTAAATTCTTTTGATAAACACTTACATAAAAGCTATAGAATGATTTCTAAAATGTTATAAAATTCTTAGTGTTTAGGGTTTACCTTTTGGGGTTTACGATTTGGGATTTAGGGTTTCGTGTTTAGGGTTTATGTTTTAGGGTTTAGGGTTTAGGTTTGATGGTTTAGGATTTATAACACTAAAGTTACAAAACACATTTTAAAATATTAAAAAGAGAATTAATGTTTAGGGTTTAGGATTTAGGATTTAGAACACCTTAGTAAATTCTTTTAATAAACACTTAAATAAAAGTATCAAATCCTTTTTAAAATGTTATAAATCGATTAGGGTTTAGGTTTTAGGGTTTATAACAAATGCTTTTAATAAACATCTAAATAAAATTTTGAAAATGATTTTGAAAATGTTATAAAATACATAGGGTTTAGGTTTTAGGGTTTTAGGTGTAGTGTTTGGGGCTTAGGGCTTAGGTTTTATAACACTTCGGTAAATTATTTTAATAAACACTTAAATAAAAGCTACAAAATAGTTTTTAAAATGTTATAACATGATTAAGGTATAGGGTGTAGGGTTTGGGGTTTGAGGTTTACAGTTCAGGGCTTTGTTTTTAGGGTTTATAATAATTTAGAAAAATATTCTAATAAAATGTTAAATAAAAGTTATAAAACACTTTTCAAAATGTTATAAAATACTTATGGTTTAGGGTTTTGGGTTTAGGTTTTAGGGTTTGGGGTTTAGAGTTTATAACACTTTTGAAAATGCTTTTAATAAACACTTAAATGAAAGCTACAAAACACTTTTTTAAATTTTATAAAATGATTAGTATTTAAGGTTTGGGGTTTGCGGTTTGGGTTTTAGGGTCCATGTTTTAGGATTTAGGGTTTATAAGGATTTAATAAATTGTTTTAATGAACACATAAATAAAAAGTAAAAACTCTTTTTAAAATGTTATGAAATTCTTAGGGTTTAGGGTTTGGTGTTTAGGGTTTATAAGGGTTCACTAATGATTTTAATAACAACTTAAATATAAGTTACAAAACTCTTTTTAAAATATTATAAAATTCTTAGAGTTTAGGCTTTAAGGTTTAGGGTTTAGGGTTTTAGCTTTGGGGTTTAGAGTTTACGGTTTATAACAATTTATTAGATTATTTTAATAAACACTGTAATAAAAGTTATAAAATTATTTTTAAAATGTTATAAAATGATTAGAGTTTAGGTTTTAGCATTTAGGGTTTGGGGTTTAGGGTTTAGGGTGGTTTAGTGTTTAATGTTTATGGTTTATAAGACTTAATAAATGGTTTTAATTAGGTCTTAAATAAAAGTTACAAAATTCTTTTTAAAATGGTATAAAATTCTTATGACTTAGTGTTTATGTTTTGGCCTTTGGGATTTAGGGTTTAGGGTTTATAAGACCTTAGTAAATGCTTTTAATAAATACTTAAATAAAAGCTCCAAAATTCTATTTAAACTCTTATAAAATGCTTAGGGTTTAGGGGTTTTATTTTGGGTTTTAGGTTTAGGGTTTAGGGTTTAGGTTTTAGGGTTTATAACACTTTAGTAAATGATTTTATTAAACACTTAAATAAAAGTTACAAAACAGTTTTTAAAATGTTATAAAATTCTTAGGATTTAGGGTTTAGGGTTTGGGGTTTCAGGTTTAGGGTTTATGGTTTATAAAACTTGAGTAAACACTATTAATAAACACTTAAATAAAAGTTACGGACTGCTTTTTAAAACATTATAAAATTCTTAGTGTTTATGCTTTAGAGTTAAGGGTTTGAGGTTTACTATTTGGGGTTTAGGGTTTTGGGTTTTGGGTTTTGAATTTAGGGTTTATAACACTTTTGTAAACTCTTTTAATAAACAATTAACACTTTATTAAGGCTAAACCCTAAACCCTAAACCATAGCCTACTGTGTCCTTTCCTACCATAACCTAGAGCCTTCTTTACCCTAAGCTATCCCACTCTGACATAGCATAACCCGACCTACGCTAGGCTAGACTAGGTTAGATTACTCTAGCCTAGCCTACTATAGCCTAGCCTAGTCTGGCCTAGCCTAGTTTAGACTAGCTTTCCCTAGTATACTCTAGCATAACAAATCCTACTCTATCTTGAAGTAATCTTGATTAGCCTAGCCTAGCCTAGCGTCCTCTAGCATATCCTAGTGTACTATAGTCTACTCTAGCCTAGGCTAACCCACTCTAGCTTAACCTACACTACGATAACCTAAAGGAGCTTACTTTACTCTAACCTACCCTGCTCTAGCCTAGCCTACTATAGCCTAGCCTAGCCTTAGCTAGCCTACTATATCCTAGCATACCTTGGCATAACCTAGTCTATCCTACTCTACTCTAACTTACCCTACTCAATATGTGCTTACTTGTCCTAGCCTATCCTATCCTACGCTAACCTACTTTAGCCTAGCCCAACCTAGCCCACATTATCCTATTCTATCATATACTAGCCTAGCCAACATGAGCCTATTTTAGCTTAGCCTTCCCTACCCTACCTTAGCATAACCCAATGCAACTTATCCGATCTCCTTCTAGCCAAGCATAGCCTAACTTAGCTTAGTCTAGCCTACTCTCACCAAGACTAGCCTAGCTTCACCTACTCTAGCCTATCCTAGCCTAACATATTCTAGCATAACATAGCCTACTCTAGAATATCCTATCCTAGCATAACCTAACTTATTCTATCATAGCTCAGTCTAGCCTAGCCTAGCCTATCATGGCATAGCCTACTATATCCTGGCATAACAAAGCTTATCTTAGTCTATCCTAGCATAGCCTAGCCTATCCTACTATATCATGCCACAACCTAACCTAGCCTACTTTATCCTACTCTTCCCTAAACTAGCCTACCGAATTCCAGCCTACTCTAGCCTAGCTTAACCCAATCTAACCTAGTGTGACCTAACCTAAACTGACCTATCCTAGCCTAACCTATCCTACTCTAGCCTACTAGCCTACACTAACCTTGATGAGTGTAATCTAGCCTACCGATTCTAGGCTAGAATAATGTACTTTAGCCAAGCCTGGCCTAAACTAGCCTAGCTTAGGCTAGCTAACTTTAGCTTAGCCTAGGATAGCCTAGCCTACACTATCCTAGCCAAGCCTAGCCTACTCAAGCATACTTTTTCCTTTCCTAGCTTGCTCTATTGGAGCCCAACCTACTTTGGCATAAGATAGCGTACCCCACTCCAACCTAGGCCAGCCCGGCCTACCCTAGCTTAGCTTAATCTACTCTAGCCTTTCCTTTTCTACTCTATCTTATCCTAGCAAAGTCCACTCTAGCATGGTCTACTAAAACCTAACCTACTAAATCCTAGCTAATGTAGCCTAGCCTACTCTAGCATAGCCTAGCCAACACTCGCCTACCTAGCTTAGCCTACGCTACTGTAGCCATCTCTAGGCTAGCCTACTATAGCCTTGTCTATCTTAGCTTACTCTAAACTATTCTAGCCTAGGATAGCCTATCCTACTCTAACCTTATCTAGCCTATCCAAGAGTAACCTAGCCTATTCTAACCTACATTAGCATACTCTACGCTAGCCTAGCCAACTCTATCCTACCTAGCCTAGTCTAATCTACTTTAGCCAACTCTATCCTACATAGCCTAGTCTAATCTACTCTAGCCAACTCTATCCTACATAGCCTAGTCTAATCTACTCTAGCCAACTCTATCCTAGCATACTGTAGCCTATTTTAACCTACTCTAACCTCACCTATCCTATCCTACTCTAACCTGCTCTAGCCTAGCCTACTCTAACCTACTTTAACCTAGCCTAGACTAGCCTAGCCAAGTCATTCCTACTCTAGCCTAGCCAAGGTGATCCTATCATAGCCTAGCATAGCATAGTCTAACCTTTCCTAACCTAGCCTAATCTAATGTGCTTTAACATATCCTTCTCTAGGTTAGCATAGACTAGCCTAGCCAACTCTACTCTATGATATCCAAGCCTACTATTTCTTAGCCTAGGCTAGCCTAACCTACGCTATCCTAGCCTAATCTATCCTAGCCTAACCTACTCTAACCTATCTTATCGTAGACTAACCTAGCCTATCCTAGTCTATTCTAGCCTAGACAAGCCTAGCCTAGCTTAGCCTACTCTAGCCTAACCTAAACTATCCTATCCTTGTTTAGGCTACACTACCCTAGCCTAGCTTAGCCTTGCTTGGCCTAGCTGACTCAAGCCTTGTCAAGTCTAGCCTAGCCTACTCTACCCTACCCTAGCCTAGCCTACTCTATCCTAGCCCTGCCTAGCCTACTCTACCCTAGCCTGACCTAGCCTACTCTACCCTGGCCTAGCCTAGCCTATTGTATCATGGCCTAGCCTACTCTAGCATAACCTAACCTATCCTATCCTAGCCTACTCTAACCTACATTAGCGTAGCCTATCATATCCTAACCTACACTATCCTAGCCTATCTTAGGCTAGAATAGGCTACTCCGTCCTTCCTTAGCCTAGCCTAAACTACTGTAGACAACTATATCCTACTTTACCCTAGCCTAACCTACCTTATCCTATCCTTTCCTAGCATAGCCAAGCCTACACTTTCCTAGCCTAACCTTGCCTAGCCTAGCCTGCTCTACCTTAGCCTATCCTGCTCTAGCTTATTGAGTTCTAGCATAATCTAGCCTAACTTACTCTATCATAGACTAGCTTAGCCTATGCTAGCATAGCCTAGGATATCCTTACCTAGCCTAGACTATTCTAGTCTAGTATACCCAATCCTATTCTAGAACAGTCTAGCTTAGGCTATTTTAGCCTAGGTTATTCTAGCCCAGTGAAGCCTAGACTAGCCTACTCTAACCTAGCCTAGCCTGGCATAGACTATTCGAGCCTACTCTAGCCTAGCCTATTGTAGCCCAGTCTTGCCTAGCCTAACCTATCTTAGCCTACTCTTGCTTGGCCTATCCTACTTTAGGCTACTTACTCTAGCATATCCTAGCCTAGCCTAGCATACTTTAGGCTAGGCTAGGCTAACATACTCTATCCTAGTCTAGCCTAACTTAGTCTACTCTAGCCTAGCTTATCCTATCCTAGCCTAGCCTAACTTAGTCTACTCTAGCCTAGCTTATCCTATCCTAGCCTGGTATACAATAACCTAGCATAGCCTAACCTACTCTAGGCCAATCTAATCTAGCCTTGTCTAGCCTAGCCTACTCTACTCTAGCCTATTTTATCCTACTCCACCATATCCTAGTCTTGAATATCCTATCCTAACATTTTCTAGCTTACTCTAGCTTCTCCCAGCCTAGCCTTTCATACTCTATCCTACTATAGCCTTGGTTAGCCTACTCTATCCTAGTTTACTCTAGCCTAGACTATTCTAGCATAGCCTACCTTAGCATAGCCTACTATATCCCAACATACCGTAGCCTAACCTATTGTAGGTTAACCTACTCTAGCCTTCTCTAGCCTAGCCTACTGTACTTTTCCCTACTCTATCCTACTCTACCCTAGCCTATCCTACTCTACCTTAGCTTATCCTACTCAATTGTAGCCCAGTCTAGCCCATCCTATGCTAACCTTTTCTAACACAATCTAGCCTTTCCTACTCTATCCTACTTTAGCCTACCTTATACTACTCTATCCTCGCTTACTCTACCCTAGACTTTTATAGCCTAACCTAATCTAGCCTAGCCTAGTCTAGCCCACTCCAACCAACTATCCTAGTGTAGCCTAGCCTAACATATTTTACCCTAACCTTAGTTTACTCTATCTTAACCTCACCTAGCCTACTCTAGCTTAACTTATCCTAGCCTAGCCTACTCTAGCCTAGATTAATCTAGCCTAGCGTAGGGTACTCTATCCCACCTTAGTCTACTCTAGCCTAATAAGCTATGATAGACTACATTACTCTAGGCTAACCTGCTAATTCCTCTCCGGCGGACTTCATGCAAATCTTCAATAATTGCTTCCAAGAAACTCAAGAGCCCGTGCAATCTTCTTATTAGAAAATCGATCTGCATGATTTCATCCTTGGCAGATATGTTCAGACACACGTGGTCTCTCTCATATTTATTCCTGTTGCGAGCGATTGTCATGGATAACCATCTGTAGGACATGGGATTGCACGAGTATAACCACTTGCTACCTTTGCGGAAACCACAAATTGAAGTGTTGAAGCGAACATGCTCTCAAAATACAGAAGCAACAACATTGTGTATCGAACAAACGACCTTCATATATTCAGCCTGATGCTCTCCCGACAAAGATACAGAGGAGCGTGGATCGAACACGCGACCTTCATATATTCAGTCTGACAATTTGTGGATCGATTTGTGCACATCTTGAAACAATTGGGAGAGATTGCTATTTTGAAATCCGCCTTGAACAATGAGGAAACGGCTATGAAGGAAACGGATCGACTTCCTCTGTCATCTCTTAACTAAATGCTCAGGTTGAAGAGATTTCCATTGTGAAATCCGCCTTGAACAATGAGGAAACAGTTGGGTTTAATTTAAGAAATATTAATTACAATAGGTGGAAAAAGAAAAAAGTTACTTAAATTTAGAAAGTTACCTAAATTTAGAAAAGTGAATATTAATTACATGTTTGAAAGCTCCACCAAAAAGTTTAAATTAAAAAAAATAACCAACCAAAATAATTAATTTTTAAATTTAAAAAAATGGAAAATAAAAAAGTTACTTAAATTTAGAAAGTTACCTAAATTTAGAAAATAGAATATTAGAAAGCTCCACAAAAGAGGTTAAATTAAAGAAAATAGCAAACTAAAATAATTAACTTTTAAGTTTTAAAAAATGGAAAATAGAAAACTAAAAGAAAAAAAAAAAAAAAAAAAACCATTTAATTGTTTTTAGATAAAAGATTGGACTGAAGTGTTGATGGAAAAACAATAAATAAATAAATTAAATTCTAAAATAACATTTATTTGTTTTTAAAGTAAAAAATTGGCAATTTAAAAGTAAAACATAAAATGTAGAACCCATTTCTACATAAATTGTAGCTTGAAATTCACATATAGTAACTCTTTTATAATTAATAATTTAGAACATAACTTAGATTTGGACAATAAATTCAATAAAATTTACTTCACATATAACCCTATAAACTTGTTGTTAATAGACTTTAGTCAGAGTATTTAAATTTTTCTTTTTGACATCTTTATATTTTGGGGTATTTTGTCAATGGAGATACCTCATTCTCTATATTTAAGTTGAATATGACAACCAAATTTATCAAGTAAAAGGGTTTAGTTGGTACCAATCAGTTAAACATTGAATAGAATATTAAAGGGAACATAAATAACTTTTCTACTTCAAATTATATTCTTCTTTTAATAATTGTAATGCTTAAGATGAACCAACTAATCTCCAAAATTTGTTGTTCTCAAGCATTACTATGGAGGTGTGCATCACTTATTTTTTTTGTCTAACCTAGAAATGATTACTTATCTTCAATTTATTCCTAGACGTGTCCATATTGAAACAATCCTTGCAATTATCATTATCTTCCTTACTCAAATCCTAATTCAAATTATTAGAGAGTCAATTATTACATGGTCTATTAACAAAATATAAAATGGTGTGCATAATATTTTTATGCATGATATTCTCTATACATAGAGACTAATTCTTAAAATATTATAATAACTATCTACTATTTAATAATAATATAAAAAATTACATCAACACTAAAAATATTTTACAATAATAATAAATAAATAATATTTTTTTATTAATTATCAATAAGATTATAATAATAAATTATATTATTTAATATAAATATAGAAGATATCATTTTGTATTTAGCCGAATATAATTTATAATTTAATATCATTGTATTATGAATTACCCTTCACAATGGAAAGCAATATTGATGGAAAGAGGGACCATCATGAAAAATAAAATACTAAATATAAATAATATTACTTGTAATAGAGTAAATATTATTTAAAAATTGTTTGAAAAAAAGGTACAATCTTACTTATAGAGGTATTGGCTTTTTCATTAGAATCCATCAATACAATTTCAAGAAATATTGTTATCTTTCATTGTTTCAAATTAGCTAGAAAAAATTCAGCGACAAAACCATTTTTTCTATTAGTTAGACTAGTGGAAAAAGATAAAAAACCTTTATTATCAAATTTTAAAAAATATTTATTTTATATGTTTTCAATTTTTTCTAATTTTAGTGATAATGCTAATTGAATATTCAATCCATACCTACTTTGACATGATAAAATAGTGTAGAAATAAATGTTATATGTTATTGTCTATATGTCTTTCCATTATCCTCTTTGTAAACATAATCATGCATGCACATTACCATTTTTTTAGTGACTAACTAAGAGAAATGGATTCCATGGAATGCTTTTCAGTTATGATGATGGACCATCAATGGAGAAGGATTTTGTTTATGATGTAGGGTGGTTGAATAAGGATTTTACCATATGTTTCATATATATATATATATATATATATATATATATATATATCGATCATGGATCTAGGTTACACATTTTGGCAAGAGAGGGAGTGTTTAGGTGAAAAAAAGAGCACGTAATCAAGTAGTTTAACCACCCAATCCAGCCATCCATTTGTCAGCGGTTGATAAAGCTTCTTGAGTGCTAATAAAATAGCTTTATTAATATATTTGAATTGAAAATTTATGAGCTCGATCTAGCATTTTAGCTCTCCAAGTTCCATTGGGCTTTTGAGGTCTTAAAAAACACATTTCCCGTACCTCTTATGCAATTTTTTTTGAACCAACTTTTTGTACCCTAGTGAAAATAGGGAAAAATTTGTCCTTAGGTGTTGGATTGACAAAGGAATATTCTATCCAATGGCATATGATTCTGAAATTTTCTAATTCATATGATATTTTTCATCTATTTTTCTCTTAAACATAATGCTTCATTTTTTGACAAATTTAAAGAGGTCGGATGAAAAAACAATAACAAAAAAGTTACAAATAGTTATAAAATTCTTAGGCTTTAGCGTTTAGGGTTTAGGGTTTATGACACTTTAGTAAATGTTTTTAATATACACTTAAATAAAAGTTACAAAATACTCTTTAAAATGTCATAAATAAATTATGGTTTAGGTTTTAGGGTTTAGGGATTAGGGTTTAACGTTTATAACACTTTAGTAAATTCTTTTAATAAACACGTAAAAAAGCTAGAAAACACATTTTAAAATGTTATGAAATGCTTAGGGTTTACGTTTTAGGGTATAATAGGGTTTAGGGTTTGGGGTTTACGGTTTAGGGTTTAGGTTTTATAACCCTTTAGTAAATTGTTTTAATAAACACTTAAATAAAAGTTACAAAACTCTTTTTGAAATGTTATAAAAGGCTTAGGTTTTAGTGTTTATCGTTTAGTTTTTATGGTTTAGGGTTTATAACAACTTAGTAAATTATTTTGATAAAAACTTAAGAAAAAGTTACAAAACTCTTTTTATAATGCTATAAAATGCTTAGGGTTTATGGTTTATAAGACTTTAGTAAATCCTTATAATAAACACTTAAATAAAAGTTAAAAAACACATTTTAAAATGTTATAAATTTCTTAGGGTTTAGCATTAGGACTCTAGGGTTTATAATACTTTAGTAAATCCTCTTAATAAACACTTAAATAAAAGTTAGAATTTTTTTTAAGATGTTATAAAATGCTTAGGGTTCAGGGTTCAGTGTTTATGGTTTTGGGATTGGTGTTTATAGTTTAGGGTTTAGGGTTTAGAACACTTTAGTAAATTATTTTAATAAACACATAAATAGAAGTTACAATATGTTTTTTAAAATGTTATAAAATTATTAGGGTTTAGCGTTTAGATTTTAGGGTTTAGGCTTTAGGGTTTAGAGTTTGGGGTTTAGGGTTTAATTTTCACGGTTTGGGGTTTAGGGTTTATGACATAAGGTTTATGGTTTTGGGTTTAGAGGTTAGGGTTTAGGGTTTATAAAACATTAATAAATGATTTTCATAAACAATTAAATAAAATCTTCAAAATACTTTTTAAAATGTTAGAAAATGATTAGGGTTCAGGGTTTAGTGTTTGGGATTTAGGATTTAGGGTTTAGGGTTTATGGTTTGGGGTTTTGGGTTTGGGTTTAGGATTTAGTGTTTAGGGTCTACAACATTTTGGTAAATTCTTTTAATAAACACTTAAATAAAAGTTACAAAACAATTTTTAAAACGTTATAAAATGGTTAGGGTTTACGGTTTACGGTTTAGGTTTTAGGGTTTAGGGTTTGGGGTTTAGGGTTTAGGGTTTAGTTTTTGGGGTTTAGGGTTTATCTTTTTGTGTTTAGGGTTTAGGGTTTTGTGTTTATGATTTATGGTTTTTAACACTTTGGTAAATTATTTTAATAAACACTTAAATAAAAGTTACAAAATTCTTCTTAAACTATTATAAAATTTGTAGGGTTTATGGTTTAGGGTTTAGGGCTTGGGGTTTAGGTTTTAGGGTTTACGTTTTGGGGTTTAGGTTTTAGGGTGTATCGTTTAACGTTTATGACAATTTAGTAAATTCTTTTAATAAGAACTTAAATAAAAGTTACAAAACACTTTTTAAAATGTTATAAAATGCCTATGGTTTAGGGTTTAGTGTTTAGTGTTTATTAAAATTTAGTAAGAGATTTTAATAAAAGCTCAAAAAAGGTTACAAAACACCTTTTAAAATTTTATTAAATGATTAGGGTTTAGGTTTTATAAAACCTTAGTAAATTCTTTTAATAAACACTTCAATAAAATTTACAAAATTATTTTTAATAGGTCATAATATGTTTAGGGTTTAGGGTTCAGGGTTTACTTTTTAGGGTTTAGGGTTTATGTTTCATAACACTTTAGTAAATTATTTTAATAAACACTTAAATAAAATTTACAAAACAATTGTTAAATTGTGTTAAATTCTTAGGGTTTAGGATTTAGGATTATAACACTTTATTAAATGCTTTTAATAAACACTTTAAAAGGTTACAAAAATGTATTTTAAAACATTATAAAATTCTTAGTGTTTAGGGATAGGGTTTATGGTTTAGGGTTTGATATTTATAATACTTCTATAAATTCTTTTCATAAGAACATAAAAAAAAGTTCCAAAAAATTGTTAAAATGTTATAAAATGCTTAGGCTTTAGGGTTTAGGATTTAAAATTCTATAAAATGCTCATGGTTTAGGGTTTATAACACTTTAGTAAATTCTTTTAATAAACACTTTAAAAAAGTAAGAAAATTCTTGTTAAAATGTTATAAAATGCTTAGGGTTTAGGGTTTTGGGTTTAAAATGTTATAAAATGCTTACGGTTTAGGACTTGGGTTTTATAAAATTTTAGTAAATTCTTTTAATAAACAATTCAAAAAAAGTTACAAAAAGCTTGTTAAAATGTCATTGAATGCTTAGGGTTTATGTTTAGGGTTTAAAATTTTATAAAATGCTTAAGGTTTAGGGTTTAGGGTTCACAAGACTTTAGTAAATTCTTTTTATAAACACTTAAAATAGTTACAAAATGCTTTTTAAAATGCTAGAAAATTCTTAGTGTTTAGGGTTTAGGTCTTTTAACACTTCAATAAATTCTTTAATAAGCACTTAAAAAAATGTTACAAAACACGTTTTAAAATGTTATAAAATGCTTAGGATTTAGAGTTTAGGGTTTAGGGTTTATAAAACTTTAGTAAATCCTTTTAATAAACACTTAGAAAAAAGTTACAAAACACTTGCTAAAAAGTTATAAAAAGCTTAGGGTTTAGGTTTGAGGGACACTTTAGTAAATTATTTTAATAAAAACTTATAAAAAAGTTAAAAAAAAAATTAGGGTTTAAGGTTTTTTGGGTTTTTAGGGTTTAGGGATTTTTTAGGGTTTAGGGTTTCTTAGGGTTTAGGGTTTATGGTTTTTTAGGGTTTAGTGTTTTTTAGGGTTTAGTGTTTTTTATGGTTTATGGATTTTTTAGCACTTTTTAGGGTTTAGGGTTCGGTTTTTAAGGTTAAGGGTTTAGGGATTAGGGGTTTATGGTTTATAGCACTTTAGTAGATGGTTTTAGTAAACACTTAAATAAAAGTTACGAAACACTTTTTAAAATGTTATAAAATCCTTAGGTTTTAGGGTTTGGGGTTTACGGCTTAGGGTTTAGGTTTTGGAGTTTAGGGTTTAGAGTTTATAATATCTTAGTAAATGCATTCAAACTTTAGGCTTTAGGGTTTAGGATTTATAAGACCTTAGTAAATGATTTTAGGGTTTATCCTTTAGGATTTAAGCATTAGGATATAGGGTTTGGGGTTTGGGCTTTTAGGTTTAGTTTTTATAACACTTTAGTAAATTCTTTTAATAAACACTTAAATAAAAGTTACATAACACTTTCTAAAATGTTATAAAATTCTTAGTGTTTAGGGTTTACCATTTGGGGTTTACGGTTTGGGGTTTAGATTTTTGGGTTTAGGGTTTAGGTTTTATGGTTTATGGTTTATGGTTTAGGATTTATAACACTAAAGTGACAAAATTCTTTTTAAAATATTAAAAAAAATATCATTTAGGTTTTAGGCTTTAAAGTTTGGGATTTATAAACCTTTAGTAAATTATTTTAATAAACACTTAAATAAAAGTTTAAAATTATTTTTAAAATGTTATAAAATGATTAGGGTTTAGGTTATAGGGTTTTGGGGTTCAAGGTTTTGGGTTTTGGGTTTATGGTTTAAGGCTTGTAACACTTTAGTAAATGCTTTTAATAAAAACTTAAATAAAAGTTACAAAACACTTTTCAAAATGTTGTAAAATGCTTAGGGTTTACGTTTTAGGGTTTATAACACTTTACTAAATGCTTTTAATAAAAACATAAATAAAATTTAGAAAATGTTTTTTAAAATGTTATAAAATACATAGGGTTTAGGTTTTAGGGTTCCAGGTGTAGTGTTTGGAGCTTGGCGCTTAGGTTTTATAACACTTTAGTAAATTATTTTAATAAACACTTCAATAAAAGCTACACAACGATTTTTAAAAGGTTATAAAACTACTAATTTTTAGGGTATAGGGTTTAGGGTTTTGTGTTTATAGCTCAGGGCTTAGGTTTTAGTGTTTATAGAAATTTAGTAAGTTATTTCGATAAAAAGTTGAATAAAAGTTACAAAACACTTTTCAAAACGTTATAAAATACTTAGGGTTTGAGGTTTTGGGTTTTGGGTTTAGTTTTCAGGGTTTAGGGTTGAAGGTTTATAACACTTTAGAAAATGCTTTTAATAAACACTTAAATGGAAATTACAAAATGCTTTTTAAAATGTTATAAAATGATTAGTATTTAGGGTTTGGGGTTTAGTGTTTAGGGTTCATGTTTTACGATTTAGGGTTAATAAGGATTTAGTAAAATGCTTAGAGTTTATGATTTAAGGTTTAGGGTTTAGGGTTTCAGGTTAAGGGTTTAGATTTTACGGTCTAGTTTTTAGGGTTTATAACACTTTAGTAACTTAGTTTATTAAACATTGTAATAAAAGTTACAAAATGATTTTTCAAGTGTTATAAAATGAATAGGGTTTAGGGTTTAGCGTTTAGGTTTTGGGGTTTAGGGTTCACAGTAGTTTAGCATTTAGGGTTTATGGTTTATAAGACTTTAGTAAATGGTTTTAATGAAGGCTTAAATAAAAGCTATAAAATTCTTTTTAAAATGATATTAAATGCTTAGGGTTTAGTGTTTACAGTTTGGCATTTGGGATTTAGGGTTTAGGGTTTATAAAATCTTAGTAAATGCTTTTTATAAAGACTTAAATAAAAGTTCCAAAATTATTTTTAAACTATTATAAAATGCTTAGGGTTTAGCGTTTTGGGTTTTGGGTTTAGGGTTTAGGGTATAGGTTTTAGGTTTTATAACACTTTAGTAAATGCTTTTAATAAACACATAAATAAAAGTTATAAAATGGTTTTTAAAATGTTGTAAAATGCTTAGGATTTAAGGTTTAGGCTTTAGGGTTTAGGTTTTGGGGTTTTTGATTTAGAGTTTAGGGTTTAGGGTTTATAGCACTTGAGTAAATGCTTTTAATAAACACTTAAATAAAAGTTATGGACTGCTTTTTAAAATGTTATAAAATTCTTAGTGTTTATGGTTTAGAGTTAAGGGTTTGAGGTTTATTGTTTGGGGTTTAGGGTTTAGGGTTTTGAATTTAGGTTTTATAACACTTTTATAAAAGATTTTAATAAACATTTAAATAAAATTTACAAAACACTTTTTAAAATGTTATAAAATTCTTAGCATTTACTGTTTAGGGTTTAGGGTTTGGGGTTTGGGGTTTAGGGTGTAGGGTTTAGGGTTTGGGGTTTAGGGTTTAGGGTTTAAGGTTTAAGGTTTAGGTTTTAGAGTTTATAACACTTTAGTACATGCTTTTAATGAACACTTAAATAAATGTTACAAAACACTTTTTAAAATGTTATAAAATGATTAGGGTAATTGGTTTAGGCTATAGGGTTCAGGGTTCAGGGTTAAGGGTTAAGGATTTAAGGTTTATGGTTTATGTTGTAGGGATGAAAAACCCCACCTTAAGGGGGTATCCGCTGCTACATATTATATATAATTCATTCATCCTGTGGCACCTCGAGGAGTTATGAAGAAAAATAAGTACAAGGAAAAAGGTTTATGAAGAAGGATGGAAAAACAAAGGTTGGGCTATCTCACGTACTACAATTTTCTCCCTCCCGCACTCACATACCTAGGTGTTGTCTTCCCTTATAATAGATACTCATAAAATTCTTAGGATTTAGGGTTTATAACATTTTAGTAGATTCTTTTAATAAGAACTTAAATAAAAGTTACAAATAGTTTTTAAAATGCTATAAAATTCTTAGGCTTTACCATTTAGGGTTTAGAGTAAAAATTTAGTAAATGTTTTTTAATATACACTTAAATGAAATGACAAAACCCTCTTTAAAATTTTATAAATTAATTAGGGTTTACGTTTTAGGGTTTAGGTTCTAGGGATTAGGGTTTAAAGTTTATAACACTTTAGTAAATTCTTTTAATAAACACATAAAACAAGATACAAAAACTTTTTAAAATGTTATGAAATGCTTAGGGTTTAGGTTTTAGGGTATAAGCTATAGGGTTTAGGGTTTATAACACTTTAGTAAATTGTTTTAATAAACACTTAAGTAAAAGTTACAAAACGCTTTTTGAAATGTTATAAAAGGCTTAGAGTTTAGCATTTAGGGTTTAGTTTTTATGGTTTAGGGTTTATAACACCTTTGTAAATTATTTTGACAAAAGCTTAAGTAAAAGTTACAAAACTCTTTTTAGAATCCTATAAAATGCTTAGGGTTTAGGGTTTATAATACTTTAGTAAATTCTTATAATAAACACTTAAATAAAAGTTACAAAAAAAAGAAGTTATAAATTGATTAGGGTTTAGGGTTAAGAGTCTAGGGTTAATAAGACTTTAGTAAGTCCTCTTAATAAACACTTAAATAAAAGTTAGAAATTTTTTAAGATGTTATGAAATGCTTAGGGTTTAGGGTTTAGGATTTATGGTTTGGGGTTTGGTGTTTAGAGTCTAGGGTTTAGGGTTTATAACACTTTAGTAAATGATTTTAATAAACACTTAAATAAAAGTTAGAAATTTTTTAAGTCGTTATGAAATACTTAGGGTTTAGGGTTTAGGATTTATGGTTTGGGGTTTGGTGTTTAGAGTCTAGGGTTTAGGGTTTATAACACTTTAGTAAATGATTTTAATAAACACTTAAATAGAAGTTACAATATGTTTTTCAAAATGTTATGAAATTATTAGGGGTTTAGGGTTTAGGGTTTAGGGTTTCAGGTTTATAGTTTAGGGTTTAGGGTTTAGGGTTTGTGGTTTACAGTGTAGGGTTGAGGGTTTATAACACTTTAGTAAATTATTTTAATAAACACTTAAATAAAAATTACAAAATGCTTTTTAAAATGTTATAAAATGCTTAGGGTTTAGGTTTCAATGTTCACGGTTTGGGGTTTAAGGTTTAAGGTTTAGGGTTTAGGGTTTATGATTTGGGGTTTTGGGTTTGGGGTTTAGAGGTTAGGTTTTAGGGTTTATAAGAATTTAGTAAATGATTTTAATAAACACTTAAATAAAAGTTTCAAAATACTTTTTAAAATGTTATAAAATGATTAGGGTTTAGGGTTTAGGGTTTAATGTTTGGGGTTTCGTATGAAAAATTAGAAAATGGAAAGGAGACTATTGAATACTTAAATGTGGGTTGTTCTCTTCAAATTAATCTAAGGGATAGTGAAATAAAGATCTCATTTTAAACCAAGTGAGAAGGGAGAAATGGCTACCATAAATCCTTGTCCTTGAAAAGTGGGGTAAATGGAAATTAGTAGCTCGAGATATTTTATTTTTTGTAGATCTCCCTTGAAATAAGGCTATGCTAACCTCTATACCAAATTTTCTAATAAAATAATTTTGGGGCTACTATTAATAATGCACTATGATACAAAAAAGTATTCCATTCAAAATTTGAAGCCCTTAAATTTTGTCCAAGGGCTAAATTTCACCGCTAAAATTTTCCACTAAGATTATTTTTTTTGAAATATGCATGCAAAAAAATTACTATAGATAATCACACTATAACTTGTAATAAAGTTATAATTTAGTTAATTTCTATGTATTTTTAATTTATATGGCTTCCCTAGTTTGTTAATTTAATGTTAATATTTTCTTTTAACTTAAATTGAAAACAAATTCCAAAATAGATATGCCTATAATTATGCTAATCGGAAGAATAGATCTTCCATAGTTATAATTTAATTATTAAGTTGATGGAATATATTTCAACTCGATGGAATATGTTGGAACATTCATAGTAATATTTTAATCTTTAAAAATGCTTCATATTCTTCACCGAGGCATCAGATTTAAATGTTAAAGAAATTTCATGTACTTGAATGACTATATTTGTGCATGGAGGAAATATTCCTAAATGTATTACTTATCATTTAATAGTAGGATATTATGTATGTGAAGAGATATATTCTTGATTCATGAGACTGTAGGTTTCATTTCCAACAGTCGAGAAGAGAGTGACAATTTAATATTTTAATTTAAAACATGAATCTTAAATTAAATTTCTTATCTCCACCTCCAACTCCATCACCTCCTCCTCCTCCTCCACCTCCACCTCCACCTTCACCTCCTCCACCTCAACCTCCACCTCCACCTCCTCCTCCTCCTCCTCATCCACATCCACCTCCTCCTCTCCACCTCCACGACCTTCTCCTCCTCCTCCTCGACCACCACCTCAACATCCAACACAACCTCCACCTCCTCCTCCTCCACCACCTCCGCCACCTCAACCTTGACCCCCTCCTCCAAATTCACCTCCACCTCCCCAACCTCCTCTCTTTCCTCCACCACCTTCACCTATGCCTCTTCCACCGCCTCTGCCTCCACCTCCTTCACCACCACCTCGTCCTCTTTGTCCACCTCCATCACCACTTCCTCTACATCTACCTCCAACTCCAACTTCATCTTGTCCACCTCATCCTCCACCTCCATCTCCGCATCCACCACCATCTCCACTACCTCCTTCTCAACCCCCTCCTCATTCTCCTCCCCCTAATCCACCTCAATGTGCACCTCCACCTTCACCTCCTCCTTCTCCAACTCCACATCCACCTCCTCCTCCTCCTCCTCCTACTCCACCTCCTTCTCCACCACCTCCATCTTCTTCTCCTCCTCCTCCTCCACCGACACCTATATCTCCACCACCTCCTCCTCCTCCTGCTCCACCTCCTTCTCCACCACCTCCATCTTCTTCTCCTCCTCCACCTCCTCCACCGGCACCTATATCTCCACCACCTCCTCCTCCACCACCAACTCTAGCTCCACCACCTCAACCTCCACCCTCTCATCCACCTCCACCCTCTCAATCCCCTCCTCCTCCTCCTAATCCACCTCAACCACCACCTCCACCTTCACCTCCTCCTCCAGCTCCAACCCCACATCCACCTACTCCTCCTCCTCCTACTCCACCTTCTCCACCACCTCCATATTCACCTCCTCCTCCACCTCCTCTACCACCACCTATATCTTCACCACCTCCTACTACACCACCACCTCCACCCCCACCCTCTCGTCCACCTCCTCCTCCTCCTCCTCCACCTCCACCTCCACCTCCTCCACCTCTCCTTCCTCCTCCTCCACCACCTCCCCCTACTTCTCTACCTCCTCCTCCACCACCACCACCTCCACCTCCACTTTCACCTTCTGCACCTCTTCTTCCAGCTACACATTCACCTCCACTGCCTCCATCTCCACCTCCTCCTCCACCATATCCACCTAAATCATCTCCTCCTCCACCACCTCCACCTACACCTCCTCCACCACCTCAACCTCTCGCTATACCTCCTCTTCCATCTCTGCCTCCGCCTCCACCACCACCTCCTCCTCCACCACCTCCCCCTCTCGCTCTACCTCCTCTTCTAGCTCTGCCTTCTCCTCCTCCTCCACCACAACCTCCACCTGAACTTTGACCTCCTCCACCTCTTCTTCGAGCTACACATTCACCTCCACCTCCTCCTCCATGATATCCACCTACACCACCTCCTCCTTCATTACCTCCACCTCCACCTCCACCTCCTCCACCTGCACAACATCTGACCCATCCTGCTCCAACTCTAGCCTCACCTCTTCCACCACCACCTACTCCTCCTTCTCCTCCTCCACCTCCACCCACACCTCTTCCTTCAATGCACCCTCCACCACCTCTTGCTCCACATCCAACTCTACCTCCTCCACCACGTCTTTGTCCTCCGCAGCCTCCCCATTCTCCTCCTCCACCTACACCTCCTCCTCCTCCATTTCCACCTCCTCCTTCTGCACCTCCACCACCTCCATCTCAACCTCCACGACCTCCATCTCCACCTCTTGCTTGACCACTACCACCACCACCACCTCCTCGTCCTCGTCCTCTTCCTCGACCACCTCCTCCTCTACCATATCCTTTGCCTCCACCAAGACCTCCACATCCACTGCCTCCTCCTCCTCCTCCTCCATCTCGACCTCCACCACTTCTACCTCGTCCACCATGACCTCCTCCTCCTTCACCTCCACTACCACCTCCACCTCTGCTTCTGCCTCTCCCTCCACCTCCACCTCCACCTCCTCCTCCTCCTCCTCCTTCACCACCACCTCCACCTCCACCTCATCCTCCTCCTCCACCACCACCACCACCACCACTAACCCTGCCTCCTCCACCTCCACCTCCACCCACTCCTCCACCAGCTCCACCAACACCTCCTCCACCACATTCTCCTCCACGTCTGCATCCTCCTCCTCTGCCTCCTCCTCCATCTCCACCTCCACCACCTCCTTTGCCTCCTCCTCCACCTCCAACACCTACACCACCTCTACCTCCGCCTCCTCCTCCATCACCTCAACCTCCACCACCTCCTCCACCAACACCACCACCTCCCCCTCCACCTCCGCCACCTCCTCCACCTCCTCCTCCTCCTCCACCACCTCCACCTCCACCTCCCTCGCCTCCTCAAAAAACCTAAAAAAAATCAAAATTGCATATCATTTCATTCTTTATTTATAATACTTATTGATTCATTTTTATAGAGCGTGGATTGAACACACGAACTTCATATATTCAGTCTGATAATACATATGTGACAACATTGTGGATCGATTTGGGCACATCTTGAAACAATTGGGAGAGATTGCTATTTTGAAATATGCCTTGAACAATGAGGAAACCGATATGAAGCAAACGGATCAAATTCCTCCTTCATCGCTTAACTAAATTCTTAGCTTGAAGAGATTCCCATTGTGAATTTTTCCAAAATGGCTGCAATTCCTCTACACGTCGTTAACTAAATGTTAGGGTTGAATTCAAGAAATATTAATTACAACAACGGAAAAAAGCAGAAAGTTACTTAAATATAGAAAGTTACCTAAATTGAGAAAAGGGAATATTAATTACATTTTTGAAAGCTTCACGAAAAAATGTTAAATTAAAAAAAATAACAAACCAAAATAATTAACTTTTAAATTTTAAAAAATGGAAAATAAAAAATTTGAAGGTAAATTAAAAAATATATATATTTAATTGTTTTTGAGATAAAAGATTGGCAGTTTCAAATTTAGAATAAGGGAAGTATTGATGAAAAAACAAAATAAAAATAAATAAAAATTTAAAATAAAATTATCTGTTTTTATAGAACCCATTTCTACAGAAATTGTAGCTTTAAATTCACATATAGTAACATTTTTATAATCGATAATTTAGAACATAACTTAAATGTGTAAGAATAATAAATTCAATAAAATGTACTTCATATATAACCCTATAAACTTGTTGTGCATAGACGAGTATTTAAATTTTCCTTCTTGACATCCTTATATTTTGGTGTATTTTGTCAATGGAGATACCTCGTTCTCTATCTTTAAGTTGAATATGACAACCAAATTTGTCAAGTAAAAGGGTTTAGTTGGTACCAATTAGTGAAACTTTGAATAGAATATTAAAGGGAACATAAATAACTTTTCTACTTCAAATTATATTCTTGTTTCAATAATTGTAATGCTTAACATGGGCCAACTAATCTCCAAAATTTATTGTTCTCAAGCATTACTATAGAGGTGTGAATCACTTATTATTTTGTCTAACCTAGAAATTATTACTTATCTTCAATTTATTCCTAGACATGTCCATATTGAAACAATCATTGCAATTATCTTTATCTTCCTTACTCAAATCCTAATTCAAATTATTAGAGAAAGTCTATTATTACATGGTCTATTAACAAAATATAAAATCGACTGCATAAAATTTTTATCCATGATATTCTCTATACATATAGACTAATTCTTAAAATATTATAATAATTATCTACACTAATTAATAATATTATAAAAATTGTATATTCGGAGTTGTTTTCAACAAGGATTGAGACTTTGCATCAACACTAAAAATATTTTACAATAATAATAAATAATTTTTTTTTTTTGTTTTTATTAATTATCCATAAGACTATAATAATAAATTATATTAGTTAATATAAATATAGAATATATCAGTTTGTATTTATCCAAATCTAATTTATAATTAATATTATTGTATTATGAATCACCCTTCACAACGGAAAGCAATACTGACGGAATATAATATTTCTAAGACACCAGCATGAAAATAAAACACTAAATATAAATAATATTATATCTAATAGAATAAATATTATTTGAAAATTATTTGAAAAAAAGGTATAGTGTTACTTATGGAGGTATTTTCTTTTTCATTAGAATCCATCAATACAATTTCAAGAAATATTGTGATCATTCATTGCTTCAAATTAGCTAGAAAAAATTCAATGAAGAGGCCATTTTTTCTATTAGTTAGACTACATGGAAAAGAAAACCTTTACTATCAATTTTTCAAAAATATTTATTTTATATGTTTTCAATTTTTTCCAACTATAGTGATAATGCTAATTGAATATTCAATCCATACCTACTTTGACATGATAAAATAGAGTAGAAATAAGTGTTATATGTTATTGTCTATATTCCTTTCCATTATCATCTTTATAAACATCATCATGCATGCACATTACCATTTTTTATAGTGACTAACTCAGAGAAATGGATTCCATGGAATGATTTTCAGTTATGATGATGGACCATCAATGGAGAAGGATTTTCTTTATGATGTAGCACAGATGAATAAGAATGTTACCATATGTTTCATAGTTATAGCTATATATATATATATATATATATATATATATATATATATATATATATATATATATATATATATTGAATGGATCTAGGTTACATATTTTGGCAAGAGAGGGAGTGTTAGGTGAAAAAAAGAGCACGTGATCAAGTAGTTCAACCACCCAATTGAGCCATCCATTTGTAAGTGGTCCATCAAGCTTCTTGAGTGCTAAGAAAATATATTTATTAATATATTCGAATTGAAAATTTATGAGCTAGAACTAGTGTTTAAGCTCTCCAAGCACGATTGAGGTCTTTAAATACACATTTCTAGTACCACTTATGCAATTTTTTTGCACCAACCCTTTGTACCCTAGTGAAATTAGGGAAAAATTTGTCCTTACGTGTTTGATTCATGAAGTAATATCTATCCAATGGCATATGATTTTGAAATATTCTAATTCATATGATATTTTTCATCTATTTTTCTCTGAAACATAATGCTTCATTTTTTGACAAATTTAAAGAGGCCAGATGAAAAAACAATAACAAAAAAAATTAAAACAAAAAAAATTCAAAAATTACCACTAACTTAGTTTACTATTCATGTAATAGTTGAAGAAAACTTATGGGAATACATGTGTCTACAAAATCTAATTGAAATATTTCTTCGTAAACATAAAAAAAAGAATAATAAATAATTTTTTTCATAAACAAATAAATTTCTGATATGAAAAATATAGTTCTCTCATGGTAGATAATGATATAATATATAATATATATAATATATATATATATATATATATATATATATATATATATATATATATATATATATATATATATATATATATATATATATATATATATATATATATATATATATATTATATATATATATATATATATATATATATATATATATATATATACATATATACATATATATATATGATTTTCTTAATATTAAACTTTTTGTTTTGATTTTGTTTTCATTTTTTCTAATCAATTCTAAGTTAAATCTTGAGGTTGTGTATTGAAATAAAAGGCATTTGAAAAAAAATATTTTAAAGTATAGAAAAAAAAATATGCTTGAATCCATTATACACATATTAATGTTTCACCAACCTCATTATTCACTAAAAGCCCCCTTTGAATGAATGTGAGATATGTAAGACACCTTCCAAGTGATTTGGAAGAGAATGGTATTACAATATAAAAACATATTTTTTATGGTTATTTACAAATTAATAAATATATTTTAGAAAAAACATTAACATATATGGAAATCTCATAAAATGGATATACACTCAATGGGAAAGGTAATACTTTGCATTAAGAAGGAGATAATTGCTCAACAATACACATTATTTAGGATAACACTTACATCTCCTCCTATTGCGACTGTTCTACTAAAAATGTTCATATTTTTATTATATATCTAAAATTACAAATTATTTAGTTCTCCTTGTGATCAAAAGAAGCCATGAAGGTGAAATAAACTAGGACATGCATACAAAAATTTAACGAAATAAAAGATGCATCCAGTGTTTCTTTCACTAAATTGTAATATAATTACATTTATGCATCCTAAATTTTATTTCATCAATTCAAATAAAAAATATGATGAAATTTACACACCCTTCGCATTGAGGATTTTCATCAGTACTATGTCACAAAGGCCCAAAACATGCAAACATTAAATGACCCACAACATTATACCTTGTTAGTTATTCCCCATATGTTAGTTTTATTCAACAATGTATCATGTTATTATTATGAATGGGAAAGGTAATAATTTTCATTAACAACAAGATAATTGTTCAACAATATACATTGTTTAGGATAGGTAACACCTACATCACCTCCTATTGCAACTCTTCTATGAAAAATGATCATACTTTTATTATATATGTACAATGAAAAATTCCTTAGTTCTTCCTTTGATCAAAAGAATCCATCTATGTGAAATAAACTTAAACATGCAAAAAAAAAAATTAACGAAATAAAAGAAGCATCAAATTTTTATTTCCCTAAATTGTAATATTATTACATTTATGCATCCTAAATTGTGTTTCATCATTTCAAAGAAAAAATATCATGAAATGTACACACCCTTCGCATTAAGGATTTTCATCAGTACTATGTCACAAAGGTTGACAACATGCAAACATTAAATGACCCACAACTTTATTCCTTGTTAGTTATTCCCCATATGTTACTTTTATTCAAAAATTTTCATGAGTAATATGTCACAAAGGTTGACAACATGCAAACATTAAATGACCCACAACTTTATTCCTTGTTAGTTATTCCCCATATGTTAGTTTTATTCAACAATGTCCCGTGTTCTTCTTCTCTTTTACTCACTTAATTCTTTTATATATTTTCCACAACTGTAACTAAAGTCATGTTTTTAAAATTTAAAGGATGGAAATTTATTTTAAAGCTTATAAACCTTGGCTAATATTAGTACTCCCTAATATGCATTACATAAAAATTTTAGTGATATATTCATAAAAATATTGAGAGTTTTGCATTATGCCCTAGTATTACTTTACCCAAGACTGCTTGTTCCATGGCCAATTGATATGATTCCAGACCTTTGGCCTATAGCAATCTAAACTAGGTATAAATTTATTTTTCTACAAGTTAAACTATGTAGCTCAAGCTATTTTATTTTTTGTAGATCTCCATTAAAATAAGGCTATGCTAACCTCTATACCAAATTTTCTAATAAAATAATTTTGGGGCTACTATTAATAATGCACTATGATACAAAAAATTATTCCATTCAAAATTGGAAACCCCTAAATTTTGTCAAGGGGTAAATTTGAGCGCTAAAATTTTCCACTAAGATTATTTTTTTTTAAATATGCATGCAAAAAAATATTACTGTAGATAATCACAATATAACTTGTAATAAACTTATAATTTAGTTAATATCTATGTATTTTTAATTTATATGGCTTCCCTAGTTTTTAATTTAATGTTAATATTTTATTTTAATTTAAATTGAAATCAAATTCCAAAATAGATATGCCTATAATTATGCTAATTGGAAGAATAGATCTTCCATAGTTATAATTTAATTATTAAGTTGATGGAATATATTTCAACTCGGCGGAATATATTGGAACATTCACTGTAATATTTTAATCTTAAAAATGCTTCAAATTCTTTGCCAAGGTATCAGATTTAAACGTTAAAGAAATTTCATGTACTTGAATGACTATATTTGTGCATCGAGGAAATCTTGCTAAATGTATTACTTATCATTTAATAGTAAGATATTATGTCTATGAAGAGATATGTTCTTGATTCATGAGACTCTAGCTATCATTTCCAACAATGGAGAAGAGAGTGACAATTTAATGTTTTAATTTAAGGCATGATTCTTAAATTAAATTGCTTACCTCTACCTCCAACTCCATCACCTCCTCCTCCTCCATCACCTCCACCACCTCAACCTCGACCCCCTCCTCGACCTCCCCCTCCTCCTCTTTCTCCTCCTCCACCTCCACCCCAACCTCCTCCACCACCTTCACTTACGCCTCTCCCTTCGCCTCTGCCTCCACCTCCTACACCACCACCTCATCCTCTTCATCCACCTCGACCACTATTAAAATTCCTAAGTTTTAAGGATTATAAAACTTTAGTAAATGCTCTTAATAAACACTTGAAAAAAAGATTACAAAACTCTTGTAAAAATGTTATAAAATACTTAGGGTTTAGGGTTTAGGGTTTGAGGTTTTGATTTTAAAATGTTATAAAATGCTTAGGGTTTAGGTTTTGGGTGCACATTTTAGGGTTTATGGTTTATAACGCTTTAATAAATTATTTTAATAAACACTTAAATAAAAGTTACAAAATGTTTTTTAAAATATTATGAAATGCTTAGATTTTAGGCTTGAGGGTTTTGGGTTTAGGGTTTATAATACTTTATTAAATTCTTTTAATAAAAACTTAAATAAAAGTCACAAAACACTTTTAAAATGGTTATAAAATGCTTAGGGGTTTAGGGTTTAGGCTTTAGGGTTTATATTACTTTAGTAAATTCTTTTAATAAGAACTTAAGTCAAAGTTACAAAATGCCTTATAAAATGTTATAAATCATTTATGGTTTAGGGTTTAGGGTTTAGCGTTGAGGTTTTGGGGTTTAGGGTTTAGGGTTTAGCTTTGAGGTTGTGGGGTTTAGGTTTTAGGTAAAATAAGACCTTGGTAAATGCTTTTAGGGCTTAGGGTTTAGGGTTTAGGTTTTATAAGACCTTAGTAAATGCTTTTAGGGTCTCAGCTTTAGGCTTTAAGCATTAGGATATAGGCTTTGGGGTTTAGGGTTTAGGGTTTATAGCACTTTAGAAAATTATTTTAATGAACACTTAAATAAAAGTTAGAGAACACTTTTTGGGATGTTATAAAATATTTAGTGTTTAGGGTTTAGGATTTGTGATTTAGGGTTTAGGGTTTAGGGTTTAGGATTTGTGATTTAGGGTTTAGGGTTTAGGGTTTAGAGATTAGGGTTGAGAGTTTTCAAAATGATTTGTAAAATGTTATAAAATCCTTAGCATTTAGGGTTTAGGGTTTAGGTTTTAGCATTTAGGGTTTGTGGTTTAGGGGTTAAGGTTTACGGTTTACATTTTAGGGTTTATGATTATAACACTTTAGTAAATGGTTTTAATAAACACTTAAATAAAAGTTACAAAACACTTTTTAAAATGTTATAAAATGCTTAGGGTTTAGGGTTTAGGGTTTCAAGTTTAGGGTTTAAGGTTTATAACACTTTAGTAAATGTTTTTAATAGAAACTTAAATAAAAGTTACACAACATTTTTTAAAATTTTGTAAAATTATTAGGCTTTAGGGTTTATAAAACTTTAGTAAATGCTTTTAATAAACAATTAAATAAAAGTTGCAAAACACTTTTTAAAATGTTATAAAATGCTTAGGGTTTAGGGTTTGTGGTTTAGGGTTGAGGGTCTATGGTTTAGGGTTTATAATACTTTAGAAATTGCATTTAGTAAACCCTTAAAAAGAAGTTACAAAACACTTTTTAAAATGTTATAAAATGCTTAGGGTTTAGGGTTTAGGATGTAGGCTTTGGGTTTAAGGTTTAATAAACACTTAAATAAAAGTTGCAAATTGCTTTTAAAAGGTTATAAAATGCTCACGGTTCGAGTTTTAGGTTTTTGGGTTTGGGGTTTAAGTTTCAGCATTTTGGGTATTGGGTTTATAACACCTCAGTAAATTCTTCTAATAAACACTTAAAAAAATATGTGAAACACTTGTTAAAATTTTATAAAATGCTTAGGGTTTATGGTTTATAACATTTTCGTAAATTATTTTAACAAATGCTTAAAAAAAGTTACAAAATGATTTTTAACATGTTACAAAATGCTTAGGGTTTGGGGATTGGAGTTTATAACACTTTAGTAAATTATTTTAATAAGCACTTAATTTTTTTTACAAAATTCTTATTAAAACGTTATATAATGCTTAGGTTGGTCTAGGCTTTCGAATGTTAAAAAATCCTTAGGGTTTAGGGTTTAGTGTTTATAACACTTCAGTAAATTTTTTTAAGAAACACTTAAAAAAGAGTAACAAAATGCTTGCTAAAATGTTATAAAATAATTGGGGATTAGAGTTTAGGTTTTAGGGTTTAGGGTTTATAAAAGTCTAGTAAATTTTTTTAATAAACACTTAAAAAAAATTACAAAAAAATTAATAAATGTTATTAAATGCTTAGGGTTTAAAATGTTATAAAATGTTTAGGGTTTAGGTTTTATAACACTTTAGTAAATGATTTTTATAATCTCTTAAAAAATGTTGGAAAAGGCTTTTCAAAATGTTATAAAATTTTGAGGGTTAAGTGTTTATGGTTTAGGGTTTAAAATGTTATAAAATGCTTAGAATTTAGGGTTTATAACACTTTACTAAATTATTTTAATAAACACTTAAAAAAACTTATAAAAATCTTGTTAAAATGTTACAAAATGTTTAGGGTTTAGGGTTTAGGGACACTTTAGTAAATTCTTTTAATAAAAAAAAATTAAAAGGTTTCAAAACACTTGTTAAAATGTTGTAAAATTCTTAGGATTTAGGGTTTATAATAGTTTATTAAATGATTTTAATAAACACTTAGAAAAAGTTATAAAACACATATTAAAATGTGATAAAATGATTAGGGTTTGGGTTAAAAATGTTATAACATTCTTAGTGCTTAGGGTTTAGGTTTTTAAAAAGTTACAAAATGCTTGATAAAATGTAATAAAATGCCTAGGTTTTAGTGTTTATAACACTTTAGTAAATTCTTTTAATAAACAATTAAAAATTAGGTTACAAAACACTTATTAAAATGTCATAAAATACTTAGGGTTTAGGGTTTAAGGTTTGTGTTTTAAAATGTTATAAAATTCTTAGGGTTTAGGGTTTGGGGTGTGGGGATTATGGTTTAGGGTTTAGGGTTTATAACACTTTAATAAAATATTTTAATGAACACTTAAATAAAAGTTACAAAATGGTTTTTAAAATGTTATAAAATGCTTAGGGTTTATTGTTTAATGTTTAGGGTTTGGGGTTTAGGGTTTAGGGTTTGGGATTTAGGGTTTAGGGTTTAGGGTTTAGAGTTTGGGGTTTATGGTTTATAACACTTTTTAAAATGATTTAACTAAAAACTTAAATAAAAGTTACAAAATGATTTTTAAAATGTTATTAAATTCTTTACGTTTACGGTTTAGGGTTTCGGGTTTAGAATTTAAGGTTTATAACACTTTACTAAAATATTTTAATAAACAACTAAATAAAATTCACAAAACACTTTTTAAAATGTTATAAAATGCTTAGGGTTTGGGGTTTTGGGATTGGATTTTAGAGTTTATGGTTTACAATTTAAGGTTTATAACACTTTAGTAATTTCTTTTAGTAAACACTTAAATAAATGTTACATGACACTTTTTAAGAAGTTATAAAATACTTAGGGTTTAGGGTTTAGGCTTTATGGTTTGTATTTTAGGGTTTAGAGTTTAGTTTTTGCACATTTTATTAAATTCTTTCAATAAACACTTAAATAAGAGTTACAAATAACTTTTTAAGATGTTATAAAATACTTAGGGTTTAGGGTTTAGGGTTTGGGGTTTAGGATTTAGGATTTAGGGTTGAGGGTTGAGGGTTTCGGGTTTGTAACACTTTAGTAAATGATTTTAGTAAACACTTAAATAAAAGTTACAAAATACTTTTTAAAATGTCATAAAATTCTTAGGGTTTAGTGTTTAAGTTATGTTCTATGGGAATTAGGTTTTAAGGTTTATAAGGATTTATTAAATGATTTTAATAAATATTTAAATAAAAGTTAGAAAATGATTTTTAAAATGTTATAAAATGATTTGTGTTTAGGGTTTATAGCTTAGGGTTGAGGGTTGATGATTTAGGGTTTGGTGTTTAAAATATTATAAAATGATTAGGGTTTAGGGTTTATAAAACTTTAGTAAATGCTTTTAATAAGCACTTAAAAAAAGTTACAAAATGTTTCGTAAAATGTTATAAAATTCTTATGGTTTAGCGTTTAGCAATTAAAATGTTATAAAATGCTTAGGGTTTAGTGTTTAGGTTTTAGTGTTTATCGAACTTTAGTAAATGCTTTTAATAAAAGCTTAAATAAAAATTACAATACACTTTTTAAAGTGTTATAAAATGCTTAAGGTTTAGCATTTAGGTTAGGGATTGGGGTTTAGGGTTTAGGGCTTAGGTTTTATAACTCTTTATTAAATTCTTTTAATAAACACTTAATTAAAAGTTACAAATTAATTTTTAAAATGTTATAAAATTCTTAGGGTTTAGTGTTTAGGGTTTGGAATTTAGGTTTTAGGGTTTAGGATTTAGGATTTATAACAATTTAGTAAATGATTTTAATAAACACTTCAATGAAAGTTATAAAACTCTTTTTGAAATGTTATAAAATTCTTAGGGTTTAGGGTTTAAGGTTTAGAGTTTAGGGTTTATATAACTTTAGTAAATTATTTGAATAAACACTTAAATAAGTTACAAAAAACTTTTTAAAATGTTATGAAATTCTTAGGGTTTAGGATTTAGGAATTAGGGTTAGTGTTTAGGGTTTAGGGCTTATAACACTTTAGTAAATGATTTTAATAAACACTTAAATAAAAGATAAAAACACTTTTTAAAATGTTATAAAATTCTTAAGGTTTACTGTTTGTGGTTTAGGGTTTAGGGTTAAGGGTTTAGAGTTTGCGGTTTATGGTTTACGGTTTATGGATTAAGGTTTAGGGTTTACGGTTTAGGGTTTGGTGTTTAGGGTTTAGTGTTTAACATTTACAGTTTATCGTTTATAAGACTTAGGTAAATGCTTTTAATAAACACTTAAATAAAAGTTACAAAACCATTTTTAAGATATTGTAAAATTTCTAGTATTTAGGGTTTAGGGTTTAGGTTTTACGGTTTATGGTTTATAACACTTTAGTAAATGCTTTTAATAAACACTTAAAAGGAAAGCTTCAAAACCCTTTTTAAAATGTTATAAGATCCTTATTGTTTATGGTTTAGTGTTTAGGGTTTCATGTTTAGGGTTTAGATTTTAGGGTTAGGGTTTAGAGTTTAGAGTTTCGGGTTCAAGGTTTATAACACTTTAGTAAATTATTTTAATAGAAACTTAAATAAAAAGTATAAAATGCTTTTTAAAATGTTGTAAGATGCTTAGGGTTTAGGGTTTAGGGTTTATAACACTTTAGTAAATGATTCCAAAAAAACTTAAATAAGATTTACAAAATTCTTTTTAAAATTTTATAAAATGCTTAGCATTTAGGGTTTAGGGTTTAGGATTTGGGGTTTGGGGTTTGGATTCTAGAGTTTACTGTTTACAGTTTAGGGTTTATAATAGTTTAGTAAATGATTTTAATAAGGAGTTAATAAAATTTGCAAAACACATTTTAAAATATTATAAAATGCTTAGGGTTTAGGGTTTGGGGATTAGGGTTTAGATTTTAGGTTTTAGGATTTACGGTTTATAACATTTTAGTAAATGCATTCAATAAACACTTAAATAAATGTTACATAACACTTTTTAAAATGTTATAAAATACTTACGTTTTACGGTTTAGGGTTTATGGTTTGGGTTTTAGGGTTTAGAGTTTAGTTTTTATAACACTTTATTAAATGCTTTCAATAAAAACTTAAATAAAAGTTACAAAACCATTTTTAAAATGCTATAAAATACTTAGGGTTCAGGGTTTAGGGTTTAGGGTTTAGGGTTTGGGTTTTAGGGTTTAGTGTTTAGGGTTTACGGTTCAAGGTTTGTAACACTTTAGTAAATTCTTTTAATAAACACTCAATTAAAAGTTACAAAACACTGTTTAAAATGTTATAAACAATGGCTTCCTCAAGCTGAAAGATAATTCCATGGACAGAGGCACAATCCTTCAACAATTGTCTTAGAGAGAGGCAGGAAACATAGGTCTTTCTGGTGCATTAACTGAAGAATGGAATGCATATATTCTTCAACCTAAGGGGGGATTTTCAGAACATTTTGACGGAATGGTATCTTGATCAGAAGGGCCCTGAAGCATAAGCAGAATTCCCTCTGGGCATGGTTGTCATCAACGAAAAGTTGATGCAGCCGTTTGAAAAGAAAAATTATATGGGTTTCCAGAACGAGTCTATGGGAGGAATGCCACCATTGAAATCAAACTCTCAATAATTTTGAAGGGTATGCTTCATAGATTTTGAACAAATCAATTAAATATTAACTAAAATTTTTGAGCTTGATGAAGATGGTCACTAGAGAGGTAAAGAAAATTACTAACTTGGGAAACATTGAACTAATTTTTGGGTTAAGTAATAAGGGCGCATTAGTCTTTTTAAAAGCTTCACGAGTCAACTGTTGATCAGAGGCTAGAATTTAACTCGCTATGTGTTTGCCAGTGAAATTCATCAGTTGCAGAGATGACTTGTAGATGAATTTTCGGAGAGTAGATTACCTAAGTGATGAAATAAATTGCTCCTCAAACTAATTTTGTTTCCTAAGACCACAAATGCCACTATGAATTAATGCAACATCTGCGTTGCTCTAAATTTAGATATTTCAAAGCTATCCATCTTCTGCTTTCCAAAAACACGTCCTTCAGCTCTAATTCCATGTTGTCAAATTGAATCACATCATCATCATGTTATCATCGGAACTAAATCAAATATATACTATGAAATGAGATACTGATATATTTATTACAAATACAATGAAAAAGCAAAAGGATTTGGAAGTGCGTAACAGATAATAGATATTTTAACACTAAACATTCCAATTCCTATATAATTTTCTTATTATTAATAGAAATAAAGAGTCAGTGCATAGCCTTCCACACAGAAATGGATCTAGAGACTTATACGACACCACCACCAGAGACAACCATTGGACCACGCCTTAGAACTATAAAAAGTTATGGGTACTTGCAACAGTAAGATCAGTGTAAACCTGATCCATACAATGTTACTAATCCAGTCTAATAATAGCTACCACTGCAAACCATAACAGAACAGTCTACAAATATCATGCCACATGGCAATAAACACCATACTTAAAGAATGACAGGCATCCTCTCTAATAATAGAGACCACTGCAAGCTATAACAGAATAGTCTACAAATATCATGCCACATGGCCCTAGTTGGTTATTAGAGCATGATGGAATTTATCTTCTATCATATCTTCACTTTTATATATAGACTTCTATGTATGCAAGTTTAGCCTATTAAAATCTGAAAAACCCATCCAACTTCAAAGTGCCTCTGCATATCATTGATCACCAAAAAAAGTATGTAAACAGTTGAAGAAATACGTGAATACACACTAAGAAACAAAATTTGCATAGCATATTGGCAGAATATTGAATATAACAAAATTATTATGCATTCAAACTTTATATATTATTTTTTAAACTAGCCACAAATGACAAAATCTTTCATGTCCTCAATAATGGCGACTAAAGTAAAAATATGTTAATGAATGTCAGCAAAAATAAACATGTGTATATCATGTTCAAGTATGTACAACGTCATGACCCAACTGAAGTACCATCTAATTCATCAATATAAATAGAATAATATTCTAAAGAACTAAAAAATAAACTTTCTCGGAATAACATAGATGAAACTTCTCCAACATTACACATAACAAGATACTAGCTAATTTTTGTGCCACTTTTCAGCACAATGCTTTTGTTGTTGCATTTTGACAAGGAGATACATGGAGGAGTGCGCAACCTTATAAAGATGGGGCATCCATCACAATATAAGATATCTCCACCAATAATAGCTATCTGACACAATAAATAGAGATTAAATTATCCCTCCGACCTATCTCCACCAATAATAGCTATCTCACACAAGAAATAGAGATTAAATGATCCCTCCAACTTTTCGAATTGCCTATATCAAAACATTTGCATCTTCTTTAACCTTTCAGCGCTTAGTGGGTGTGACTCTATACACAACTTGATAATCAAAATATGGATTATGAGATCGTGCGACCAAAACAAACCAAAGAAAGGTAAAGATTCCTAGACCACTTTTCCTGAAAATAAAGAATAAAAAAATAGCAAATTAGCTTCCAGTAGTTATAGTAACCTAAAGGACTTTGATGAATCAAATTTAGTAGTATAAATCAAACCTTTACATGAGTGCTGAGAAAAACAGATGTTCGAAGCGTTTCCTGTACTTCATTTGACAATTTCTTTTTTGGCTTTCTGAGGATGAATGCAACTTGATCAGGTGTTACAACAATAAAAGTTATTCAAGAGCCACAGTACCAGCATCTGTGAATACCTTCAATTGGATAGAGAAAATCAATGGTCCTTTGTGGCTTCTTTCAAAGGATTTCTCTCTGCAAGAACAATAGAAGAATGTTGTTACAAATATTAAAATCACTCACAAAATATGTAGACCAATAGAGAATGATCAGAAAATACGCAAATCATATATACATACCAATAGCCCTTGCCCTAGCCTGTTTCAATCTTCTACCAAGTATTGTTGCATTTTGGAATTAGTCCTCTATCAGTGCTTTCCTATCACAATGGTTTGCAAAGAACAAGGTATTGAAATCTCTCCCCTTCTATATATTATGGGGCATTTGGCATATGAGGAACGCTAATATTTTTTACCAGAAAGATATGGATGTAAGTGTGTCCATCATCAAGATTACTGTTTTTTTTTATGGAGAAAGGACTTGTCACAAAAAGATTTCCAATTTTGCTACTTTCCACATTGAACTCATATTGACCTCTTTCACAACCCTTTTATCTAAAATTCCTTCAATATTTTCTTCCTGAATCATCGATCTTCCCTGCACACAAATTCAGATCCATAGCACCATTAGAATTCTAATTCTCCAATAACTTCATACCTATAAATACAAATATAGTTGTATTAACGAAGCTTACCCACAAGATGATATGACTGTTTTCGTCAGAAACATTTGTATCCACTGGTTCTCTCCCAAATATTATCTCAAAAGTCACAACTCCAAAGCTATATACATCACTTTCCTCTGTCAACTTGTGCGTGGTGGCATATTTGTTCAAAGCAACGGCCATATGAAGATCGAAGAATCCATTTTCTCTTTTGATTTTCGGTTCCAGATAAATTGAATGAAACAATAGAGAGAAAAATTGAATGGGAAATGTGTAATATTCAGGATCAAGGTATCCAAATGTACCCTTCACATCTGTTGAGACATGGGTTGCTTCGCTTGAGGGGCATAACCTAGACAACCCAAAGTCTGATAGTTTTGCTTCCATCCATTCACTTGAAAGAATATTAGTAGTTTTGATATCTTTATGAATTATGATAGGTTTACAGCTGACAATGATTATGCAAGTATTCCCGTCCTAATTATTATTTTTACAGAGACATTGACATTATTCAACTCATTTACATAAGATACAAAGTCCAAATTCATGGTTTTTTCAAGAGGGAAGGACACTCACCTTGAGATTCATTCAATACAATGTCAAGCCTTGTTTTCCAATTTGCGAACTCCTGTAGATCATTCACCTATTCCACCTCAAATTCCACCTCTACCTCCTCCTCCTCGTCCACATCCACCACTCTTCTCCTCCACCTCCACCTCCACCACCTTCTCCTCCTCCTCCTCCACCACCTCAACATCCACCACCACCTCCGTTTCCTCCACCACCTCAACATCCTCCACCACATCCACCACCTATGTTTCCTCCACCACCTCAACATCCTCGACCACCTCCACCACCTCAACCTCAACCCCCTCCTCCACCTCTACCTCCACCTCCCCCTCCCTTTCTCCTCCTCCACCTCCACCTCCTACACCACCACCTCAGCCTCTTCATCCACCTCCACCAGCTCTTCCTCTACATATACCTCCAACTCCACTTTCATCTCCTCCACCTCATCCTCCACCTCCACCTCCACATCCACCACCACCTCCACTACCTCCTTCTCAACACCCTCCTCCTCCTCCACCTCCACCAACTCCTCCTCCTAATCCACCTCAACCTCCACCTCCACCTTCACCTCCACCTCCTCCTCCTCCTCGACCACCTCCTCCTCCTCCCCCTAATCCACCTCAATGTGCACCTCCACCTCAACCTTCACCTCCTCCTCCACCTCCAACTCCACATCCACCTCCTCCTCCTCCTCCTCCTCCTCCTCCTTCTCCACCATCTCCATCTTCTCATCCTCCTCTACCTCCTCCACCACCACCTATATCTCCACCACCACCTCCACCTCCACCACCTCAACCTCCACCCTCTCATCCACCTCCACCCTCTCAAACCCCTCCTCCTCCTCCTAATCCACCTCAACCTACACCTCCACCTTCACCTCCTCCTCCACCTCCAACTCCACATCCACCACCTCCTCCTCCTCCTCCTACTCCATCTCCTTCTCCACCACCTCTATCTTCTCCTCCTCCTCCACCTCCTCTACCGCCACCTATATCTCCACCACCTCCTACTCCACCACCACCTCCACCTCCACCACCTCAACCTCCACACTCTCATCCACCTCATCGTCCTCCTCCTCCTCCTCCAACTCCACCTCCTCCACCTCCACAACCTCCTCCTCCACCTCTCCTTCCTCCTCCTTCACCACCTCCCCCTCTCGCTCTGCCTCCTCCTCCACCACCACCTCCTCCTCCACCACCACCACCTCCACCTCCACTTTCACCTCCTACGCCTCTTCTTCTAGCTACACATTCACCTCCACCTCCACCTCCTCCTTCACCGTATCCGCCTACACCACCTCCTCCTCCAGCACCTCCACGTCAACCTCCTCCACCCCCTCGACCTCCCATTATGCCTCCTCTTCTTGCTTTGCCTTTGCCTCCACCACCATCTCCTCCTCCATCACCTACCCATCCCACTTTGACTCCTCTTTCAGCACTACCTCATCCTCCACCACAACCTCCTCCTTGACCACTGCCTCCACTTCCACTTTCACCTCCTTTGCCTCTTCTTCGAGCTACACATTCACCTTCATCACCTCCAACTCCACCTCCTCCTCAACCACCTCCACCTCCACCTCCTCCACCACCTCCACCTCCACAACATCCATCTCCTCCTCTTCCAACTGCAACTTCACCTTCTCCACCAGCACCTCCTCCTCCTACTCCTCGTCCACCTCCACCCACAGCTATTTCTTCATTGCCTCCTCCACCACCTCTTCCTCCACCTCCAACTCTACCTCCTCCACCACCTCTTACCCCTCCTCATCCTCCTTGTTCTCCTCCTCGACCTACACATCCTCCTCCTCCACTTCCACCTGCTCCTTCTCCACCTACTCCACCTCCATCTCCACCTCCTACTTGACCACTACCACCACCACATCCTCCTCCTCCTCCTCGACCACCTCCTCCTCTACCATATTCTCCACCTCCACCACCGCCTCCACATCCATTGCCTCATCCTCGTCCTCCTCTATCTCCACCTCCACCATCTCTACCTCCTCCACCACGACCTCCTCCTACTCCACCTTGTCTTCCTCCACCTCTACCTCCTCCACCACGACCTCCTCCTCCTCCACCTCGTCTTCCTCCACCTACACCACCTCCACCTCCACCTCCACCTCCTCGTCCTCCTCCTTGTCTTCCTCCTCCTTTGCTGCCAGCTCCACCTCTGGCTCATCCTCTTCCTCCTCCAACACCACCACCACCACTGACCCCTCCTCCTCCACCTACACCTCCACCCACTCCTCCACCTCCTCTTCCACCACCACCACATCCACGTCCTCCTCCTCCTCCCCCACCTCCATCTCCACCACCTCCTTCACCTCCTCCTCCACCTCCAAGTCCTCCACCACCTTTACCTCCGCCTATTCCTCCATCATGTCAACTTCCACCACCTCCCCCTCGCCCTCCGCCACCTCCTCCACCTCCACCTCCTCCTCAACTTCCTTCGCCTCCTCCTCCTCCACCACCACCTCCACCTCCACCTCTCTGGCCTCCTCAAAAAACCTAAAAAAAAAATCAAAAATTCCTTATCATTTCATTCCCTTTATTTATAATACTTATTGATTCATTTTTACATTGATAATTCATATATCAATATATACATGATAATATAACAAATAATATGTATAAAAAATTGCAATTTAAATAAGTAATTATGAGTAAAATTTGTAAAATTTATATAAATAGTATCAAAAGGTGTTAAAAAAATCTTACCCAACTCAATATTTATTCCTATGTCTAGAACTTTCTAAAATCAATAAATTAATTATATAAAATCACAAAAAAACACAATTACCATAAATTAAATATGTAAAATCAAAATAAAATAAACAAAAAACACAATTACCGTAACATAAATTATGGAAGCCAACTTAAAATCAATAAATTAATTATATAAAATCACAAAAAAAACACAATTACCATAAATTAATTATGTAAAATCTTTTAAAAAATAAAATAAACAAAAAGCACAATTACCGTAGACATAAATCATGGAAACCACCCAGTAACATACAAACGCAGAACACAAAGAAACTTCACAAGACCTACACTGGTCTGTGATGTTCTATCATACTTAGTGGAGGTTATTGTTATTTTTTCGAGAACTAATGCCATTGCATTTATATAGTCAATAAATTGATTTTCCTTGTATTGTCAAAAATAATAATTTAGTTTCTTGATAATCACTCCATTGATTCGAAATAAGAAATTAAAAACCTTAATAACATGAAGAAATTTTAAAACACAGAAGCTTGACAACAAGAAGAACACTTGCTTGGGCTGGATATAGACACAGTCGCCAACTATGAATGGCTATATGGATTCATGAAGCGATTTGAGAGCTTCCATGGGAACTTCCTCTCCCGCAGACTTCATACAAATCTTCAATAATTGCTTCCCAGAAATGCAGAGCCCGTGCAATCTTTTTATTAGAAAATCGATCTGCATGATTACATCCTCGGCAGATATGTTCAGACACACATGGTCTCCCGCATATTTATTCCTCTTGCGAGCGATTGTCATGGATAACCATCTGTAGGACATGGCGCGCGAGTATAACCACTCGCTGCCTTTGCAGAAACAGCAAATTTAACGTGTTGAAGCGAAAAGGCTTTCAAAATACATACAGAAGCAACAAAATTGTGTATAGAACACACGCCCTTCATATATTCAGCCTGATGCTCTCCCGAAAAAATATACAGAGGAGCGTGGATCGAACACACGACCTTCATATATTTAGTCTGACAATTTGTGGATCGATTTCTGCACATCTTGAAACAATTGGGAGAGATTGCTATTTTGAAATCCACCTTGAACAATGAGGAAACGACTATGAAGGAAACAGATCAACTTCCTCCTTCATCTCTTAACTAAATGCTCAGGTTGAAGAGATTCCCATTGTGAAATCCGCCTTGGTTCAATTCAACAAATATTAATTACAATCGCTGGAAAAAGCAAAAAGTTACTTAAATTTAGAAAGTTACCTAAATTTAGAAAAGGGAATATTAATTATATTTTTGAAAGCTCCACAAAAAAGTTAAATTAAAAAAATACCAACCAAAATAATTAATTTTTAAATTTAAAAAAATGAAAAATAAAAAAGTTACTTCAATTTAGAAAGTTACCTAAATTTAGAAAAGAGAATATTGATTACATTTTTGAAAGCCCTACCAAAAAATTAAATTTAAAAAAATAACAAACCAAAATAATTAACTTTTAAATTTTAAAAAATGGAAAATAAAAGGCTAAAAGCTAAATTAAAAAAAAAAAAAAAAAAACATTTAATTGTTTTTTAGATAAAAGATTGGACTGAAATGTTGATGGAAAAACAAAAAAAAATAAATTAAATTCTAAAATAACATTTATTTGTTTTTAAAGTAAAAAATTGGCAATTTTCTGGGAAAACATAAAATGTAGAACCCATTTCTACATAAATTGTAGCTTGAAATTCACATATAGTAACTTTTTTATAATTAATAATTTAGAACATAACTTAGATGTAGAAGAACAATAAATTCAATTAAATGTACTTCACATATAGCCCTATAAACTTGTTGTTAATAGACTTTAGTCAGAGTATTTAAATTTTTCTTTTTGACATCTTTATATTTTGGAGTATTTTGTCAATGGAGATACCTTGTTCTCTATCTTTAAGTTGAATATGACAACCAAATTTATCAACTAAAAGTGTTTAGTTGGTACCAATCAGTTAAACATTGAATAGAATATTAAAGGGAACATAAATAATTTTTGTACTTCAAATTATATTATTGTTTCAATAATTGTAATTCTTAAGATGGACCAACTAATCTCCAAAATTTGTTGTTCTCAAGCATTACTATGGAGGTGTGCATCACTTATATTTTTTGTCTAACCTAGAAATGATTACTTATATTCAATTTATTCCTAGACATGTCCATATTGAAACAATCCTTGCAATTATCATTATCTTCCTTACTGAAATCCTAATTCAAATTATTAGAGGGAGTTAATTATTACATGGTCTATTAACAAAATATAAAATGGTTTGCATAATATTTTTATGCATGATATTTTCTATACATAGAGACTAATTCTTAAAATATTATAATAATTATCTACTAATTAATAATAATATAAAAAATTATATATTCAGAGTTCTTTTCAACTAGGATTAAGACTTTACATCAACACTAAAAATATTTTACAATAATAATAAATAAATAATATTTTTTTTATTAATTATCAATAAGATTATAATAATAAATTATATTAGTTAATATAAATATAGAATATATCATTTCGTATTTAGCCGAACCTAATTTATAATTTAATATAATTGTATTATGAATTACCCTTCACAATGGAAAGCAATATTGACGGAAAGAGACCATCATGAAAAATAAAAGACTAAATATAAATAATATTACTTGTAATAGAATAAATATTATTTAAAAATTATTTGAAAAAAAGGTACAATCTTACTTATAGAGGTATTGACTTTTTCATTAGAATCTATCAATACAATTTCATGAAATATTGTTATCTGTCATTGTTTCAAATTAGCTAGAAAGAATTCAGTGAAAAAACCATTTTTTCTATTAGTTAGACTAAGTGGACAAAAAAAACATTTATTATCAAATTTTCAAAAATATTTATTTTATGTGTTTTCAATTTTTTCTAATTTTAGTGATAATTCTAATTGAATATTCAATCCATACCTACTTTGACATGATAAAATAGAGTATAAATAAGTGTTATATGTTATTGTCTATATCTCTTTCCATTATCCTCTTTATAAACATCATCATGCATGCACCTTACCATTTTTTAGTGAATAACTTAGAGAAATGGATTCCATTGAATGCTTTTCTGTTATGATGATGGACCATCAATGGAGAAGGATTTTGTTTATGATGTAGGGTTGTTGAATACGAATTTTACCATATGTTTCATATTTCTAGCTATATATATATATATATATAGATCATGGATCTAGGTTACACATTTTGGCAATGTTTAGGTGAAAAAGAGAGCACGTAATCAAGTAGTTTAACCACCCAATCCAACCATCCATTTGTAAGTCGTTGATCAAGCTTCTTGAGTGCTAATAAAATAGATTTATTAATATATTTGAATTGAAAATTTATGAGCTTGATCTAGCATTTTATCTCTCCAAGCTAGATTAGGCTTTTGAGGTCTTAAAATGCACATTTCGAGTACCTCTTATGCAATTTTTTTGCACCAACGTTTTGTACCCTAGTGAAATTAGGGAAATTTTTGTCCTTAGGTGTTGGATTGACCAAGGAATACTCTACCCAATGGCATATGATTATGAAATTTTCTAATTCATATGATATTTTTCATCTATTTTTCTCTTAAACATAATGCTTCATTTTTTGACAAATTTAAAGAGGCCGGATGAAAAAACAATAACAAAATAAATTCAAAAATTACCAACATCTTAGTTTACTATTCATGTAATAGTTGAAAAAATCTTATGAGAATACATGTGTGTGCAAAATCAAATTGAAATATTACTTCGCAAACATAAAAAAATAATATAAAATATATTTTTTCATAAACAAATAAATTTTTGATATGAAAAACATAGTTCTCTCATTGTAGATCATGCTATATATATATATATATATATATATATATATATATATATATATATATATATATATAGGAAATCTTCTTCTCGAGTATCAACACAATCTTCTCCTCCTCTTCTCATCTTGAATTGGGTGCACAAGAATGAAAATTGAATCATCAATGGTATAACTCTTTAGAAATGATGTAATTAATGAAAGAGGTTACCTTTTGTATATAAATAACTATAAAACCATGAATGTCTATCGAGGATGTTGTGGGTAAATTTTTTCCTACAAAAACAAAAGGAAATACATTGGAGATATTGAAATTCTATGCGATATTGAAAAATACTTCCATGATAAAAACACGTATGAAACCATTGCCATAAAACCCTAATTTTATGATGTCCAAGGAAATTAGTTTAAATAACAACCTTTTCTGATAAATTAAGGAAAATCACTTACAAAAATTATGGACTCTAAACATAAAGATTAACTGAGTGCTTTGTCATTGTATAGGGATGGGAACTCTTCTTTCCTTGAACTCTCTTTTTATTTTATTGGGAGATAATGGAATAACATATAAGAATTTTAAGTTAATATTTTGGATAATTATCCTTAATCACTATTTCAATAAAAGAAATAAACCTCCATAGTTTTGAACCCTCAAATTTCAACTCTCGCAAAAACAATCTCCTCTAAAATTTTATATGCATTAATGAAGACTATAAATGAATTCCAAAGAGTAATTTACAATAAAAATATTGTTGGGTTATTCAATGAACTTGAAGACAACCCGACCAACATGGCTTCCACAAATGAAAATTAAACTGTATTTTTAATTAAAGTGTATTTTTCTCCAACCATTAGATACAAAAATTGTAATTTTTAAATCATATGACAAAATTTTGGGGGTTTTCCAAACAAAAATTATTACAGTTACCAAAAATTAAACAAAAAAATTCACGTGGGAAAGGAGAGCATGCTTGAGGTATTGGAATGTAAAGCAAATACACAAGCCTCCTCTATTAGATATGAAAATCATTAATCGTATAAAGACTTAAAAAATGGAAAGGATACTATTGAATAATTCAATGTTGGTTGTCCTCTGCATATTAATCTCAATAACATGATGTAAGGGCCAGTGAAATAAATATCTCATTTTAAGCCAAATGAGAAAGGAGGAATGGCTACCATAAATCATTGTCCTTGAAAATTGGGGTAAATGGAAATTAGTATCTCCTAGTTTCAGGAGCTATTTTATTTTTTGTAGATCTCCCATTAAATAATTCTATGCTAACCTCTATACCAAATTTTATTATAAAATAATTTTTGGGCTACTATTAATAATGTACTATGAAACAAAAAAAATTTCCATTCAAAATTTGAGACCCTTAAATTTTGTCCAAGGGCTAAATTTCACAGCCAAAATTTTCCATTAATATTATTTTTTTTTGAAATATGCATGCAAAAAAATATTACTATATATAGTAACAATATAAATTGTAATAAAGTCATAATTTAGTTAATTTCTATGTTTTTTTTATTTATATCACTTCAATTTGATCTTAATATTTTCTTTTAACTTAAATTAGAAATAAATTCAAAAATAGATATGCCTATAATTATGCTAATTGGAAGAATAAATCTTCCATAGATATAATTTAATTATTAAGTTCATGGCATATATTTAAACCGGATGGAATATGTTGGAACATTCATAGTAATATTGATATAATTCAACGCTAAAATTTTCCACTAAGATTTTTTGTTGTGCATGCAATTTTGTTTTTTTTTTATAAATAATAACAATATAATTTTTAATAAAGTTATAATGTTAGCATTTTCTTTTAACTTAGATTGAAAATAAATTCCAAAGTATATATGCGTATAATTATGTTAATCTTAAGAATATATTTTCCATAGTTATAAATTGATTATTAATTTCATGGTAGATATTTAACCCCATGGAATATGTTGGAATATTCATGATAATATTGACATATCAATGATAATATTTCAGAAACCATGGGATATGGTGGAATACTCATGGTAATATTGATATATCAGTGATAATATTTTTGTCCAAGTTAGGTATACTAAATTAAATTATTTCAAATTAATCAATTTAAGAAAATGTCATATCAACACATCATATTGGGCATATGGTATTCCTAAGCCATGGTAATGTAAGAAGAACTGTTTCCAAATAAAGGATTTCTATAATAATAATGGGGTGTGAATTTACATCGATAAACATATTTTTATATATTATATAACTCTAATAATAATAATAGTAGTAGTAGTAGTAGTAGTAGTAGTAGTAGTAGTTTAGTTAGATTTTATGAATTTATTAATTTGGTTAATGAAATATGTATAATGGGGTTAGTGTTTTGATTCTTATTATAGAGTGATGGCTATAGAAATTTTCAATCCATTTAATTTTATGGTCACAATATTTATAATAAAAACAATAAATCATTCCAAATATTCTATATACAATGTATTTTATATTAATTTTGAAATAATGTTTTTAATTAAATTGAGAAGGAATGGAGATCATAAATACATTTTAAATAAATCTTAATCTTCTTTTCATGACTAATATTAAGAATATTAATTATTGAATATCTCCCATCAACTCATTGATTATTGATAATTAAATTAGAATTCTAGAAATTCTATTATAAGGTTTACAAGGCTGCAAATAAAAATATGCATGAACACATTATACACATATTAATGTTTCACTAACCTCTTTATTCACAAAAAGCCCCCTTTTAATGAATGCAAGATATGCAAGGTACCTTCCAAGAGATTTGGAAGAGAATGGTATTACAATATAAAAACATATTTTTTTGATGGTTATTGACAAATTAATGAATATATTTTAGGAAAAACATTAAAATATATGGAAATCTAATAAAATAGATATACACTCAATGGGAAAGGTAATACTTTTCATTAAGAATGAGGTAATTGTTAAACAATACACACTGTTTCGGATAGGTAACACCTACATCACCTCCTATTGCGACTCTTATACTAAAAAATTTCATATTTTTATTATCTATGTGAAATTACAAATTCCTTAGTTCTCGTTTTGATCAAAAGAAGCCACAAATGTGAAATAAACTTGGACATGCATAAAAAAACATAAAAAAACTTTAACAAAAAAAGATGCATTCATTGCTTCTTTCACTAACTTGAAATATAATTACATTTGTACATCCTAAATTGTATTTCATCATTTCAAATAAAAAATATCATGAAATGTACACACCCTTCACATTGAGGATTTTCATCAGTGCTATTTCACAAAGGCTCACAACATGCAAACATTAAATGACCCACAACTTTATTCCTTGTTAGTTATTCCCCATATGATAGTTTTATTAAACAATGTATTATGTTATTATTCTAAATGGGAAAGGTAATAATTTTCATTAACAAGGAGATAATTGTTCAACAATACACATTTTTTAGGATAGGTAACAGCTACATCACCTCCTATTTCAACTCTTCTATGAAAAATGATCATATTTTTATTATATATGTACAATGACGAATTCCTTAGTTCTCCTTTTGATAAAAAGAAGTCATGTACGTGAAATAAACTTGGACATGCACATAAAAAGTTAATGAAATAAAAGAATCATCGAATTTTTCTTTCCCTAAATTGTAATATAATTACATTTATTCATCCTAAATTGTCTTTCATCATTTCAAATAAAAGATATCATGAAATGTACACACCCTTCGCATTGAGGATTTTCATGGGTACTATGTCACAAAGGTTGACAACATGCAAACATTAAATGAACCACAATTTTATTCCTTGTTAGTTACTCCCCATATTTTAGTTTTATTCAACAATGTCCCGTGTTCTTCTTCTCTTTTACTCATTTAATTCTTTTATATATTTTCCACAATTGTAACTAAAGTCATGTTTTTAAAACTTAAACAATGGAAATTTATTTTAAAGCTTATAAACCTTGGTTAACATTAGTACTCCCTAATATTAAATAAATGAAGAAAATGAAAAAATGACACACACACACACACACACACACACACACACACACACATATATATATATATATTAATTTTATTTTAAAAACCATGGAATATTAACCCACTCTAAATATTACCCCCCAAAAATTACTCTAGTACGTGGAAAACTCTCGACCTTATTTACATTGGAACATTACTTGTTCTACCAAGATCTCATAGACTATCCTACTCATAGAATATTCGTCAATATTCTCTCATTTTTTTCTCTACTTAGTCATGCACCTTCCTCTTCATGGGTGATTTAATTTCCAAAGAATGAGAACTCAACATGTTTCTTTTGTTATACCTATCTACTTTAAGCATTATATATGTTAATTGAGTACCCTACTTAATATATGTGGGATTTTCCACTTCCTCATTTGTATGGGCCTAAAGCTATACATAATCATTTCTAAATTCTTCTTCTTTGTCTGCTATTTTTGTCGGGTTAACTTTCTCCTTATTCACAATCACTAGCAATCTAATAAATCTATTGTTCATTGTTCGCATTCGCTAGGAAGGCCCCTTTATTCATGTAGAAAACTTGGACTGTATATTTTGTTTTGTGTGGTTTTATGCATTTTCATTATGCTAATGAAAGCAAATGTATGAATAATTATGTTGATGATTACAATGGAATGTGTTGGCTGTACTTATTGAAAAGTAAATCTCAAGCTTTCAAAACTTCTAAGGATTATCATGTATGGATTGGATATGAAGCATAATCACATATTGGATCTCTTCCTACAGTTAATGGAAGATAACTTACTCTAATGAATATGAAATATATATCTCCCCAAGCATGAGATTCAACATTAGAGCATAGTTCCATACAATTCTCAACAAAACTATGTAGTTGAAATAATGAACCTTACTATATCGAATATAGTTTGTTCAATGAGGTTTTTCAAAAACATAACATTGATGTTTTGGGATGATGTGATTCTATTTGCAATGTATGTGAAAAGCATATGTCCATCTCACACTCTTAGAAAGAGACTCCTTGTAAAATGTGGTATGGATGCAATACTTCGATAAGCCATCACAAGGTATTGGTTCCTCTAAATTCACTTATCTTTGTTATAGTATAGCCATTCTTCCATATTGCATGTTTATTGTAAGTTTGGACTTCTATCTTTGTGGTTGCGATGTATCATAGGTTGGTTATTGTTCCCTCAAAGGATTTAAGGATAATTCCTATTTTCCTCAATGATTTCAAAATGAACTACCCTTTGTACATGGATTTCCTTCCAATATTGTACAATCTTTCCATAATTTTCATTCTATGATATGATCATAACTTGATTCTCATCTAGATATAATTATTTTTTGCACAAGCATATATGTACAATACTATTGTTATTCCCTTTACGACAGAGCATCATATTGAAGGATGTCATCTATATTACTAAGGTTAGTCTCTACTTATCTCAAACCCTTTGTAACGTTCTTTTGACTGATTAATTTAACGTGATTCCAATCCAAACTAAGGCATTCCTTTCTTATGTGTGTATATTTTTCTACGACCAACTTGAGTTATCTTGAAACATTCTCTTGGGGTTGAAATTAGTGCAAGATTTTTCGCCTACGATTTGGCCCTAAAATACTTATCCAACACTTCCTCTCTACAAGGTTTCAATGTCGATTGTGATTTTCACTTGATGTTGGCTGTAAGGAAATTTGATGTTGTTTGATTGTGAAGAAAACCCATATCTAACTAGGGATTTTCCCAAAAGTCCCGACATTCAAAAAAATACATGTATATTGATTTCAATTGAAGGGGTTTACCCTCTCTTTGTTAATGAAAACATTTAATTATGAGAAAATAATTTGTGTCGTCTTATAGCCCAAACAATGTAAATCTTTATTTTTATTTGTAAGAATAACTTATACAATTTATTTAGTTGCTACTGCATGTAATGAAGTGATACCATCAAAAGTTTAAAATACTATAATATTTGTTCTATTTATATTCTATGAGTATACATTAGATATTTGTGTCATCTCTATATATTGTTTTTCTGCATAATGATTGTATATAATTTACTATTATTATGATTTTATTTGAAGAAGAGAATACACAAATTAGGCAATAGGTATGCTAAATCCTTGTCATGGGAGTTTTCGAAGGTTTTCCATTAGGCCCTAGTATTACTTTACTCAAGACTTCTTGTTCCATGGCCAATTGATATGATTCCCGGCCTTTGGCCTATAGTAATTTGAACAAGGTATAAATTTATTTTTCTACAAGATAAACTATGAATAAATTTATTGTTCTTACCTGCAATAACTCTTTTCTATAGTAGCTTACAACAAATTATATTTTTATAGCTAAATAATGGTTAATGTGCATGTTTATATGTTTATCCATCCAAACAATCTTCTTTAATTTATTATATAATATCATTTTGTATCTTTGCACACATTCAAGTGTCTTCATTTTTGGTTGAAAAACCCAGCTAGACTAGGATGTACTTATCTAAGATTTTATTGTCATAAATAAATTAAAGGCTATTTCATTCCTCCCAACCAAGAAATATATTTCAAAGTAGTACTCTAGAAGCTCTAACTCCTAATTCCCATGAGAACAACTAGTAGTCCTTTTCCAATTTACATTTCCTTGAGCCTTACCATCATCTTACTACTTTTATTTAATCAAGGCTTAAATAAAAATTACAAAATTATTTTTAAAATGATATAAAATGCTTACACTTTAGTGTTTACAGTTTGGCCTTTGGGATTTAGGGTTTAGGGTTTATAAGACCTTAGTAAAGTCTTTTAATAAATACTTAAATAAAAGTTCCAATATGCCATTTAAATTGTTATAAGATGTCTAGGGTTTTGGGTTTTGATTTTGGGTTTAAGGTTTAGGGTTTATAACACTTTAGTAAATGCTTTTAATAAACACTTAAATAAAAGTTACAAAATGGTTTTTAGAATGTTATAAAATGCTTAGGATTTAGGGTTTAAGGTTTAGCATTTAGGGTTTGGGGTTTGGGGTTTATAGTTTAGGGTTTATGGTTTATAACACTTGAGTAAATTTTTTTAATAAACACTTAAATAAAATTTATGGACTACTTGTTAAAATGTTATAAAATGCTTAATATTTATGCTTTACAGTTAAGGGTTTGAGTTTTACTGTTTGGGGTTTAGGGTTTAGGGTTTAGAGTTTAGGGTTTAGGGGTTATAATAATTTAGTAAATGCTTTTAATAAACATTTGAATAAAAGTTACAAAACACTTTTTAAAATGTTATAAAATACTTTGGGTTTAGGGTTTACAGTTTAGGGTTTAGGATTAGGGGTTTATGGTTTAGAGTTTAGGGTTTAGGGTTTATAGCGCTTCAGTAAATGTTTTTAGTAAACACTTAAATAAAATTTATAAAACATTTTTAAATTTTTTATAAAACTCTTAGGGTTTAGGGTTTAGGTTTTAGGATTAAGGGTTTGGGGTTTAGGGTCTAGGGTTTAGCGCTAATCATTTGCGGTTTAGGCTTTAGGGATTAGGGTGTATGGTTTACGGTTTATAACACTTTATAAAATGCTTGAGGTTTAAGCTTTAATATTTTAGGTTTAGGGTTTAGGGTTTGGGGTTCATGGTTTTGGGTTTATAACCCCTTAGTAATTGTGTAATAAACACTTAAATAAAACTTACAAAACACTTTTTAAATGTTATAAAATTCTTAGGGTTTAGTGTTTAGGATTTGGGGTTTAGGGTTTATGGTTTAGGGTTTGGGGATTAGGGTTAAGGGCTTAGGGTACATGGTCTAGGGCGTAGGGATGAACCACCCCACGTTAAGGGTTTATCCACTGCTACATATTACATGTAATCCAATAATCTTGTTGAGCCTTGAGGAGTTATGAAGAAAAATAAATAAAAGGAAACATGTTTACGAATAAGGGTGGAAAAATGTTTATGAAGAAGGGTGTATTTATTGTTTACGGTTTAGGGTTCAGGGTTTGTTGGGTTGTGTTATATTCTTTCCACGTAGTTAATAGGGGGTTTGAAGGGCACCCGTAACCCCACTTTATAGGGTCCGGGGCAGCGCCGCAGAAAATTTTGGTTTTGGACCATATGTTAGGTTGGGCGGACCCACCTATGGTTTTGCGCATGTTTTTCCCACATGTTTTTTGGACGCGATGGTTTTCGGTCCGCGATGGTTTTCGGTCCATGGTATTGGATGCTTCGACATGTATAAATATGTATTGTAACATTGAAAGGATCATAATGAAAAATCAAGCTGGTAGTCCCAGTTTTGGGATCCAGGGAAAAATCTCTGTGCATATGTGTTTTCTGGGTTATGCTCTCGCATTGTTTATTTTCTTTGTTTAAGAATGTGTATGCAAGTAATTTTTGTACAGGGTTAAAACCTACATTTGGTATCAGAGCTGTTTTGGCTTCAAGGGGATGCCTTTGTTGCTGAGGGGTTTCGCTCGGGCCTATGGTAGACCCTGTTCAGTAGGAGATCTGCGAGATCGATTCTGGTGGTGAAAGAAGATGGCGAGCAGTGGAAAGATAGAGATTGAGAAGTTCAATGGTCAGAATTTTGAGTTGTGGAAACTCAAGATGGAGGATCTGTTGGTGGATAAAGATTAGTGGATCGCGGTAGATCTGGGTACTAAACCATCGAGAGTGACCGATGAAGAATGGAAGAAGTTGGATCGGAAGGCAAAGAGCACAATACGATTGTGTGTCTCAGATTCAGTATTGCTGAATGTTTCAGGGGAAGCTACGGCAAAGGCTTTGTGGGTCAAGTTAGGGACTTTGTACCAATCTAAGTCTCTGGTGAATAAACTATTCCTGCGGAAAAAGTTGTATAACATGAGGATGAAAGATGGAGACTCGGTGACAGAGCATCTGAATGCGTTTAATACTGTGGTAAGTCAGTTATTATCTATTGATATTAAAATTTCAGATGAAGATAATTTCATCAGTCTATTGTGTTCTCTACCAGATTCGTGGGATAGTCTGGTTATTACAATAGGTAGCAATGCAACTGCTTTGCAATTTGATGAAATAGTCTCAGCCTTGCTGACGGAGGAGATGAGATGAAAAAATATGGACAACCAGAATGGTGATGCCTTGTCTATACGAGGACGGTCCCAGAAGAAAAACAAAAATAAGTCATCGAGTGGGAGATCTAAATCTAGAGGGAGATCTAAATCTCTAGGAAATCCTACAAAGGTGGTGTGCTGGAAATGCGGAGAGGAAGGGCACTTCAGAAGGGATTGTAAATCTAAAGCTCCTGATAAAGGAAAGGGATCTGATGATGCTCCTTCTGCAGAGGAAAAAACCACCTCAGATGAAGGTGGGGTTGTGTACTTGGCTTCTTCAAGTACACATGTAGATCATGAGGCATGGTTGATTGAATCAGGTGCATCCTTTCACTTCACTCCCCATAGAGAGTGCTTCTGCGAGTATGAGAAATATGATGGTGGTGATGTCTTCTTAGGAGATGATAGGAAGGCTAGAATCATTGGTCGGGGAAAAGTAAAGTTGAAGTTGCAAGGTGGAAGGGTTAGAACACTTCTGGGTGTTCTACATATTCCTGCATTGGCCAGAAATATGATTTTTGTAAGCAAGTTGGATGATGCAGGTGTAAAGACGGTGTTCGAGAAAGATACCTGCAAGATGGTTCGAGGAGCACTGATATTAATGCGGGGAGTTCGGATTGGAACTCTGTACAAGCTGCAAGGTAGCACTATTGTTGATGGGTGCAATAGTTCTATGGTTCCTGAAAATGGAGTAGAGAATCTAGTGGTCTCTGGAGAGAAGACCATGTTGTGGCATCAAAGGCTTAGACATATTGGAGAGAAGGGCCTTTGAATACTTCATGGAAAAGGTATGGTAGAAGGTATGAATAATAGCTCTCTGGATTTTGATTTCTGTGAAAATTGTGTATATGGGAAGCAGAATCGGGTGAGTTTCCCCTCTGGCGGTAAGAGGGAGAAACAAATATTAGAGCTTGTGCACAGTGATGTGTTTGGACCTGTGAAGGTTCCATCACTGGGTAAGCTTGTTTACTATGTATCATTCATAGATGACTTCTAAAGGAATACATGGATATATTTTCTTAAGAAGAAATCCGAAGTCTTTGACAGGTTTAAAGAATTTAAGGCTCTGGTGGAAAATCAGACAGAGAAGAAGATAAAGGTGTTGAGGACAGATAATGGTGGAGAATTTTGCAGCAAGGAATTTGAAGAATTTTGTAAGAAGTGTGGTATAGCACAGCAGAAGACTAATCCATATACACCTCAGCAAAATGGAGTCGCAGAAAGAATGAACAAGACGTTGATGGAAAGGGCAAGAAGCATGCTCAGTGGTGCGGGGTTAGGACAGGAATTCTGGGCAGAGGTGATGGATACTGCATGTTACCTGATCAACAGATCACCTTCATCAGCGTTGGAGGATAAGACTCCACAAGAAGTATGGACTGGTAAGAAACCCTCTCTTTCACATATAAGGGTATTTGGATGTGATGCATATGTACATGTTCCAAAGGAGAAACGAACCAAGCTGGATAGTAAATCTGAAAAGTGCATCTTTATTGGGTATAAGGATGGTTTAAAGGGTTATAAGCTTTGGAACCCAGTCACACGGAAGGTTGTGTACAGCCGAGATGTGTTGTTGAGAGAGGTAAAAGATGTTATTCAACATGAATTCCAACCAAAGGAACCTGAGAAGATAGAGTTTGAGCCAAAGGAGGAAGAATTAGACTCTACAGCAAAGGAGGAATCAGAAGATGAAGAGCCACAAACTCCGGCTGTGAGAAGATCAGTTCGAGAAAGAAGGAAGCCAGAAAGGTATAGTCTATCTGCTTTCAGTTCAAATTTTGCTTTGTCTGTTACTGATAATGATCCCAGAACTGTGAAGGAATTAGTGGATTCAGAGGATGGAAAACTCTAGAAAGAGGCCATGGTCGATGAAATGACATCTTTGCACAAAAATGAGGCTTGGGATCTGGTGGAGTTGCCAGCTAGAAGGAAACCCATTGGTAGCAAATGGGTGTTCAAGAAGAAGACAAATGCAGAAGGAAAGGTGGAGAAATACAAAGCCCGGTTGGTAGCAAAAGGTTATTCCCAGGTGCCGGGAATTGATTTTGGTGATATTTTTTATCCTATTGCCAAGGTAACTTCTATTAGATTAATTTTATCTGTTGCTGTCGCTTTTGATTTTGATGTAGAACAGATGGATGTGAAGACAACATTTCTTCATGGGGATTTGGAAGAGGAAATCTACATGAAGCAACCTGAAGGCTTTGCAGTGAAGGGTAAGAAAGAACTGGTATGCAAGTTAAAGAAATCTTTGTATGGGTTAAAACAGTCACCAAGGATGTGGTATCAGAAATTTGATACATTTATATGGGGACTTGGCTTCACCAGAAGCAAAGCAGATCATTGTGTGTATTTTAAATTAATTGGTGACCATGTTATTTATCTGGTCTTGTATGTGGATGATATGTTGCTGGTTGGAAATGACAAAGAAATTATCCAGGATTTGAAGACCCAATTGTCCTCCAAATTCGACATGAAAGATCTTGGTGCTGCAAACTATATTTTGGGCATGGAAATTAAAAGTGATCGGTCAAAGAGGAATCTCTGGTTAAACCAGAGGAAGTATGTCGAGACAATACTGCAGATGTTTAATATGCAGGATAGTAAACCGGTGAAGGTTCCTATTCCTGTAGGTGTGAGGTTATCTGTTGAACAGTGTCCCAAGACACAAGAAGAGGAAGAGGACATGTCTCGTGTTCCATATGCAAGTGCAGTGGGTAGCCTGATGTATGCAATGGTCTGTACTAGACCAGACATTGCACATGCAATGGGAGTATTGAGCAGGTTTATGTCAAAACCTGGGAAGGAGCACTGGACAACAGTGAAGCGGGTTTTCAGGTATTTGCATGGAACTAGTGATTATGGTTTGTGCTACCAAGGAAGACCAGGATTGGACAGAGCGTTGGATATTCATGGCTTTGTTGATGCAGACTGGGCTGGAGATATGGATCAGAGAATATCTACAAGTGGGTATGTGTTTAACCTATTTGGAGGTGCAGTCAGTTGGATGAGTAAGAAATAATTTGTAGTGTCACTATCAACTACAGAGGCAGAATACATGGCAGCCACTCATGGAAGAAAGGAAGCAGTTTGGTTGCAGATATTGTGTTCAAGTATGGGGTTAGTACATGGAGCTATAAGAATAGACTATGACAACCAAAGTGCAATTTTCTTGGCAAAGAACCCTCCTTATCACTCAAACACAAAGCACATTGATGTTCAATATCACTTTGTGAGGGATATGATAGAAGACAGAAAGGTATTGCTGGTAAAGGTGGACACTTTGAAGAATACTGCAGATGCATTGAAAAAATTTGTGAGCTCTAAGAAGTTCTCTTGGTGTAGAGAAGCAATGGGAATCTCAGGGTTGAAAAATGACTAAGCTCTCCTGTGGCCCCCTGTGGAAAGAAAAAAATAAGTGGTAGATTGTTGGGTTGTGTTATATTCTTTCCACGTAGTTAATAGGGGGTTTGAAGGGCACTCGTAACCCCACTTTATGGGATCCGGGGTAGCGCCCCGGAAAATTTTGGTTTTGGACCATATGTTAGGTTGGGCGGACCCACCTATGGTTTTTGTGCATGTTTTTCGCACATGTTTTTTGGACGCGATGGTTTTCAGTCCATGGTATTGGATGCTTCAGCATGTGTAAATATGTATTGTAACATTGAAAGGAGCATAATGAAAAATCAAGCTGGTAGTCCCAGTTTTGGGATCAAGGGAAAAATCTCTGTGCGTATGTGTTTTATGGGTTATGCTCTCGCATTGTTTATTTTATTTGTTTAAGAATTCATATGCAGGTAATTTCTATACAGGGTTAAAACCTACAGGGTTTAGGGTTTAAAAATGTTATAAGATACTTACTGTTTAGGGTTTAGGGATTAGGATTTAATGTTTATAACACTTTAGTAAATTATATTAACAGACACTTAAAGTAAAGTTACAAAAATCTTGTTTAAACGTTATAAAATTATTATGGTTTAGAGTTTAGTGTTTATAACACTTTAGTAGACTATTTTAATAAACACATAAAAAAGCATGCAAAAACTTGTTAAAATGTTATAAAATGCTGGTGGTTCAAGGTTTTAGGTTTATAACACTTTAGCAAATGATTTTAATAAACAATTAAAAAATGTTCCTAACCACTTTTTAAAATGTTATAAAATGTTTAAGGTGCAGGGTTCAGGATTTAGGGTTTAGGTTTTAGGATTTAGGGTTTTACATTTTATAAAATTCTTAGGGTTTAGGGCTTATGGCTTAGGGTTTCTAACACTTTAGTAAATCCTTTTAGTAAAAACTTTAAAAAAGTTTCAAAACAATTTTTAAAATTTTATAAAACCATTAGGTTTTAAGGTCTAGGGTTTAGGATTTACAACACTTTAGCAAAATAATTTTAATAAACACTTTAAAAAGTTACAAAACACTTGTTAAAATGTTATACAATTCTTAGGATTTGGGGTTTAAAATGTTATAAAATTATTAGTGTTTGGGATTTAGGGTTTAGGAATTATGGTTTAGAGTTTATAAAACTTTAGTAAATCATTTTAATAAATGCTTAAAAAACTTACAAAATACTAGTTAAAATCTTATAAAATGCTTCGGGTTTAGGGTTTAAAATTTTATAAAATGCTTATTGTTTAGGATTTAGGGTTTTACATAGGGATTATTGTTTAGGGTTTCAGGTTTAAAATTTTATAAAATTCTTGGGGTTTTAAAACTTTAGTAAATGATTTTAATAAACACTTAAAAACAGTTAGAAAACGCTCGTCAAGGTGTTACAATATCCTTAGGGTTTAAGGTCTAGGGTTTCAAATGTTATAAAATGCTTAGGGTTTATGATTTATAACACTTTAATAAATGCTTTTAATAAACACCTAAAAAAGGTTACAAAATGCTTTTTAAAATGTTATAAGTTTAGGGTTTACGTTTTAGGGTTTAAAATGTTATAAAATGCATAGGGTTTTGGGTTTAGAGTTTAGGGTTTATAAGAGTTTAGTAAATGGTTTCAATAAACACTAAAAACAAGTTACAAAACGCTTGTTAGAATGTTATTAAATTGTTAGGGTTTAGGTTTTAGAATTTAGGGTGTAGGGTTTATAACAATTTACCAAATGCTTTTAACGTTTGGGGTTTTAGTTTGAGGGTTTGAGGTTTAGAGTTTATAAAACTTTTGTAAGGCTTTTAATAAACAATTAAAAAGAATTACAAAATGTTTTTTAAATTTTTATAAAATTCTTAGAGTTTAGGGTTTAGGGTTTATACCACTTGAGTAAATTCTTTTATTAGTGTTTAGGGTTTATGGTTTAGGCTTTATAACAATCTAGTAACTACTTTTAATAAACACTTAAAAATTTTTTATAAAAAACTTTTTAAAATGTAATAAATTTCTTAGGGTATAGAGTTTAGGGTTTAGGGTTCAGGGTTTATAGCACTTTAGTAAATGCTTTTAATAAACACAGAAAAAAATATATAGAACACTTGTTAAGATTTTATAATATGTTTAGAGTTTAGAGTATAGAGAGTTATAAAATTCGTAGAGTTTAGGGTTTAGCGATTATGTTTTATGGTTTGTAACGCTTTCGTAAATGCTTTTAATAAACAGTTAAAAATTGTTGCAAAACACATGTTAAAATGTCATAAATGAATAGAATTTAAGGTTTAAAAGGTTATAAAATGCTTGTTAAAATGTTATAAAATGATTAGGATTTAGGTTTTATGGTTTAGTTTTAAAATCTTAATAGATTCTTAAGGTTTAGAGTTTAAGGTTTAGGGCTTATAATACTTTAGTAAATGCTTTTAATAAACACATGAAAAAGTTCCAAAACACTTTTTAAAATATCATAAAATTCTCAGGGTTTGGGGTTATTAAAAGTTACAAAATGCCTGTTAAAATGTTATTAAATGCTTAAATTTGAGGGTTTGTAACACTCTAGTAAATTCTTTTAATAAACACTCTAAGAAAAAGTTAGAGAAGGCTTGTTGAATTGTTATAAAAATCATAAGGTTTAGGTTTTAGAATGTTATAAAATGCTTAGGGTTTAGTGTTTAAAATGTTATAAAATCCATAAGGCTTAGGGTTTGGGGTTAGGTTTTATAGCACTTTAGTAAATTTTTTTAATAAACACTTTTAAAAAAAATCAAAACGCTTGTTAGAGTGTTATAAAATGCTTACGGTTTAGGGTTTAAAATGTTATAAAATGATTAGGATGTAGAGTTTAGGTATTAGAGTTCATGTTTTAGGGTTTAGGTTTTATAACGGTTTAGTAAACGATTCTAATAAACTCTTAAAAGAAAAGTTACAAAACACTTGTTAAAATGTTATAAATTTCTTAGGGTATAATATTAAGAGTTTAGGGTTTAAGATGTTATAAAATGCATAGGTTTTAGGATTTAAAATTTTATAAAATTCTTAGTGATTAGGGTTTGGTTTTGATAACATTTTAGTGAATTATTTTAATAAACACTTAAAAAAGTGTTAAAAATGCTTTTTTAAATGTTATAAAATGGTTAGGGTTTAAGGTTTAGTATTTAGGATTTAGGGTTTAAAATGTCATAAAATGCTTATAGTTCAGGGTTTATTCTTTAGGTTTTAGAACAATTTAGTAAATGATTTCAATAAACATCTTTAAAAAAAAGCTACAAAATTCTTGTTAAAATGTTATAAAATGCTTAGTGTTTAGTGTTTGGGTTTAAAATGTGATAAAATAATTAAGATTTAGGGTTTAGCATTTATGGTTTAGGTTTTAGGGTTATAAGACTTTACTAAATGCTTTTAATAAACATAATAAAAAATTACAAAATGCTTGTTAAAATGTTCTAAAAGGATTAGGGTTTAGGGTTTAAAATGTTATAAAATGCTTAGGGTTTCAGGTTTAAAATCTTACAAAATGCTTAGGGTTTAGGGTTTTAAATGATATAAAATGCTTAGTGGTTAGGATTTAGGGTTTAGGATTTAGGATTTAGGGTAAAAATGGTATAAAACGCTTAGGTTTTATCGTTTATTCTTTAGGGTTTAGAAAAATTTAGTAAATTATTTTAATAAACAACTATAAAACGTACAAAACACTAGTTAACATGTTACAAAATTCCTATGGATTAGGGGTTAAGGTTTATAAAACTTTAGTTTAGTGATTATAGTTTAGGGCTTAGGATTTAGGATTTGGGGTTTAGGATTTATGGTCTATGGTTTAGGGTTGATGATTTATGGTTTAGGGTTTAAAAATGTTATAAGATGCTTACTGTTTAGGGTTTAGGGATTATAATTTAATGTTTATAAGACTTTAGTATATTATTTTAATACACACTTAAAGTAAAGTTACAAAACGCGTATTCAAATGTTATAAAATTCTTAGGGTTTAGGGTTTATTGTTTATAACACTTTAGTAAATTATTTTAATAAAAATGTAAAAAAAAGGTACGAAACACTTGTTAAAATGTTATAAAATGATTAGGATTTAGGGTTTAGTGTTTAGGGTTTAGGGTTTAGGATTTAGGGTTTAGGATTTAGGGTTTAGGGTTTAGGGGTTAGGATTTAGAGTTTAGGTTTTATGATTTAGGGTTCAAAATGTTATAAAACACTTAGGGTTTAGCATTTATGCTTTAGGGTTTAGAAAAATTTAGTAAATGCTTTTAATAAACACTTATAAACCTTACAAAATGCTTGTTAAAATGTTATAAAATTCCTACGGTTTAGGGGTTGATGTTTATAACACTTTAGTGTAGCGATTATGTTTTATGGGTTAGGGTATAGTGTTTGGGATTTAGGATTTATGGTCTATGGTTTAGGTTTTATAATTTGTGGTTTAGGGTTTAAAAATGTTATAAGATGCTTTTTGTTTAGGTTTTAAGGTTTAGGATTTAGTGTTTATAATAGACTTAAATTAGAATTACAAAACACTTGTTTAAATCTTATAAAATTCTTAGGGTTTAGGGTTTATTGTTTATAACACTTTAGTAAACTATTTTAGTAAACATGTATAAAAAAGGTATGAAACACTTGTTAAAATGTTATAAAATGCTTAAGGTTTAGGGTTTAGGGTTTAAAATGTTATAACATGCTTATGGTTCAAGGTTTCAGGTTTATAACACTTGAGAAAATCATTTTAATAAACAAATTAAAAAAGTTGCTAAACGCTTTTTAAAATGTTATAAAATGTTTAGGGTGTAGGGTTCAGGGTTTATGATTTAGGGTTTAGGTTTTAGGATTTCGGTTTTTACATTTTATAAAATTCTTAGGGTTTAGGGCTTATGGATTAGGGTGTCTAACAATTTAATAAATGATTTTAGTAAAAGCTTGAAAAAAAGGTTCAAAACAATTTTTAAGATGTTATGGAATAATTAGGTTTTAAGGTATAAGGTTTAGGGTTTATAAAACTTTAGTAAATCTTTTTAATAAATTCTTAAAATTGTTAGGTTTTAAGGTTTAAAATGTTATAAAAATATTAGTGTTTGGGATTTAGGGTTTAGCATTTACGAATTATGGTTTAGGGTTTATAACACTTTAGTAAATCCTTTTAATAAATGCTTTAAAAAGTTACAAAATACTAGTGAAAATCTTCTAAAATGCTTCGGGTTTAGGGTTTATGGTTTCCTGTATGGATTAGGGTTTAGGGTTTAAGGTTTAAAATTTTATAAAATGCTTACAGTTTTAAAAATTCAGTAAAGGATTTTAACAAACACTTAAAAAGAGTTAGAAAACGCTTCTCAAGATGTTACAAAATCCTTAGGGTTTAGGGTTTATCAAATTCCAGCTTTGTGTTTCCATAATTAACAATAGAAATCCCCGTGATTAAGGCAAACCTGGTGTAGTTTGGGTGTGCAAGTGGAAAACACATTTACACAGAGAGATTGCGCATAAACACTTAGCAGATTTAATAAATCAGACTTGAGATAATATAAATCTTGCTTTTGGGCCTTATCGGGTCCGATATATAGATCATATCACATCAGAGGAAGATAACTGACTTGGGAAATCAGCGAATTCTAATATAACAACCCAACCGGACCCGAAACGGTATAGGGATGGTCAGATAGCCTATCAGATCTGCAAAGGGCTATCGCATCGGAGGTTTGAAGAGGAGGCAACACATCGTAAAAGGGACATATGGTAATCGCTGATAGTGATTAACATTATCACATTGGATATCTGCCAAGGGCAATCGCCGATAGTTAATGGCCGTTGGAACCCCAATCGCTGATATTGCGATTTAATGTAAGCAGTCCGATCGGCTAGATCTAGTTCTGCAACGATAACACATATAACTGTGTAAAAAGGTGGAAAAGCTTTGTTTCAACATTTTAAGAGAATTTGGTCCCAAAAGGGAAAAAAACATGGTTTTAAGCCTTTTTGGAGGGTTTTCACTCCCGATATGAAAAGTCATAGTTTCTAAAGGAACAGGGGTGTTCGGCAGTTTGATTGTTTGGGTCATTTTTTATCCATTTGGGGTCTGAGGCCAAATGCACATGAATGTTTCTGATATAATTATATGTGGGTATGAAGCTTTAAAGGGGCATTAAAGGGGAAAATAAGTCCCGATAAGGAAAATTAGTTGTCGCAGCCTTAGGGTTCCACCATATATCTGTGGTAAGAAACCATATATATCGATTGAGGCATATATGTTTAGCGAAAGGAGGCTCATGTATATCATTTATTGCTCATGTATATCTTTTATTATAGGATGCATGTACTCTCTTAAATTCCATGACATGTCTCTTCTTTCCATGATTTTGGGTTTGATATGGAATGCTGCAACCAATGAAAATAAGTTGATGAACATCCCATCTCATAGTTTAGGTTTACCATTTTTCTGGGATTTTTGAACTTGGAATTTCTTAGCTATTAGATATTCATTATTTCTTTTAGAAATTGAGCTACCCTCTCCATCACCAATTAAACTACCCTACTACAAAGGATCCTTTATTTTCAACAATGAAGTTCACTTAAATTTAAATAGAGAAGGTTCTAATAATTTTTCCTTAACAATTTAAAATGAATTTAATTAACAACATTTTCTTAATATTATTTAAAAATGAAATTTAATTAATTTCAAAAATTTATATATTTCAATATTAATTATTTTTTATTAAATTAAATATCTATTATATTAAAAAAAACATCATAACATTAGAATTCCTTATAGTTATTTCCCATTCATAAAAAAATAAAAAATAAAAATAAATAAATAAATTATCTTGATAAAAATATTTTTAGTAGCAAAAGGATTTCCATGAATGGTTTTATATCATAATTTATACATTTCTCATTTTATATATAAAAAATTATTTTATATTAATAAAAACATTTCTAATAGCAAAAATATTTCCATTTTTTATTTTATCTATTGGGTTGAGTTACTCATTGAGCCTAGAGGCTCATTCTATAGCCGAGTATGTGTAACCATGTTTGTCTATCATGAAATTGAAATTTTGATCATGTCCACCAAAATAAAAAAAAAAAAAAATAAAGAAATCACTATACAAAAATTTAAACAATGTCTACTCATAATTCTTTTTAATAAAATTTAAAAATAAATAAATAAATATACAAAACATTTAAATAATATCTATTCATAGAATAATTTACAAATGAAAAAATTAGATAGAGTGTATCCCTATGAAATCATGTTATATCCATATTTAAAACAGATCTATACTGGTATATATTATTTTTTTAAATTCTCTGACTTCACTGTAAATCGATCATTCGTCTAAATTACCTTTTAAAATTTTCATGAGTTATATGTGTCAGCATAAAATATTGGAGTTCTTGAATGGTAGTTGGGATTCCTATTCTCGGTCTTGAATTCCTACTCAATGTCTCAGTGGTGTGTCAACGTAAAAGCTGGAAGTGGGAGTGCCCATGAGATTCCAATTCTCATTCCTAAATTCCTGTTGGAAGTGGGTGCACACGTGAGATTCCAATTCTCGTTCTTGAATTTTTGTTTAATGTGTCATTGGTGTGTCAGTGTAAAAGATGTAAAAGTTGGGAGTGGGAGCACAGGTGGTATTCCAATTCTCGTTCTTGAATTCCTGTTGGAAGTGGGAGTGCACGTGAGATTCCAATTCTCATTCTTGAATTTCTGCATAATGTGTTAGTGGTGTGTCAGTGTAAAAGCTATGAGTGGGAGCATAGGTGAGATTCCAATTATCATTCTTGAATTCCCATTCAATGTGTCAGTGGTGTGTGAGAGTAAAAGCTAGGAGTGGGAGTGGGAGCGCAAGTGAGATTGCAATTCTAGTTCTTGAATTCCATTCATACTTCTAATACGAGAGCTAGTGATATTCTGATAGTAGATGCATGTTATGAAAGGATGTGTTTGGGAGAGATGGAGTTAATGGCTTTTCCTTGTGCCTCTCTACCTCTGCACATGATCATAATGCTCAAATTTTTGGTGCTCGTACTGAGGTTACGGCGCGAATGAAAGTGAGGAGAGGAGGGAGGATTCAAACTTTGGTTGTTGCTGTGAAAATCTAATTCTTAAAGACAATGAACCTGCTTTGCTGCGCATATCATTTCGTATATATGGGCCAGAACAACATTGGTGGCCTTGAAATTATTTAGTGCATTGTACAAGCCAGAAGTACCCTCAATCGAGCTGTGATGTCGGTGAAAGTTAGTAGTGGTTCTTGAATTGGGATTCATATTCTAAATCTATTTATGAATTCCAAATGAAATGTGATTGAAACTGTATGTGATAGTCTAGTCAAGGGATTGGATATTTTTTATTGTAGAGGTGGGTAAAATAAATGGGCGATCAAGATTAATATAGTTGTTTACCAGACCATTGTTCTTCTCCTTTTTCCATTTTCCCTAAATTAATAATTTATTTGACCATTATCATTTTTAATTATTTCTTATATCTAATCATACCAACCATTTCTCATATATTTCAATCTGATTCTCAGAGAGAACGTTATGACGATTTTCCCAAGGTCACATGTTTAGGATGTAATTTAGGATTCTGCAAAATCCATAACTTCCTCAGATCATATATCCGAACATATAGAGAGGCAAGATCTGAAATTCAAACTCGAAGTTTAGACCGGCTTCTTCTCAAATGGGTTTTTTTAGCTTATGAAACTTCATAGCGAACAAGTTATGGAAAAACTTCCATAGTGACCTATTTTAGATGAAATTATGGAGCTTGCAAAAATCCTACCTGTCTCGGATCATATCTCTGCAAATGTAGCGAAACAAGATCTAAAATTCGGACCCAAGGTTCACCGGGATTTCTTCTCAAATGGGTTTTTTTGTTATCTTCTGAAATGTTGTTGAAAAAAGTTATACCGAAAATTCCATGATGACCTATTTGGAGCAGGAAAACCCTAGAATCCAAATCTTTGATTCCAAATTTTAGGAAAACAACTCACAAAAAGATACAAAAGATAGATCAATGCCTTATAAATAAGCCTCCTCGAGGGGAAACCTCCTTTACATTACACAAATGAACAATTCTTTGATGATACAAATGAGAAGACCTCATTTCTATATATAGGAGTCTAAGGGGTCATAATATAATCAGAGCTAACATAACAATAATAATGTAAGGGCACAATAATAACAACAGTGGGCTTCTATTATGCACAATAATTACAATATGGGGACTACATGGGCACAACAATATAATAAGGGGGTTGTACAAATAACATTAAGGGGTTACACTAGTAGTATAGGGACCTAACATAAGTCCTCATCTTGGATCATAGTGAAATCTAGATGAATAATATTCAGTCAATTCTCATGATGATTTTCTATCTCAAATTATGTTTCCCTATGTATTGATCACTCTCATCCAAATGGCCTCAATCCTTAAGTCGTGAGAACCACTTTCCCAATCTCTTTCACTTCCAACTATATCTCAAACTTTGCAAATATTTTTCATCCGATGTCTTTGTCTAAGGCATTGGCCCCATCCACCCTTGGGTTGAATACTTGTTGGAAAACCTTCACATCAATTTATCCTATCTGACTCATACATGAATGAGAAATCATCACAATTAAAAAGTTGCACCAACTCTCACAACCATCACAATGAATCTCATTCCCTCCAAATTCTTGGAGTTGTCCATGCATTAATCTATCAAGTGAGATCCATGGTACCCTCATCCTCATGCTAGAAAGTCTCATCATGACAAAATTGTGTAGCATGTTGGGCTCTTTGCTAAGCCACCTGAACACACATCCTATCTCGGCACTAAACCAATTGAGTTCGCATACCCAACCCTGCCTTGCCATAATTGTGTGTGTCCTGCTTGGATCTTTTCTTTCATACGAACTCCTTTGGTGAAGATATCTACTACCATTTTTTGGTGCTCTCCTACTCATTGCTTCTCTTGTACATATTGAAGGTTTTTCTCTCTTTCTCTTTTTCTCTAAAATTGGTTTCATCATGATGACCCAAAAAATGTTATAAATTTTAATTAAAATGCAATACTTTATTATTTTCAGATAGGAAAAATTAGGTTGAAATAAGAAATATAAAAACAAAATTATTGTGAATTATTAAGGAGTCACTCTTATATTCATTGGAGGTCCTAATTTTTCTCCTCTCTTGTTATTTCTCTTCAACAGTCCTTGCATCACATTGAATTGAAACTTTTAAAAAAATTTAATCGAGTTGTAGTGCTTTGTGATTCTAAGATGAGAAATAACTAGTAATTGATGCATTGACGTGGGGAAAATTAATGTATGGTGGGTTCTATTTAGTCAATGGTTGAATGTAATAATGAGAGTTTCACTATCCATTGTACCTCCTACACAAGGGGAAACCATTAAATCACACATTGATAACAATGAGTAACATATTCCATTGATCCATTTTATTTAGACGATGAAGAAGAATGTTAAGAAATAACCTTTAAAATCAATACTATTTATAATTTTAACAGTATTTTTATCATTGTCAGAAATAACCCTTAGTTGCTCCATTACATTTTTGTCTTCCACTTAAAAGAAAGGACTATTGCAACCCTAGGGGCCTCACGTGGTTATAAGATGCACTTGGTGCAACATGTCCTCTAAAGCATGTAACATTAAGATGTTTCACAACTTCCTAGTGTAGAACAATGTTAGTTCACCCGAGCTATGCAACTACTTATTCTCTTAGTTATGTTTTACTAGAATATTGGCTTAAAAAATTTTCTTCTTTAAAAAAGTGAAATATAAGTATATACAAGAACAATCATCACCAACACATATACAACAAATATATATAGGGAAGTCAACACTTATCTTAACCCCTGCAAAATTTACTCATATATGAACAATACAATGTACAAAGTACAAGTCGTGGCACTAGGAAAATTACAAAAACTTGACAACATTAATTTGAGAAATGTATGGATCACAAGTCATTGCAAGACATTTCTACGTAAAAGTGTCAAGCCCCTCTTGTAGAATACTCTACCAAATGATCACCTTTTATGAAATTGTTTCTCTCTACAAAACCAAAAGTTTTAGTGTAGTGGAAACCCCAAATTTAGCCTGAACACTAAAATGTCACCTAAGTTGTGATATCACATGGTCTCTCGATGTGATCTCTCTCTATGATTGTTGCATGCATTATCTCTCTACGATATCACTGCACGCCCCAAATTGTGTCACAAATACACCAAAATATCCATTAGAATCCCTAACCCACATGCTGCCAGCTACAACCTAACTCGAAGACCTCCTATCAAGTCATACTCGCTTACTCCACATGACTTACAATCATTGTAAGGATTGATCATATGCCTACTACATGATCATTCTATCCCTTGTCTCACATGACCAACCTTTCTGCTCGCACAAATTGTCAAAACCTCTCACACGGCTGAACCGACCCTCTTATATAACTTACCCAATTGTTCACATAACATTCTTATGTAAATACTCACATGACTCACCTGGGACACTAGTATGAATACTGACATGGCTTCCTTGCACAACATGCCTGTTCCACTTACATAACTCACCTCACCCAATTATGCCACTACTTTCTTGAACCAACCACAAGATTGCTCAAAAATATTTCTCTAATCGCTAACATGACTAGGCTAATCATGTTGTGTGCCATTTGCCCTCACTATAAACCCTCCCAAAAGAATTATCCCATCATCCATTTCTGGATTCCTCCTCTCAAATGAAATCTCATATATATACACATTAATTTTTCCACTACATTGTGTCCAAACAACCCACTTCATATGATCCCTTTGCACAACCACATAATTTGCACGACCGCATAGTCCTACACCCATTTGAGTAAGATTTTCTTGCATGACTCTCTCTCATATCCTTCTTGTACAGCCATGGCCTAACACAACTCTTTGCATGACCACACTCTCGAACAACTCACATAACTCCATATGTTGGCACACCCTCATCCAACAACAACTATCATCATAATATTTGTGATATATTTTTCGCAAATCGTGTGATGGGGATGTCACCCATGGAAAACCCTCTAGTTAAAGGTGTGCCTAACTATGAATATTGACAAAAGCACACCTTCCTTTTCCAGTAACTCCATAACAATAATGTCATTTGAAATTTCATATATGTTCATGTATTCATTAATAAAAATTCTTAATATGCTCATTAAAAAGGACATTTCATACTTTTCCATCTAATTCATTTCTTCATTAACAAACACATCAATTACTCTATTCTTATAATACAAGGAAAGGAAATTAATTAATAAAATTTTAATGACGTGAATGAATTTAACAAACTATTCAATGATGCCACTTAAACTAGAATGTAACTAAACCAATTGGTTTTGGTGAGTGGTTAGTTATGATATTTGGCCTATGCAATGCAACAACTACATTCATGAAGTTAATGAATTATATATTATGCACTTTTATCAGTTCATTTTTTACTATTTATTTGCATGATTTACTAGTATACATTGCTACAGACGAGGACCACAACCCACATTTGATCCAGGTGCTAGAGACTTTTAAGAAGCACTAATTGTTGTCATATCTCAAGACGTGTGATTTTTCACAATAGCCTTTGGTATATTTTGGATATGTCATATAGAGCCTTCTAAGATGGAGGTCATGATAAAGTGGTATGTAAGTTTTGCTAATTTTTTTTGAGGATGTGAGTTTTCGAGAGAATTTCATGAAAGGCATCTCAGGCTTTTTTGTTATAGACATTGTGGTTAACTATGATCTTCTCCTTTAATGGTCGATCAAGCATTTTTTTTAGATACTTGAGGAGGTAATCTTTAAGAGAATATATATGGTTTCCTTTAAACGAATAGTTCAAAGTTCTTTTGTTCACATCCTCTTCTTCTATCATCTATATTTGTAATGAATTTTTTTGCGTATGTCAATCCTTGTGTATTTCAATGTTTGGATTTTACTTTGTATGAATGCAATGGTTTTGACATGCAATTTTCTTTTACTTTTCATAATTTTCATATGACATATCTTTGGTTTCTTTGAGTAGTGTGTTATTTAACTTTACTATGTTTTAAAGGTCTACCTTCAATGGTTTCTTGATGAAACTTTCTCCCATTCATTAGAGATATAAAAACTTTATTCCTTTGGGATATTACAATAAGTTATTGAGAGAATGTAACTCTATACAAAATATGAATGTCAAAGTGAAAAAGGGTTGCTTCAAAATCCCTGATTTTGTAGCACCTCTATCTCTTTTCTAGTTGTATATTATAATTCATTCACAACAATTTATTGAATATGCTTGATTGAAATATATATAAGCCCTAATGTCTACATGTGTTCTAAGTTGATGAATAGATATTACCTAAAGAATTATAAACTATGTGATAATTTTTGCTTTATTGTTTTTACATTTGGTTTATTTTCCATATTTGAATATTTTTTTACATCATGAAATTATTATATAATAGTTGGTTTAAATATATTAATGACTAGACAACTCATTTATGATTATTGTGAGCTTATATTCATGTGGATTTTTCTATTCCTTTTGAGATTTTGAGATCTGCAATCATAAAAAATGATGGTTCTCAGGCTAAGGGTTATTCCATTGATATTTGTGTCATGATTTTATGTGTGATTTGGCATGCTTGTCGAGGATATTAATCTTGATTTGCAAGTTAATCTTGATTTCCCTCGAAGCAAGTTATTGTTAATAATGTTTGTGGATATCATGTGAAAGGTATGCTGATTTCCTCTCTGAAATATAAATGGCATACTTAAGTTCTTTTGTTGCATTAGTATGTTACTTGTGAAGAGTAAAATAGTATGGTTTTTATTTATAACAAACGGTTCTTAATGGAATTTCTCATACATAAAATAAATTTTCCCCTTTATCTATATAAGATCCTAACTAAAATTTCCCGCAAATACCAGTCACGTCGCAACAACTCTGAAAGATCACTCTTTCATCACAATTTCATCTATATTATAGTTATAAACCATTTGGGTGCATAACCCTTTGTTTGACAGTCCTTTTCAATCACCATATCATCATTCAGTATATAATGATCGTGAAGAATTAGTTCATGAAGAAAACCCGTGTGTTTCAAATGATAATAGTGTCAAAACCCTCATACCTACTGGTGTTCACTTAAATAGAAGCATGAACAAGTGTACTACTATCTGACATATGGAATGAAAATAGGAATTTAAGGATAAAAGAGAAGTGAAACCCTACAGGGTAAGTCTTTAGGCCAAAAATTTCCCTAAAGAACTTGCACATGAAGAAGAGATCAATCAATCAGAACAAAACCCTCAATATAAAGTTAAGATTAAACAAATTCAGAGGAAAACTTCTTGAACAAGGAGAAACATACAATTAATTACTCTGAGAAACGATGCGTTTTTCCATATTGAGGCTCATCCTGAAATATTGCCAAAAATAAATAGGCCACAGGTACAAAGTAATTTGGATCTTTGTGTTGATGTTGCTTGTTGTGATGACAGTCCTCGAACCAACATCAATTCGAATGAGGATAAATTAAGAACATGTACTGGTACCAGCAATACTTGCTCATTGTCTCATGTCTTGAAAAGTGTATTAATCATCTTTTCAATGAAAATAAGAAACTCAACACTTCAATTCAAGCTAAGAAAATACACAAGGAACATAAATATACGAGTACTAAAAATAAATCTCAGTCTAAAGATATACATATTATTATTAGGTCATTGATGGTCAAAGTAGTTAAATTTGCTAAAGAATATCGTTCTAATAGTGATAAGTAATGACATTATTTTTATCTATGATTGATATTTTTCATGTTTTCAAGGTATGTGTCTATTTTGATTTATTTTACTACATTTAAAAAGGGGAAAATACAAAATCCATGATTTTGTAGCAAACCTATCTTGTTTTCCATATAAATGTATAATTTAAGTCTTGTTGGTTGTAACAAGTCCTCCATATTCACTAGATGATGACATTAGATTTCATAATGGACGATAACTAAGGTATAAACGAGAGAAGTCATAAAGAAGAAATCTAGGTCAGAAAGGAGAGAAGTCATGCCCTAAATGATTACATTGTACATTTTCTTATTACATTCATATGCACGTTTGTTTGAGAATAGTCTTCTCACACTTCTAATTTAACTATTAACAATTATTATGTGAATGTTAGAGATTTAACCTCCATGGAATATGCTAGAATAGTCATAGTAGTATTCACATATCAACGATCAAGATTTATCTCCAAGTTAATTATGCTATTTTAATTAATTGATGTTGAATTGCTTAATTATAGAAAACAACATATCAACATATATCATATTGGACATGTGGTATCAATAAGCCATTGTATTGGCCTATACTATTGTAAGAAGAAATATTTACTTGAGTTAAGAATTTCCATAGTACTGTGGGGATAGAAATTTAAAATAAATTTATAATTTAGTTAAATTTGATGATTATTTTTATCTTAGTAATGTGAGATGTATAATGGGGTTAGTGTTATTATGGATTAATGTGTATACAAGTCATTTAATTTATATGGTTGCACTAGTTAAAATAGAAAAAAACAGCCAAAAGTTCTTGTTATGGGGGTGTAGTCTTGTTGAGTTGTTTCTTGTTATATGGTACTGATGTGAAATACAACATCAACCAATGGGTAAATACAATGTAATCCTTTGATATTTTCAGTAGACATCACTTTATTTATAAATAAAAAATTGTTCTCAAAATGACAATGAATCTACTCTATAGTGGACATGCATAGCATGCAAATATATTTGTATATGTCAAGTCCATAATCTATCATCTAGTGAAAAGGAATAATCTTTTAAATCATATAGTGCTCTAGAATAAATTATAGTTGTTTGGAAAATACAAAGATGCAAGATTGGAGAATAGTTCTCTCTAAATAATACATTCTCTAAACTAAGAATTTTCTTTCTCGTCTTCTAGGATAAACTTTTAGTTGTTCAATATTGTATAAAAACTAAATAAAATTAATAAAATATATCTAAAACTACAACAACAAAAAAAGAGCAAGGCAAAGTAAGAAGAAAAAAAACAAAATTCTTTCTGCACTTTAAACCATATAAAGCGAAGTGTGCATGTCATTTGAGAAGACTCTATACTAAAAAAATTTAAACACACAAATCCAATAGCCAAAATAAGATAAATTATCTCACTCTCCATATCATTAACAAAAAGTGGTAAACACCAGAGTATTCACTATAAAATGTATTTTCAAATATTTAAAACCTTTAGTACTGATGTAGCTTTAAAATATTTAAAATGTAGTTAAATTATCAATATTTAAAAAAATATACATTTTTAATAGAAATTTAGGTAATAGCACGATTATATTAATTAAATGACTAGTGAATGTTAATACATCTCACAATGGTAAAATTTAAAAAATTATGAAATTAACTATTTTATTATTATTAGTATTAGTATTATTATTATTATAAGTTAAGCATATATTTATTTCAGAAAGCATGGAAGAATATTTTTATCAATGAATATTTATATCCACTTTATTAAGGAGTTTCTTAATCTATAAATAGGGAATGCTACAATACCATGGGCCAGAGTCATGGCTTCTCAATATCACATGCCGAAAAAACCATAACTCCTTAAATATGAAACTTGCTCATATGATTTTGTTAATTAATCAGTTCCATTAATGACAAAAAGAGCATAACTACCTTGCACATCTGAGTCTTCGATTTGCATATACCACTAAAAAAGTCATAGAATATTTAATGGTCTTACCATAAATCTAATAATAATTAATAATTAAATTAAATTTTGGGAATTCTTATTCTATTTTAAAAGAAACATGTTTATTGATCTAATTAATTTTGACTTCATCTTAAGTTTGAGTTACCAATCACATTTAAAAGACTAAACATATAATTTGATATAAAAACTTGTGATTTTCAAATTAAAAAATGCATATCAAACTTAAGAGTAAATCTATTATCATTAAAACTTAAATAAAAACATGTAAAAAATATATTGAAACCTAAACGGAAATATACTATATATATTATTGAATACATAAAATTAAAAAAGTAAAGAAATATAACTAGCTCTCTTCAGTCATTTATAATAACTTCAAGGAAATATTAATTGTTATAGTAGAAAGCACATAACCAAAAAAAACTTACACCAACCTATATTACATAAAGTATTTTTGTGTAAATTATACCTTCCTATAAAAAACTTTCGATTTTCAATTGAAAAATAAATAAAGCTTACACAGAATAATTTTATTATATTGATATTGACGTTAAATAAAGACGGTCAATTATATTGAATGAATTAAGAGATAGAAAATTATAACGAGTTGTTAATTATGTTGAATGTGAAACTTAGAAAGAGTAATTTGTTTTATAATGATATTGACGTTAAGGTCAATTATATTGAATGAATTAAGAGAGAAATAGAAAAATATAACGAGTTGTCTCTCTAGGATCAATGCTTCTCGAGTTAACCATGTAATATTAATTGAATTGATGACAGCCAGAAGTAGTGGACTAGAAAAGTCCTTGGCCAAGATTACAGAAAAGGCGTAGGCCAAGATTATAAAATTATTATTTACCGAAAAATAAATTGCAATTTTGAACATTCCAAATTTACACCGACGCGGATACATGACGTGGCTGTGTAGATAATTTCTTGAAAAGCATTTCTTGAAAAGAAAACACCACTATCTGTATGAAAATTTCAAGAAAAGCATCTCACGCTTTTTTTCTGTAAACTATGATCCGCTCTTCACTAGCGATGGCTTGGAATCTTTAAGGGATCACAACATTTTTGACATACGCGAGCGATGGCCTGGAATCTTTATGTCATCTTGAAATAGATGATGTTGTTCTGGCGTGCATTTCTATGGGAACGAATACATATGATAAATAGAAGAGGAATATGTGAACAAAAAAACTTAGATCTATGGCCTGGAATCGGAATTCGCAACAATTGTCTCAAATCCACCATTCACAAGCACTCGTATATGACCACCATTAATTAATGTATGTGTACCATACCTCTCAAATGTCAACATTTGAGTTAATCCCTTGTAGCATATCTGATGCATTTGACTCTCCATCACACGTAAATGATTCTGGTATACCTGAATGAATGAAAGAGAAATTGATTTAATTTTGGAAATTTCATTAACATAGCTCGATTTCTGTAAAGTGAATTAAAGTGTTTTTCTGTGTCTAGTTGTTTTCTTGGGTTTTTTTAATAAGACCATCTGCATAGATGTCCATCATTCCACAGAAATCGAAATTGAGATCGAGAGAAAGGATCCTCAGCCTGTCATGCATCCAGGTTCCATGGACATGATTTTACCTCTAGGTTAGTAACAATTAGCACCACCTGCAGATTCTCGGAGGAGTATGGAATGATGTCTACGTGGGCAATTTGTCCCGCCTTCTGACTCCTGGCCAATGTGTTTAATGATTAGGCTTCTCATGCATATGAATCTTTGGGTTGAGTTCCATTTCTGACACTGATTTCTTTCTTGACAGGCGCAGTTCATCATTAAAAGACAGCTAGGAGCAGAGGGTGAACTATAAAAAAAATCTGGATCAAGTCAGAATAGCAATGGGAATTGGGTATGGGATGTTACACCATATTGATTCCTGAATTCTTCTCAAAAGGTGCGGAAATGTCCACAAGGTTCTGGGAATGGAGATTTAAGAAGACTCTGCCAGGTGGAGTTGGCCGTACTAATGGCTTTCAAAAGATGATGAAATCTCCACAATGTTATGTTGGAGAGATGGAAATTGGAAAATATAGTGCCTCCTCCATAGTAATATTATGTGCAGATGGCTATGCAACTAGTAATCAATAAAACCCAATTGACTTCGATGGAGTCATAACTTCCATTGGCAATCCCTCAGCCTGTCATAGATCCTCTGCCTCCTACCAATCTAACCATTGGATCTGGGTGATGACCATATTAGAAGATGCCAACCGTGGCCACTGGGAACGTTTTTCTGGACAAGCAATTCCTCAGAGCCTACGGTCCATGTTGTTGTGAATCCATCTGTCAGAGGTATCTGGGTGGTGCCCACTAGGAGCCGTAAAGTGGGTCACATTGAAGATGGGAGCGGGGTCTCATATTCGATTTGGATTTGGAGGGACTCCCTCCAATCAATCTGAATTTTCTGAATCTATTGAACTTGAAAGCCAAGGGAGGGACGCATCCTCCATCATATCATTTGGCTTGGCTCTGGTAAATTTATTTTCCAACTCTTTGTGTTCAATCACTCTGATTATAGGTTGCAGATAATCATTTAATTTCATTGATATAGCTCCATTCTGTCTGTTTTTAGCGCTTATTTTCTTCTTTTAAAATCGAAGTCTTCTTTTAAAATCGAATTGAAATGGTTTTTTGGTTTGATTTTCTTCGTTTTCAAAATTAAATCCAAAATCCTCTGTATCCATGGAGGGATGCATCCCTCCAGAAAAACAGGGCCTACGAATTCCGCTGTTGGGCCATCTCATCTCATCTCCGTGATAGAAGATTCCAACAGTGGTCGAAGATGCCATTGGGAGGGTTTTTCTGGAGGAGAAATTCCTGAGAGCCTGTGGATTCATCCATGAGAGGTAAGCATTTCTTGACTTGCGGGGTCTTATAAAATCAATGTCCATTTTAGGGTAAATGTGTTTGCCTATTTTGTTTACTGAAAATGATGTTCAGATTGCCATGCATTTCTTTATTTTCATGTATCACAGTTTACTCAAATAATTTATAATTTATAGTGATCGTTGTGATGATAAGGAATTTATGTATTGTTGTTGTATTTTCATCTTTCTTATCAGTGAGAGAAAACACGAATACCAGAATGACAAAAAAGGGGTTCAATAGAATGACAGCAGCAATATGCACTAACATTATGTTGTCTGATGCCTCTCTCCTAATTGGTTTCTTTCTCTTTCAGGCTTACAATTTCAATATATATATATATATATATATATATATATATATATATATATATATATATATATATATATATATATATATATATATGGATTTGATGCTATATTGTCAAACAACTTAACAAAAGAAAATCTACATCCTTCTCTGTTTGCATCGACAAGGGTAGTCTTTCCCATGCCACCAAACCCATGTTAGATTACTGTTGCAACATTTTTTTTTACCTGCGCAATAAAATAATATTTGAATTGTTTAGTTATATTTGTGTTTGTATAATTATTTATTGATTTGAAATTATATAATAATGAAAAGAATATTATTGTGAATTGATTTTTTTATTTATAATTGATTGTTTATAACGTGAAAGGATATCTATGTATTATTTTATTATATGTAATTATTTGTCATTTGGAAATTGGATGATATAAAATAATTTATTCATGAGTAGAATTGTTTTATTTTTATAAGATATGTGAAATGGATGTGTTTGATTATTTAAATGTGAAAAGAGGCTTAATTTTTTTTCAATGTACCCATAAATTGTATTCTTTTATAATATGACATATTTGTTAGATGACATGACATCGATATTTATGTATAGACAATGTTTCTTATTTGTAATGATATGTATATGTTGGTGTACTTTATGTGATTTTTTAAATGAAATTAATTTTTATCTGTTTATGTGATATGATGGTTGTGCTTTTGCTAATTAGATAATAGGATTGCATTGAAAGATAATATGATGTTGACATTTTTTGCATGTTTAATGTGTATATGTTTATGTATTTATTTTTTTGTTTGTTAGACGATATAGTGATTGGTTTTCTTAAATAATATCATGATTATTGATTTCTAATTGATAAGATGTTTTTGTTTGGTACATGACGTGGATTGTATTTGTTAAATGATATGATTATGATAACAATGATTATATTCTTGTTTGTTAAATGGAATGCTTTAGGTTTTTTGATGATATGATGGTGATAATGAGAGCGAGAGAGATAATGAGAGTGTGGGGGACATGAGAGAGCAAGAGCGTAAGAGGGGTGGACGGAGAGAGGTAGAGCGGGTGGAGGAAGAGAGAGAGAGAGAGGGAGAGGGGGAGGGAGAGAAGGGGATAGAGAGGGATAGGGGAAGAGAGTTAGAGAGATAGATAGAGGGAGAGGGGGAGAGGGGGGGAGATCTAGAGAGAGAGAGAGGAGGAGCGATGGTGAGAGAGAGGGGGAGGGGGAGGGAGAGGGAGAGGGAGAGAGGAAGAGAAAGAGATATGTGGGTGCAGAGAGGGGGATCTGGAGAAGGAAGGGGACAGAGTGAGAGACGGGGAGGGGGAGAGGGAGTGAGAGAGAGAGGGAGAGGGAGAGAGTGGGAGAGAGACAAGGAGAGGTAGAGGGGAGGGAGAGAATGAGAGACAGAGTCAGAGAGGGGAGAGTGTGGTGAAGAGAGAGAGGGGGGGAGAGGGAGATGGAGAGAGGAGAGGGGGAGGAGGAGGGATAAGGGGAGTGAGAGGAGGAGAGAGTGTGGCAGGGGGAGGGGGAGAGGGATAGTGAGGGAAATAGCATGAGAGTGGAGGAAGGGAGGAGAGGAAGAGAGAGAGAGAGAGACAAAGGGAGTGGGGAACTACAAGTGCATATAATGGTGATGAATTAGTTTAAACAAAGCCCTACTAGCATTTGCACCAGATGTTGCAAAGGAAACGCTGTAAGGCATAAAATAAATGGTCATTGAAAATAAGAATTAATAAAAGAAATTGCATGCATGCAAAGGTGGAAGATAAAGCTAAATGATTTACATTATCTGATGGTTATATTTCCACATTTAAAATTATATTACATCTTTATAAATGGTGCTTTATACATAGAGTAGACACTTACATCTATATCCCATGAGCTAGCTCTTGATCATCTAAAATGTTTTTTAAATTTCAATAAAAAATTAAAAATAATAGCTTATAATGGATATAATGCCCGGTGGCTTTCTATCTTAACACTAAGAGAATCAAAGACCAGAATTGCTGGTGTGGTTAGGCTAGTAGAATCAAAGAGCAGAATCACAGGTGTAATCTGTGGAAATGGCACACCCGCAGGATGAGCGAAGCAGAGATCCATGGGTCCTCGAAATTTCAGAAAATTCAGCTGAACTGGATTTGGGGTCCCTCGGTTATGCGCAAGAAATGCCTACCTGAGGGGTGTGTAAGTGCCCAAAAGAAAACTAAACTATGTGCCAAAGTCCACCATGGTCTTCCGACACCTACGTTGTCTGGCAAGAAGATAGTTGGTGGGATCGAGAGCAACCAACATCAACCCTTGATGTCGTAGAGACTGACAGTGTAGGCCACTCTGGCAGAGTTGCACAACAATGGCTTCTTCGAGCTGAAAGATATTTCCATGGATAGAGGCACAATCCTTCAACAATCATCTTAGATAGAGGTAGGAAACATAGGTCTTTCTGGTGCATTAACTGATGAATGGAATGCATATATTCTTCAACCTAAGGGGGGATTTTTAGAACATTTTGATAAAATGGTATCTTGGTCGGAAGGGCCCCGAAGTGTAAGAAGAATTCCCTCTGGGCACGGATGTCATCAACAAAAGGTTGATGCATCTGATGAAAAGAAAAATTGTATGGGTTTCCAGAACGAGTCTATGGGAGGAATGCCACCATTGAAATCAAACTCTCAATAATTTTGAAGGGTATGTTTAATAGATTTTGGAGAAAGCAATTAAATATTAACTAAAATTTTTGAGCTTGATGAAGAGGGTCACTAGAGAGGTAAAGAAAATCACTAACGTGGGAAACATTGAACTAATTTTTGGGTTAAATAATAAGGGCGCATTAGTCTTTTTAAAAGCTTCATGAGTCAATTGTTGATTAGAGGCTAGAATTTAATTTGCTATGTATTTGTTAGTGAAATTCATTGGTTGCAGAGATGACTTGTAGATGAATTTTCAGAGAGTAGATTTCCTAAGTGATGAAATAAATTGCTCCTCAAACTGATTTTGTTTCCTAGGACCACAAATGCCACTATGAATTAACACAAAATCTGTGTTTCTCTAAATTTAGATATTTCAAAGCTATCCATCTTTTACTTTCCAAAAAAACGTCCTTCAACTCTGATTCCATGTTTTCAAATTGAATCACATCAGCATCATGTTATCATTGGAAGTAAATCGCATATATACTATAAAATGAGATACTGACAATTTTACAAAGACAATGAAAAAGCAGAAGGATTTGGAAGTGCATAACAGATAATAGAGCTTTTAACACTAAACATTCCAATTCCTATATAATTTTTTTATTATTAATAGAAATAAAGAGTCAGTGCATAGCCTTCCACACAAAAACAGATCTAGAGACTTATAAGACCAAACCACCCGAGGCAACCATTGGACCATGCCTTAGAACTATAAAAAGGTATGGGTACTTGCAGTAGTAAGATCAGTGTGAACCTGATCCATACAATGTTACTAATCCAGTCTAATAATAGCTACCACTACAAACCATAACAGAATAGTCTAAAAATATCATGCCACATGGCAATAAACACTGTACTTAAAGAATGACAGGCATCCTGTCTAATAATAGAGACCACTGCAAGCTATAACAGAACACTCCACAAGCATCATGCCACATGGCCCTTGTTGGTTATTAGAGCATGATGGAATTTATCTTCTGTCATATCTTCACTTTTATATATAGACTTCTGTGTATGGAAGTTTAGCCTCTTAGAATCTGAAACACCCATTAAACTTCAAAGCGCCTCTGCATATCATTGATCACAAAAAAAAAGTTTGTGAACAGTTGAACAAATACATGAATACACACTAAGAAAAAAAATTTGCATAGCATATTGGCAGAATATCGAATATAACAAAAATTATTATGCATTCAACCTTTATATATTATTTTCGAAGCCAACCACAAATGAAAAAATCTTTCATGTCCTTAATAATGGCGACTAAAGTAAAAATATGTTAATGAATGTCAGCAAAAATAAACATGTGTATAACATGTTCAAGTATGTACAACGTCATGGCCTAATGACAGACTTATCAACTAACTTATTCAATTGTACAGTACAGGGCCTAGATTTTGATTTGATTTTGGGATCTGGCACAACTGAAGTACCATCTAATTCATCAATATAAATAGAATAATATTCTAAATAACTAAAAAATAAACTTTCTCGGAACAGCATATATGAAACTTATCCAACATTATACATAACAAGGTACTAGCCAACTTTTGTGCCACTTTTCAACACAATGCTTTTTTTGTTGCATTTTGACAAGGAGATACATGGAGGAGTGCGCAACCTTGTAAAGATGGGGCAGCCATCACAATATAAGATATCTCCACCAATAATAGCTATCTCACACAAGAAATAGAGATCAAATGATCCCTCCAACCTATCTCCACCAATAATAGCTATCTCACACAAGTAATAGAGATTAAATGATCCCTCCAACTTTACGAATCACATATATCAAAACATTTGCATCTGCTTTAACCGTTCAGCCCTTAGTGGGTCTGACTCTGTACACAACTTGATAATCAAAATATGGATTATGAGATCATGTGACCAAAACAATCCAAAGAAATGTAAATATTCCTAGACCACTTTTCTTGAAAATAAAGAAAAAAAAATAGCATATTAGCTTCCAGCAGTTATAGTAACCTAAAAGACTTTGATGAATCAAATTTATTAGTATAAATCAAACCTTTATATGAGTGCTAGGAAAAATAGATGTTCGAGGCATTTCCTGTACTTCACTTGACAATTTCTTTTTTGGCTTTCTCGGGATGAATGTAGCTTGATGAGGTGTTACAGTAATAAAATTTATTCAATAGCCACAATACCAGCATCTGTGAATACCTTCACTTGGATAGAGAAAATCAATGGCCCTTTGTGGCTTCTTTCAAAGGATTTCTCTTTGCAAGAACAATAGAAGAATGTTGTTACAAATATAAAAATCACTCACAAAATATGTAAACCAATAGAGAATGATCAGAAAATACGCAAAGCATATATACATACCAACAACCCTAGCCCTAGCCCGTTTCAATCTTCTACCAAGTATTGTTGCATTTTTGAATTATTCCTCTATCAGTGCTTTCCTCTCACAATGGTTTGCAAAGAACAATGTATTGAAATCTCTCCCCTTCTATATATTATGGGGCATTTGGCATATGAGGAACGTTAATATTTTTTACCAGAAAGATATGGATGTAAGGGTGTCCATCATCAAGATTACTGCTTTTTTTAATGGAGAAAGGACTTGTCACAAAAAGATTTCCAATTTTGCTACTTTCCACATTGCACTCATATTGACCTCTTTCACAACCCTTTTATCAAAAATGCCTTCAATATTTCCTTCGCAAATCATCGATCTTCTCTGCACACAAATTTAGATCCACAACACCATTAGAATTCTAATTCTCCAATAATTTCATACCCACAAATACAAATATAGTTGTATTAACGAAGCTTACCCACGAGACGATATGACTATTTTCGCCAGAAACATTTGTATCCACTAGTTCTCTCCCAAATATTATCTCAAAAGTCACAACTCCAAAGCTATATACATCACTTTCCTCTGTCAACTTGTGCGTAGTGGCATATTTTTTCAATGTAATGGCCCTATGAAGATCGAAGAATCCATTTTCTCTTTTGATTTTCAGTTCCAGATAAGTTGAATGAAACAACAGAGAGAAAAATTGAATGGGAAATGTGTGATATTCAAGATCGAGGTATCCAAATGTACCCTTCACATCTGTTGAGACATGGGTTGTTTCACTTGAGGGGTCAAACCTAGACAACCCAAGGTCTGATAGTTTTTCTTCCATCCACTCACTTGAAAGAATATTAGTAGTTTTTATATCTCTATGAATTATGATAGGTTTCAAATCGACAATGATTATGCAAGTATTCCAATCTTGATTATTATTTTTACAGAGACATTGACATTAGTCAACTCATTTACGTAAGATACAAAGTCTAAATTCATGGTTTTTTCAAGAGGGAAGGACACTCACCTTGAGATTCGTTCAATACAATGTCAAGCCTTGTTTTTTAGTCAGCCAACTCCTATAGATCATTTACATATTCCACCTCAAATTCCACCTCCACCTCCTCCTCCTCCACATCCACCACCTCCTCTCCTCCACCTCCACCTCCACCACCTTCTCCTCCTCCTCCTCCTCCAACACCCCAACATCCACCACCACCTCCATTTCCTCCACCACCTCAACATCCTCCACCACCTCCACAACCCCAACCTCAACCCCCTCCTCCACCTCCACCTCCACCTACACCTCCACCTCCACCTCCCCCTCCTCCTCTTTCTCCTCCTCCTCCTCCACCTCCTCTCTCTCCTCTCCACCTCCACCTCCTCTTCCCCCACTTCCATACCCACCTCCTCCACCACCTTTGCCTATGCCTCTCCTGTCGCCTCCACCTCCAACTCCTACAGCACCACCTCAGCCTCTTCATCCACCTCCACCAACACTTCCTCTACATCTACCTCCAACTCCACTTTCATCTCCTTCACCTCATCCTCCACCTCCACCTCCACATCCACCACCACCTCCACTACCTCCTTCTCAATCCCCTCCTCCTCCTCCACCTCCACCAACTCCTCCTCCTAATCCACCTCAACCTCCACCTCCACCTTCACCTCTCCTCCACCTCCAACTCCACATCCACCTCCTCCTCCTCCTCCTCCTCCTCCTCCTCCTCCACCTCCTTCTCCACCACCTCCATCTTCTCATCCTCCTCTACCTCCTCCACCGCCACCTATATCTCCAACACCACCTCCACCTCCACCACCTTAGCCTCCACCCTCTCATCCACCTCCACCCTCTCAAACCCCTCCTCCTCCTCCTAATCCACCTCAACCTACACCTCCACCTTCACCTCCTCCTCCACCTCCAACTCCACATCCACCTCCTCCTCCTCTTCCTACTCCACCTCCTTCTCCACCACCTTTATCTTCTCCTCCTCCTCCACCTCCTCTACCACCACCTATATCTCCACCACCTCCTACTCCACCACCACCTCCACCTCCACCACCTCAACCTCCACCCTCTCATCCACCTCGTCCTCGTCCTCCTCCACCTCTCCTTCCTCGTCCTCCACCACCTCCCCTTCTCACTCTGCCTCCTCCTCCTCCTCCACCACCTCCTCCTCCACCACCACAACCTCCACCTCCACCTCCTCCTCCACCATATCCGCCTACACCACCTCCTCCTCCACCACTTCCACCAATACCTCCTCCACCCCCTCGCCCTCCCACTTTGCCTCCTCTTCTAGCTTTGCCTCTGCCTCCACCACCACCTCCTCCTCCATCACCTACCCATCCCACTTTGACTCCTCTTTCAGCACTGCCTCCTCCTCCAACACAACCTCCTCCTCAACCATTGCCTCCACCTCCACTTTCACCTCCTCTACCTCTTCTTTGAGATACGAATTCACCTTCATCACCTCCAACTCCACCTCCTCCTCCACGATATCCACCTACACCACCTCCTCCTATACCACCTCCACCTCCACCTCCTCTGCCACCTCCACCTCCACAACATCCACCTCCTCCTCCTCCAACTCCAACTTCACCTTCTCCACCAGCACCTCCTCCTTCTACTGCTCCTCCACCCCCACTCACACCTCTTCCTTCACTGCCTCCTCCACCACCTCCTCCTCCACCTCCAACTCTACCTCCTCCACCACCTCTTACCCCTCCTGATCCTCCTTATTCTCCTCCTTGACCTACACCTCCTCCTCCTCCATGTCCACCTCTTCCTTCTCCATCTACTGCAACTCCATCTCTACCTCCTACTTGACCACTACCACCACCACCTCCTCCTCCTCCTCCTCCTCGACCACCTCCTCCTCCACCATATTCTCCACCTCCACCACCGCATCCACATCCACTACCTCCTCCTCCTCCTGCATCTCCACCTCCACCACCTCTACCTCCTCCACTACGACCTACTCCTCCTCCACCTCGTCTTCCTCCACCTCTACCTCCTCCACCATGACCTCTTCCTCCTCCACCTCATCCTCCTCCACCTCCACCACCTCCACCACCACCTTCACCACCTCCATCTCCACCTCCTCCACCATCTCCACCTATGCCTCTACCTCCACCTCCACCTCCACCTCCACCACCTCCTCCTCCTCCTCCTTTGCCGCCACCTCGACCTCCATCTTATCCCCGTCCTCCTCCAACACCACCAGCACAACTAACCCCTCCTCCTCCACCTCCACCTTGGCCTCCTCCTCCTCCTCCACCTCCTCTTCCACCACCTCCACGTCCACATCCTCCTCCTCCTCCACCTCCTCCTCCTCCACCTCCTTCACCTCCTCCTCCACCTCCAACTCCTCCACCACCTTTACGTCCGTCTCCTCCTCCATCACGTCAACTTCCACCACCTTCCCCTCCCCCTCTGCCACCTCCACTACCACCACCACCTCCACCTCCTCCTCAACTTCCTTTTCCTCCTCCTCCTCCTCCTCCGCCACCTCCACCTCTACCTCCATCTCCACCTCCACCTCTCTGGCCTCCTCAAAAAACCTATAAAAAAAATAAAAAATTCCATATCATTTCATTCCCTTTATTTATAATACTTATTGATTCATTTTTTACATTGATAATTCATATATTAATATATACATGATAATATAACAAATAATATGTATAAAAAAATTGCAATTTAAATAAGTAATTATGAGAACAACCATTTAATTAAAAAAAATTGTAAAATTTATATAAATAGTATCAAAAGGTGTTGAGGAAAATCGCACCCAACTCAATATTTATTCTTAATGTCTAGAACTTTCTAAAATCAATAAATTAATTATATAAAATCACAAGAAACACAATTACCATAAATTAATTATATAAAACCTTTTAAGAAATAAAATAAACAAAAAAGAAAAATTACCGTAGACATAAATCATAGAAACCACCAAGTAACATACAAACGCAAAACACAAAGAAACTTCATAAGACCTACACTGGTCATAAGCTTTATTGTTATGTTATTATGGTGTTCTATCGTACTTAGTGGAGGTTATTGTTATTTTTTCAAGAACTAATGCTATTGCATTTATATACTGAATAAATTGATTTTCCTTGTATTGTCGAAAATAATAATTTAGGTTCTCGATAATAACTCCATTGATTCGAAATAAGAATTTAAAAACCCTAATAACATGAAGAAATTTTAAAACACAGAAGCTTGACAACAATAAGAACAAATCTAGTACTTGCCTCAGTCGGAGGTAGACACAGTCACCAACTATGAAAGGCTATATGGATTCATGAAGCGATTTGACAGCTTCCATGGATCTTCCTCTCCGGCAGACTTCATACAAATCTTTAATAATTGCTTCCAAGAAACTGAGGAGCTCGTGCAATATTTTTATTAGAAAATCGATCTGCATGATTACGTCCTCGGCAGATATGTTCATACACACTTGGTCTCCTACATATTTATTCCTCTTGCGAGCAATTGTCATGGATAACCATCTGTAGGACATGGGATTGCACGAGTATAACCACTCGCTGCCTTTGAAGAAACTGCAAATTCAATGTGTTGAAGCAAACAGGATCTCAAAATACAGAAGCAACAAAATTGTGTATAGAACACACGACCCTCATATATCCAGCCTGATGCTCTACCGACAAAGATACAGAGGAGCGTGGATCGAACACGCGACCTTCATATATTCAGTCTCACAATTTGTGGTTCGATTTCTGCATAGCTTGAAACAATTTGGAGAGATTGTTATTTTGAAATCCACCTTGAACAATGAGGAAACGGCTATGAAGGAAACAGATCGACTTCCTCCGTCGTCTCTTAATAGGTTGAAGAGATTCCCATTGGGAAATCCGCCTTGAACCAGTTGGGTTTAATTCAAGAAATATTAATTACAATAGCTCGAAAAAGAAAAAATTTACTTAAATTTAGAAAAGTGAATATTAATTTCAAAAAGTTGGGTTTAATTCAAGAAATATTAATTACAATAGCTGGAAAAAGAAAAAAGTTACTTAAATTTAGAAAGTTACCTAAATTTAGAAAAGTGAATATTAATTACATGTTTGAAAGCTCCACCAAAAAGGTTAAATTAAAAAAAAAAACCAACCAAAATAATTAATTTTTAAATTTAAAAGAATGGAAAATAAAAAAGTTACTTAAATTTAGAAAGTTATCTAAATTTAGAAAATAGAATATTAGAAAGCTCCACAAAAGAGGTTAAATTAAAAAAAATAGCAAACCAAAATAATTAACTTTTAAGTTTAAAAAAATGGAAAATAAAAGACTAAAAGCTAACTCAAAAAAAAAACATTTAATTGTTTTCTAGATAAAAGATTGGACTGAAGTGTTTTTTTTTTTTTTTGAATAAAGACTAATTCTATTAAGATAAGAAGAGTATAGTACAATCAAGCTTGCATGCAAGCGAAGCATAAAAGCAAGGGAGCCGAAGGAGATAGGCTCCACCTTGCTCCTTGGCGACAAACTAGGAAAGGGCTAAAGAGAACACAAAAGTACAAAAAACTGGAACTAAGCAGAGAGAACTACCCTGAGGGGGCAGTTACTATCACTCGACATTTTTTCCCTTTTTTCTTGCTTACTTTGACCCATCCAGTTGAGTTTGGCTGAGCCGTAACAAGTTGTAGACTATTCTGCCCTGGCGGCGGAATATCCTTATCAGAGTCTGAAGACGAAGTAAAATGAGAACGCTTCTGAGAGATCTGAGAGACAGCGGGGTTTGTCGGATCGTCCAAGGGAGCTTCCAGCGGAATCTCAACATTCTGCCCATCTGCTACAATTTCCTCCTCCTCCGAACTGGAGGAGTCTGAATCATCCGTGGGGGGGGAGGCACACAGGGATTCCAACTTTTAGATTTGGGTTTGCGCTTCAGATTCTTCTTTTTGTCGAGGTACTGGGTACAGGAACTCTGAAGGTGCCCTGTTTGATGACAATGACGGCAACGGAACGTTGTATTCTCGTAATCCAAGGTTTGAGTCCAGTGGAAATCTCCATACTTGAGATTAATCTGATCCGGCAGTCCTTTGCTAATATCTATTTCGGCACAAATTCTACCGTAGGTGTAGAGTCCATTTTCCTTCCGTGAAGAATCTACAGCCAGGTAGCGTCCTAAAGTGTCTGCAATGGCTAAGAATACAGAGATATGCCATAGATGCGCCGGAAGATTCGGGAGCCTGACCCAAATGGGAATCTTGGTGATAACAGCTGTAGATGGGTCGAAGTCTGGAAACCAAGGAGTGAGAAAAAGCCCAGCCGAGCCCCAGAACCAAGGGCCTCCCGTTAAGGCCTTCTGGTAATCTTCATTTAAGTCAAAAGCCACAATGAAGAATCCTTTTGAACAAAAGTATATCTGACTTTTTTTAGTCCAATTGGTATGGATCCATTGGTATAGATCTGATGTGCGAGGCCATAGCCCATTAAATCTGCATATGAGTGCGGATTCTGCAAAAAGCTGATAGCGATCATCAATCCCAGGATGGGAGAGATTGATGGAAGGAATTTCCTCTGATTTGTCTACCAGAAAAGGCTTTGGAACCCCAACTGGATGGCCTGCTGTCGAAGAGGGCTGTGAAGGGGCAGCGTCTTTGCGGACTGCATCTTTATAAGAGAAAGAAGGGGCAGAGGAGGTCTGCCTAAAGGAACCACCTCTCAAACGAAAGGTGGCCACAATAGAGGCGTCCCTCTGAATACTGTAATAGGAGAGAGGAAGGGTATTCATAAGTTGCTTACCCTTGTATAGCAATCTGAGGTAAGATGAAGGGATCCCTAGCCGGCATTCAAGATTTTGCAAAAGGTCCTGCACAAGATCCGTTGCGCGTGCCCATTGCATTGTTGTCTTGCCCGAGAGGTTGACTTGGATCTGAAAAGCATGTGATTCTTCATGCAGATCTGGTTCAGATCTGGCCCCTGCTACCCAGCTCCAACAGGTCCAGGATCTCTTCGAACCATGGCGAGGATAGGGAGGGGTTTTCTCTTGAAATGCATTCATAACAGCAGGCCCAACAACAAGCGCTCCGCCACAGCTAGCAACAGCAAGCACGCCTCCACATCTAGCCATCTCGGGTTCTACCCTTTGGGCAGACGCCTCAAGAAGGGGCTCCGGCCATACGCGTCCACTGCGTTCATTTCTTGCCTCCGCCGACCCTCCTGTGTCCTCTGTGCGCGCCCTCGATCTCCTTGAGGAGGTCTCCCCTCGTTCCCCAGAGTACTCTCCTCGCTTCACAAGGTTGCCCTTCTCTTCCTGCGCTAGGGTTTGAGCCGAAGCATGTTGTTCTGTTCCAGAACCAGGCATTTGACTATCTTTCGGCCCCGATCCAAAGCTGCAAAGCGGTTTGCTTGACCAGTGGAGCCCCGAGCCAAGTCTACTGCCCTCACAGAGAAGTGAAGTCGCGCCGCCATGCTTATTGGGAGAAACTTCTTCTCTGCACTTGGCATTCAGTTGGAAAGAAGAAAACCCAGAGGAATTTGCAGCAGCATGAGCTTCCTGAATGCTGCGACTCTTTCTTCTCTCTCGAGCTTTACGATTTTTGAACCAGTAGAGCACGTTGATTCCCGCCAAGGTCCCATGCCGACGGAGCTCCGCGGCAATAACCTGAATCTGCTCGGGCTTATGAGTCTGGTTTCCGCCATTGTAGATAGCTTCCAGTATTCTCAGCTGCTCTCGAGTGGGGCTCCATCTTCACGTCTCGCGGCTGCCGGGAATCGAACTCATGATCGATCGATCGCCTAAGTTCTCTAGGGTTTTGCAGAGCTCTCTCCCACTCGTTAATTCAATGAAATAATTATTATACCCTAAAGGTAGTGGGCTTGGCCCGGTTTAGAATAACTACTCACACGACAAGCTACGACCTTTCTTGGGATTGAACACAAGACCAGTCCATCATTACGAGGCCGACTTTACCACTACGCCGCCTCCACGACCTTTGGACTGAAGTGTTGATGGAAAAACAAAAAATAAATAAATTAAATTCCAAAATAACATTTATTTGTTTTTAAAGTAAAAAATTGGCAATTTAAAAGTAAAACATAAAATTTAGAACCCATTTCTACGTAAATTGTAGCTTGAAATTCAAATATAGTAACTTTTTTATAATTGATAATTTAGAACATAACTTAGATTTGGAAGAACAATAAATTCAATAAAATGTACTTCACATATAACCCTATAAACTTGTTGTTAATAGACTTTAGTCAGAGTATTTAAATTTTTCTTTTTGACATCTTTATATTTTGGGGTATTTTGTCAATGGAGATACCTCGTTCTCTATATTTAAGTTGAATATGACAACCAAATTTATCAAGTAAAAGGGTTTAGTTGGTACCAATCAGTTAAACATTGAATAGAATATTAAAGGGAACATAAATAACTTTTCTACTTCAAATTATATTCTTGTTTCAATAATTGTAATGCTTAAGACGAACCAACTAATCTCCAAAATTTGTTGTTCTCAAGCATTACTATGGAGGTGTGCATCACTTTTTTTTTTTTCTAACCTAGAAATGATTACTTATCTTCAATTTATTCCTAGACATGTCCATATTGAAACAATCCTTGCAATTATCATTATCTTCCTTACTCAAATCCTAATTCAAATTATTAGAGAGAGTCAATTATTACATGGTCTATTAACAAAATATAAAATGGTGTGCATAATATTTTTATGCATGATATTCTCTATACATAGAGACTAATTCTTAAAATATTATAATAACTATCTACTATTTAATAATAATATAAAAAATTACATCAACACTAAAAATATTTTACAATAATAATAAATAAATAATATTTTTTTATTAATTATCAATAAGATTATAATAATAAATTATATTAGTTAATATAAATACAGAATATATCATTTTGTATTTAGCCGAATATAATTTATAATTTAATATCATTGTATTATGAATTACCCTTCACAATGGAAAGCAATATTGACGAAAGAGAGACCATCATGAAAAATAAAAGACTAAATATAAATAATATTATTTGTAATAGAATAAGTATTATTTAAAAATTATTTGAAAAAAAAGGTACAATATTACTTATAGAGGTATTGGCTTTTTCATTAGAATCCATCAATACAATTTCAAGAAATATTGTTATCTTTTGTTGTTTCAAATTAGCTAGAAAAAATTCAGCAAAAAAACCATTTTTTCTATTAGTTAGAGTACATGGAAAAAAAGAAAAAACCTTTATTATCAAATTTTCCAAAATATTTATTTTATATGTTTTCAATTTTTTCTAACTTTAGTGATAATGCTAATTGAATATTCAATCCATACCTACTTTTACATGATAAAATAGTGTAGAGATAAATGTTATATGTTATTGTCTATATGCCTTTCCATTATCCTCTTTATAAACATCATCATGCATACACATTACCATTTTTTTAGTGACTAACTAAGAGAAATGGATTCCATGGAATGCTTTTCAGTTATGATGATCGACCATCAATGGAGAAGGATTTTGTTTATGATGTAGGGTGGTTGAATAAGTATTTTACCATTTGTTTCATATATATATATATATATATATATATATATATATATATATATATATATATATATATATATATATATATATATATCAATCGATCATGGATCTAGTTTGGGCATTTTGGCAAGAGAGGGAGTGTTTAGGTGAAAAAAGAGCACGTAATCAAGTAGTTTAACCACCCAATCTAGCCATCCATTTGTTAGCGGTTGATAAAGTTTCTTGAGTGCTAATAAAATAGCTTTATTAATATATTTGAATTGAAAATTTTTGAGCTCTATCTAGCATTTTAGCTCTCCAAGCTTGATTGGGCTTTTGAGGTCTTAAAATACACATTTCTCGTACCTCTTATGCAATTTTTTTTGCACCAACTTTTTATACCCTAGTGAAAATAGGGAAAAATTCGTCCCTAGGTGTTGGATTGGAAAAGGAATATTCTATCCAATGGCATATGATTCTGAAATTTTCTAATTCATATGATATTTTTCATCTATTTTTCTCTTAAACATAATGCTTCATTTTTTGACAAATTTAAAGAAGTCGGATGAAAAACAATAACAAAAAAGTTACAAATAGTTATAAAATTCTTAGGCTTTAGCGTTTAGGGTTTATGGCTTATGACACTTAAGTAAATGTTTTTAATATACACTTAAATAAAAGTTACAAAACTCTTTTTGAAATGTTATAAAAGGCTTAGGTTTTAGTTTTTATCGTTTAGTTTTTCTGGTTTAGGTTTTATAACAACTTAGTAAATTATTTTTATAAAAACTTAAGAAAAAGTTACAAAACTCTTTTTATAATGCTATAAAATTCTTAGGGTTTATGGTTTATAAGACTTCAGTAAATCCTTATAATAAACACTTAAATAAAAGTTAAAAAACACATTTTAAATATTATAAATTTCTTAGAGTTTAGCATTAGGACTCTTGGGTTTATAATTGTTTAGTAAATCCTCTTAATAAACACTTAAATAAAAGTTAGAAATTTTTGTAAGATGTTATAAAATGCTTAGGGTTCAGGGTTCGGTGTTTATGGTTTTGGTATTGGTGTTTATAGTTTACGGTTTAGAAAAATCTAGTAAATTATTTTAATAAAATCATAAATAGAAGTTACAATATGTTTTTTAAAAAGTTATAAAATTATTAGGGTTTAGGTTTAGATTTTAGGGTTTAGAGTTTGGGGTTTAGGGTTTAGGGTTTCTGGTTTAGAGTTTAGGGTTTAGAATTTATAGTTTATGGTTTACAGTTTAGGTCTGAAGGTTTATAACACTTTAGTAAATTCTTTTAATAAACACTTAATTAAAAATTACAAAACACTTTTTAAAATGTTATAAAATGCTTAGGGTTTAGGGCTTAATTTTCACGGTTTGGGGTTTAGGGTTTATGACATAATTTTAGGGTTTGGGGTTTAGAGGTTAGGGTTTAGGGTTTATAAAACTTTAGTAAATGATTTTCATAAACAATTAAATAAAATCTTCAAAAAACTTTTTTAAATGTTAGAAAATGATTAGGGTTTAGGGTTTAGTGTTTGGGATTTAGGATTTAGGGTTTAGGGTTTATGGTTTGGGGTTTTGGGTTTGGGTTTAGGATTTAGCGTTTAGGTTCTACAATATTTTTGTAAATTCTTTTAATAAACACTTAAATAAATGTTACAAAACAATTTTTAAAATGTTATAAAATCGTTAGGGTTTACAGTTTATGGTTTAAGGTTTAGGGTTTGGGGTTTGGGGTTTAGGGTTTAGTTTTTGGGGTTTAGGGTTTATCTTTTTGTGTTTAGGGTTTAGGGTTTTGTGTTTATGATTTATGGTTTTTAACACTTTGGTAAATTCTTTTAATAAACACTTAAATAAAAGTTACAAAATTCTTCTTAAACTATTATAAAATATGTAGGGTTTATTGTTTAGAGTTTAGGGCTTGGGGTTTACGTTTTAGGGTTTACGTTTTGGGGTTTAGGTTTTAGGGTGTATCGTTTGACGTTTATGACAATTTAGTAAATTCTTTTAATAAGAACTTAAATAAAAGTTACAAAACACTTTTTAAAATGCTATAAAATGCCTATGGTTTAGGGTTTAGTTTAGGGTTTAGGGTTTAGGGTTTAGTGTTTAGTGTTTATTAAACTTTAGTAAGAGATTTTAATAAAAACTCAAAAAAGGTTACAAAACACCTTTTAAAATGTTATTAAATGATTAGGGTTTAGGTTTTATAACACCTTAGCAAAATTCTTTTAATAAACACTTAAATAAAATTTACAAAATTATTTTTAATAGATCATAATATGCTTAGGGTTTAGGGTTCAGGGTTTACTTTTTAGGGTTTAGGGTTTATGTTTCATAACACTTTAGTAAATTATTTTAATAAACACTTAAATAAAATTTACAAAACAATTGTTAAATTGTATTAAATTCTTAGGGTTTAGGGTTTAGGATTATAACACTTTATTAAATGCTTTTAATAAACACTTTAAAAAGTTACAAAAATGTATTTTAAAACATTATAAAATTCTTAGTGTTTAGGGATAGGGTTTATGTTTTAGGGTTTGATATTTATAATACTTCTATAAATTCTTTTAATAAGAACATAAAAAAAAGTTCCAAACAGTTGTTAAAATGTTATAAAATGCTTAGGCTTTAGGGTTTAGGATTTAAAATTCTATAAAATGCTCATGGTTTAGGGTTTAGGGTTTATAACACTTTAGTAAATGCTTTTAATAAACACTTAAAAAAAGTAAGAAAATGCTTGTTAAAATGTTATAAAATGCTTAGGGTTTTGGGTTTTGGGTTTAAAATGTTATAAAATGCTTACAGTTTAGGACTTAGGTTTTATAAAATTTTAGTAAATTCTTTTAATAAACAATTCAAAAAAAGTTACAAAAAGCTTGTTAAAATGTCATTGAATGCTTAGGGTTTAAAATGTTATAAAATGCTTAAGGTTTAGGGTTTAAGGTTCACAAGACTTTAGTAAATTATTTTTATAAACACTTTAAAAAGTTACAAAATGATTTTTGAAATGCTGGAAAATGCTTAGTGTTTATGGTTTAGGTCTTATAACACTTCAATAAATTCTTTAATAAACACTTGAAAAAATGTTACAAAACACGTTTTAAAATGTTATAAAATGCTTAGGATTTATAGTTTAGGGTTTAGGGTTTCTAAAAATTTAGTAAATCCTTTTAATAAACACTTAGAAAAAAGTTACAAAACACTTGCTAAAAAGTTATAAAAAGCTTAGGGTTTAGGTTTGAGGGACACTTTAGTAAATTCTTTTAATAAGCACTTATAAAAAAGTTAAAAAATTGTTTTTAGGGTTTAGGGTTTTTTGGGTTTTTAGGGTTTAGGGTTTTTTTAGGGTTTAGGGTTTCTTAGGGTTTAGGGTTTATGGTTTTTTAGGGTTTAGGGTTCGGTTTTTAAGGTTAACGGTTTAGGGATTAGGGGTTTATGGTTTATAGCACTTTAGTAGATGGTTTTAGTAAACACTTAAATAAAAGTTATGAAACACTTTTTAAAATGTTATAAAATCCTTAGGTTTTAGGGTTTGGGGTTTACGGCTTAGGGTTTAGGTTTTGGAGTTTAGGGTTTAGAGTTTATAATATCTTAGTAAATGCATTCAAACTTTAGGCTTTAGGGTTTAGGATTTATAATACCTTAGTAAATTATTTTAGGGTTTATCATTTAAGATTTAAGCATTAGGATATAGGGTTTGGGGTTTGGGCTTTTAGGTTTAGTTTTTATAACACTTTAGTAAATTATTTTAATAAAAACTTAAATAAAAGTTAAAACACTTTATAAAATGTTATAAAATTCTTAGTGTTTATGGTTTACCATTTAGGGTTTAGGGTTTGGGATTTAGGATTTTGGGTTTAGGGTTTAGGTTTTAGGGTTTATGGTTTAGGGTTTATGGTTTAGGATTTATAACACTAAAGTTACAAAATTCTTTTTAAAATATTAAAAAAAATAGCATTTAGGATTTAGGGTTTAAAGCTTAGGATTTATAAACCTTTAGTAAATTATTTGAATAAACACTTCAATAAAATTTTAAAATTATTTTTAAAATGTTATAAATTGATTAGGGTTTAGGTTATAGGGTTTTGGGGTTCAAGGTTTTGGGTTTTGGGTTTATGGTTTAAGGCTTGTAACACTTTAGTAAATTCTTTTAATAAACACTTAAATAAAAGTTACAGAACACTTTTCAAAATGTTGTAAAATGCTTAGGGTTTAGGTTTTAGGGTTTATAACACTTTACTAAATGCTTTTAATAAACACCTAAATAAAATTTAGAAAACGTTTTTTAAAATGTTATAAAATACAGAGGGTTTAGGTTTTAGGGTTTCAGGTGTAGTGTTTGGAGCTTGGCGCTTAGGTTTTATAAAACTTTAGTAAATTATTTTAATAAACACTTCAATAAAAGCTACACAACAATGTTTAAAATGTTATAAAATGACTAATTTTTAGGGTATAGGGTTTTGTGTTTAGAGCTCAGGGCTTAGGTTTTAGTGTTTATAGCAATTTAGTAAGCTATTTCAATAAAAAGGCGAATAAAAGTTACAAAACACTTTTCAAAACGTTATAAAATACTTAGGGTTTAAGGTTTTGGGTTTTGGGTTTAGTTTTCAGGGTTTAGGGTTGAAGGTTTATAACACTTTAGAAAATGCTTTTAATAAACACTTAAATGGAAATTACAAAATGCTTTTTAAAATGTTATAAAATGATTAGTATTTAGGGTTTGGGGTTTAGTGTTTAGGGTTCATGTTTTACGATTTAGGGTTTATAAGGATTTAGTAAAATGCTTAGAGTTTAGGATTTAAGGTTTAGGGTTTAGGGTTTCAGGTTAGGGGTTTAGATTTTAGGGTCTAGTTTTTAGGGTTTATAACACTTTAGTAACTTAGTTTATTAAACATTGTAATAAAAGTTACAAAATGATTTTTCAAGTGTTATAAAATGAATAGGGTTTAGGGTTTAGCGTTTAGGCTTTGGGGTTTAGGGTTCAGGGTGGTTTAGAATTTAGGGTTTATGGTTTATAAGACTTTAGTAAATGGTTTTAATGAATGCTTAAATAAAAGCTAGAAAATTATTTTTAAAATGATATTAAATGCTTAGGGTTTAGTGTTTACAGTTTGGCCTTTGGGATTTAGGGTTTAGGGTTTATAAAAGCTTAGTAAATGCTTTTAATAAAGACCTAAGTAAAAGTTCAAAAATTATTTTTAAACTATTATAAAATGCTTAGGGTTTAGCGTTTTGGGTTTTTATTTTGGGATTTGGGTTTAGGGTTTAGGGTATAGGTTTTAGGTTTTATAACACTTTAGTAAATGCTTTTAATAAACACATAAATAAATGTTATAAAATGGTTTTTAAAATGTTGTAAAATGCTTAGGATTTAAGGTTTAGGCTTTAGGGTTTAGGTTTTGTGGTTTCAGATTTAGAGTTTAGGATTTAGGGTTTATAGCACTTGAGTAAATTCTTTTAATAAACTCTTAAATAAAATTTATGTAGTGCTTTTTAAAATGTTATAAAATGCTTACTATTTATGGTTTAGAGTTAAGGGTTTGAGGTTTATTGTTTGGGTTTAGGGGTTAGGGTTTAGGGTTTTGAATTTAGGTTTTATAACACTTTTATAAAAGATTTTAATAAACATTTAAATAAAATTTACAAAACACTTTTTAAAATCTTTTAAAATTCTTATCATTTATGGTTTAGGGTTTAGGGTTTGGGGTTTAGGATCTAGAGTTTTGGGTTTATGGTGTGGGATTTAGGGTTTGGGGTTTAGGGTTTAGGGTTTAGGGTTTAAGGTTTAGGTTTTAGAGTTTATAACACTTTAGTACATGCTTTTAATGAACACTTAAATAAATGTTACAAAACACTTTTTAAAATGTTATAAAATGATTAGGGTAATGGGTTTAGGCTATAGGGTTCAGGGTCCAGGGTTAAGGGTTAAGGATTTAAGGTTTAGGGTTTATGGTGTAGGGATGAACAACCCTACCTTAAGGGGGTATCCATTGCTACATATTACACATAATGCATTCATCCCGTGGTGCCTCGAGGAGTTATGAAGAAAGATAAGTAAAAGGAAAAAGGTTTATGAAGAAGGATGGAAAAACAAAGGTCGGGCTATTTGACGTACTACAATTTTCTCCCTCCTACACTCACATACCTAGGTGTTGTCTTCCCTTATAATAGATACTCATAAAATCCTTAGGATTTAGGGTTTATAACATTTTAGTAGATTCTTTTAATAACCACTTAAATAAAAGTTACAAATAGTTTTTAAAATGTTATAAAATTCTTAGGCTTTACCGTTTAGGGTTTAGAGTAAAAATTTAGTAAATGTTTTTTAATATACACTTAAATAAAATGACAAAACCCTCTTTAAAATGTTATAAATTAATTAGGGTTTACATTTTAGGGTTTAGCTTTTAGGGATTAGGGTTTAATGTTTATAACACTTTGGTAAATTCTTTTAATAAACACATAAAACAAGATACAAATTTTTTTTTAAATGTTATGAAATGCTTAGGGTTTACATTTTAGGGTATAAGCTATAGGGTTTAGGGTTTTATAACACTTTATTAAATTGTTTTAATAAACACTTAAGTTAAAGTTACAAAACTCTTTTTGAAATGTTATAAAAGGCTTAGAGTTTAGCATTTAGGGTTTAGTTTTTATGGTTTAGGGGTTAAGGTTTACAACACTTTAGTTTAGCGATTATGGTTTAGGGCTTAGGGTCTAGGATTTGGGGTTTAGGATTTATGGTCTATCGTTTAGGGTTGATGATTTATGGTTTAGGGTTTTAAAATGTTATAATATGCTTACTGTTTAGGGTTTAGGGATTATAATTTAATGTTTATAAGACTTTAGTATATTATTTTAATACACACTTAAAGTAAAATTATAAAACACTTATTCAAATGTTATAAAATTCTTAGGGTTTAGGGTTTATTTTTTATAACAATTTAGTAAATTATTTTAATAAAAATGTAAAAGAAGGGCATGAAACACTTGTTAAAATGTTATAAAATGCTTATGGTTCAAGGTTTCAAGTTTATAACACTTGAGCAAATCATTTTAATAAATAATTTTAAAAAGTTGCTAAACGCTTTTTAGAGTGTTATAAAATGTTTAGGGTGTAGGGTTCAGGTTTTAGGGTTTAGGGTTTAGGTTTTAGGATTTAGGGTTTTACATTTTATAGAATTCTTAGGGTTTAAGGTTTATGGTTTAGAGTTTCTAACACTTTAGTAAATTATTTTAGTAAAAACTTAAAAAAAAATTCAAAAGAATTTTTAAAATGTTATAAAATGATTAGGATTTAGGGTTTAGCGTTTAGGGTTTAGGGTTTAGGATTTAGGGTTTAGGGTTTAGGGTTTAGGGGTTAGGATTTAGAGTTTAGGGTTTATGATTTAGGGTTCAAAATGTTATAAAACACTTAGGGTTTAGAACAATTTAGTAAATTCTTTTAATAAACACTTATAAACCTTACAAAATGCTTGTTAAAATGTTATAAAATTCCTATGGTTTAGGGGTTGATGTTTATAACACTTTAGTTTAGCGATTATGGTTTATGGGTTAGGGTATAGGGTTTGGCGTTAAGGATTTATGGTCTATGGTTTAGGGTTTATGATTTATGGTTTAGGGTTTAAAAATGTTATAAGATGCTTGTTGTTTAGGTTTTAAGGTTTAGGATTCAATGTTTATAATATACTTAAATTAAAATTACAAAACACTTCTTTAAATCTTATAAACTTCTTAGGGTTTAGGGTTTATTGTTCATAACACTTTAGTAAACTATTTTAGTAAACACGTATAAAAAAGGTATGAAACACTTGTTAAAATGTTATAAAAGGCTTAAGGTTTAGGGTTTAGGGTTTAAAATGTTATAACATGCTTACGGTTCAAGGTTTCAGGTTTATAACACTTGAGAAAATCATTTTAATAAACAAATTTAAAAAGTTGCTAAACGCATTTTAAAATGTTATAAAATGTTTAGGGTGTAGGGTTTAGGGTTTATGATATAGGGTTTAGGTTTGAGGATTTAGGGTTTTAAATTTTATAAAATTCTTAGGGTTTAGGGCTTATGGCTTAGGGTTTTTGACACTTTAGTAAATGATTTTAGTAAAAACTTGAAAAAAAGTTTCAAAAGAATTTTTAAGATGTTATAGTATAGTTAGGTTTTAAGGTATAAGGTTTAGGGTTTATAAAACTTTAGTAAATCATTTTAATAAATTCTTAAAAAGGTTAGGGTTTAAGGTTTAAAATGTTATAAAAATATTAGTGTTTGGTATTTAGGGTTTAGCATTTACGAATTATGGTTTAGGGTTTATAACAGTTTAGTAAATCCTTTTAATAAATTCTTTAGGGAATGGTAATGTTGATTTTTTGGATGAACTCAATGAAGAAGAAAGGAGAGATGAGACTTAAATATGATGCAAACCCTTCATCATCCCTCGCAACAAATTTGAGCTATAATTATCTAATACCTTCCATTCTGATTCAAGAGTTTCCCAACAATAACTCCATGAATTGTCAAGGAATCTTCCATGTCTACTAAATTTAAAAATCTATGATTCATGGATTCCAAAATCACTTTTAATAATTGAACTACTTCCCAAAAACTTGATGAGTATGTCCTTGTTTAATCAATTTTTTAAGTGATTATCATATGTTTATCTAATTAACTCTTTTATTGTTCTCTTTCCATGTTCAATTAACTTTTTATTGGTTTCATGCTAGTTTAATCAATCCATCACAAATAATCGACTGATATTTTATTGTTCTCTATCCATGTTGAATTAATTTTTTATTGGTTTCATACGAGGTTACTCAATCCATCATGCATAACCAACTGATCTTTTCTTGTGGAATTAAAAGTTGTTTTTATTTCCATCAACTTAACCGACTGCATTTTTTGAAAGATAAAGCTTACATTTATTCCTAATTTAAGTCTCCTCTACAATGCAACTTAATCACAATTTTTGCCCTGCATGTTTGTTAGAATTAGTTTTATAAATTTAAAAGTGTGTGTTTATTAGAATTAGTTTTATAAATTTAAAAGCTAATTACAAGATATGTAATATTATTAAGCTCCATTTCAAATTAGTGTTCTAATATATTAAACTAGCCATATCAAATCTGGTCTATAACGTGAGTGTATAAATCTTTTTCTACAAATAAAATCACTTAACTTTGACTAAATCTATTCGTAATACTCGAAGTTAAATCTTGTTGTACATCATGGCCCTATAAATATACATAAATATCATTGTACACAATTCAATATGTTATAAGGACATTGAATGTCTCATCCACAGGAAGATGAAGCACCTGTAACAACGATTCTCTACCCTGGAAGGCCATCTTCTTATTAATATTCGTCTCTCCTCACACCCAATTGTAGTTATTCCTCACCCATCGCTAGGAAATTAAATTTTCTTCTAACATATAATCACAAATAACAACAAAAACTGAATGGTTACAATTTCAAAACATCGTTATGTTCGGTATCTTCTGTTCTGGTATAATGGTGATCAATTAGTTGAAATGGAGAACTACAAGTGCATATAATGGTGATGAATTAGTTTAAACAAAGCCCTACTAGCATTTGCACCAGATGTTGCAAAGGAAATGATGTAAGGCATAAAATAAATGGTCATTGAAAATAAGCATTAATAAAAGAAATTGCATGCATGCAAAGGTGGAAGACAAAGCTAAATGATTTACATTATCTGATGGTTATATTTCCACATTTAAAATTATATTACAACTTTATAAATGATGCTTTCTACATAGAGAAAACACTTACATCTATATCCCATGAGCTAGCTCTTGATCATCTAAAATGTTTTTTAAATTTCAATAAAAAATTACAAATAATAGATTATAATGGATATAATGCTTGGTGGCTTTCTAGCCTAACACTAGGAGAATCAAAGAGCAGAATCGCGGGTGTGGTTAGGCTAGTAGAATCAAAGAGCAGAATCACAGGTGTAATATGTAGAAATGGCACACCCGCAGGATGAGAGAAGCATAGATCCACGGGTCCTCATAATTTCAGAAAATTCAGCTGAACTGGATTTGGGGTCCCTCGGCTATGCGCAAGAAATGCCTACCTGAGGGGTGTGTAAGCACCCAAAAGAAAACTAAACTGTGTGCCAAAGTCCACCATGGTCTTCCGACACCTGCGTTGTCTGGCAAGAAGATAGTTGGTGGGATTGAGAGCAACCAACATCCAACCTTATGTCGTAGAACCTGACAGTGTAGGCCACTCTGGCAGAGTTGCACAACAATGGCTTCTTCGAGCTGAAGGATATTTCCATGGATAGAGGCACAATCCTTCAACAATCATCTTAGATAGAGGCAAGAAACATAGGTCTTTCTGGTGCATTAACTGAAGAATGGAATGCATATATTCTTCAACCTAAGGGGGGATTTTCAGAACATTTTGATAGAATGGTATCTTGATCGGAAGGGCCCCGAAGTGTAAGAAGAATTCCCTCTAGGCACGGATGTCATCAACAAAAAGTTGATGCAACTGTTTGAAAAGAAAAATTGTATGGGTTTCCAGAACGAGTCTATGGGAGGAATGCCACCATTGAAATCAAACTCTCAATAATTTTGAAGGGTATGTTTCATAGATTTTGGAGAAAGAAATTAAATATTAACTAAAATTTTTGAGCTTGATGAAGATGGTCACTAGAGAGGTAAAGAAAATTACTAACTTGGGAAACATTGAACTAATTTTTGGGTTAAATAATAAGGGCGCATTAGTCTTTTTAAAAGCTTCATGAGTCAATTGTTGATTAGAGGCTAGAATTTAACTCGCTATGTGTTTGCCAGTGAAATTCATCGGTTGCAGAGATGACTTGTAGATGAATTTTCAGAGAGTATATTACCTAAGTGATGAAATAAATTGCTCCTCAAACTGATTTTGTTTCCTAGGACCACAAATGCCACTATGAATTAACGCAAAATCTGCGTTGCTCTAAATTTAGATATTTCAAAGCTATCCATCTTTTGCTTTCCAAAAACATGTCCTTCAGATCTGAATCCATGTTTTCAAATTGAATCACATCAGCATAATGTTATCATTGGAACTAAATCACATATATACTGTAAAATAAGATACTGACAATTTTATTACAAAGACAATGAAAAAGCAGAAGGATTTGGAAGTGCATAACAGATAATAGAGCTTTTAACACTAAACATTCCAATTCCTATATAATTTTCTTATTATTAATAGAAATAAAGAGTCAGTGCATAGCCTTCCACACAAAAATGGATCTAGAGACTTATAAGACCAAACCACCAGAGACAACCATTGGACCATGCCTTAGAACTATAAAAAGGTATGGGTACTTGCAGCAGTAAGATCAGTGTAAACCTGATCCATACAATGTTACTAATCCAGTCTAATAATAGCTACCACTGCAAACCATAACAGAACAGTCTAAAAATATCATGCCACATGGCAATAAACACTGTACTTAAAGAATGACAGGCATCCTCTCTAATAATAGAGACCACTGCAAGCTATAACAGAACAATCTACAAGTATCATGCCACATGGCCCTAGTTGGTTATTAGAGCATGATGGAATTTATCTTCTGTCATATCTTCACTTTTATATATAGACTTCTGTGTATGCAAGTTTAGCCTCTTAGAATCTGAAACATCCATCAAACTTCAAAGTGCCTCTGCATATCATTGATCACAAAAAAAAAGTTTGTGAACAATTGAACAAATACGTGAATACACACTAAGAAACAAAATCTGCATAGCATATTGGCAGAATATCGAATATAACAAAAATTATTATGCATTCAACCTTTATTATTATTTTTGAAGCCAACCACAAATGAAAAATCTTTCATGTCCTCAATAATGGCGACTAAAGTAAAAATATGTTAATGAATGTCAGCAAAAATAAACATGTGTATAACATGTTCAAGTATGTACAATGTCATGGCCTAATGATAGACTTATCAACTAACTTATTCAATTGTACAGTACAGGGCCTAGATTTTAATTTGATTTTGGGATATGGAACAACTTAAGTACCATCTAATTCATCAATATAAATAGAATAATATTCTAAATAACTAAAAAATAAAATTTCTCGGAACAACATATATGAAACTTATCCAACATTATACATAACAAGGTACTAGCCAACTTTTGTGCCACTTTTCAACACAATGCTTTTGTTGTTGCATTTTGACAAGGAGATACATGGAGGAGTGTGCAACCTTGTAAAGATGGGGCAGCCATCACAATATAAGATATCTCCACCAATAATATCTATCTCACACAAGAAATAGAGATTAAATGTTCCCTCCAACCTATCTCCACCAATAATATTTATCTCACACAAGTAATAGAGATTAAATGATCCCTCCAACTTTTCGAATCACCTATATCAAAACATTTGCATCTGCTTTAACCGTTCAGTCCTTAGTGGGTCTGACTCTATACACAACCTGATAATCAAAATATGGATTATGAGATCATGTGAGCAAAACAAACTAAAGAAATGTAAAGATTCCTAGACCACTTTTCTTGAAAATAAAGAATAAAAAAATTGCAGATTAGCTTCCAACAGTTATAGTAACCTAAAAGACTTTGATGAATCAAATTTAATAGTATAAATAAAACCTTTACATGAGTGCTAGGAAAAACAGATGTTCGAGGCGTTTCCTCTACTTCAATTGACAATTTCTTTTTTGGCTTTCTCGGGATGAATGTAGCTTGATGAGGTGTTACAGTAATAAACGTTATTCAATAGCCACAGTACCAACATCTATGAATACCTTCACTTGGATAGAGAAAATCAATGGCCCTTTGTGGATTCTTTCAAAGGATTTCTCTCTACAAGAACAATAGAAGAATGTTGTTATAAATATTAAAATCACTGGAAAAATATGTAGACCAATAGAGAATGATCAGAAAATACGCAAAGCATATATACATACCAACAGCCCTAGCCCTATCCCATTTCAATCTTCTACCAAGTATTGTTGCATTTTGGAATTAGTCCTCTATCAGTGCTTTCCTCTCACAATGGTTTGCAAAGAACAACGTATTGAAATATCTCCCCTTCTATATATTATGGGGCTTTTGGCATATGAGGAACATTAATATTTTTTAACAGAAAGATATGGATGTAAGGGTGTCCATCATCAAGATTACTGCTGTTCTTAATGGGGAAAGGACTTGTCACAAAAAGATTTCCAATTTTGCTACTTTCCACATTGCACTCATATTGACCTCTTTCACAACCCTTTTATCTAAAATGCCTTCAATATTTCCTTCGCAAATCATCGATCTTCTCTTCACACAAATTCAGATCCACAACACCATTATAATTCTAATTCTCCAATAATTTCATACCCACAAATACAAATATAGTTGTATTAACGAAGCTTAGCCACGAGACGATATGACTATTTTCACCAGAAACATTTGTATCCACTAGCTCTCTCCCAAATATTATCTCAAAAGTCACAACTCCAAAGCTATATACATCACTCTCCTCTATCAACTTGTGCGTAGTGGCATATTTTTTCAAAGTAATGGCCCTATGAAGATCGAAGAATCCATTTTCTCTTTTGATTTTCAGTTCCAGATAAATTGAATGAAACAACAGAGAAAAAAACTGAATGGGAAATGTGTAATATTTAAGATCAAGGTATCCAAATGTACCCTTCACATCTGTTGAGACTTGGGTTGCTTTGCTTGAGGGGCCAAACCTAGACAACCCAAGGTCTCATAGTTTTTCTTCCATCCATTCACTTGAAAGAATATTAGCAGTTTTGATATCTCTATGAATTATGATAGGTTTAAAACCGACAATGATTATGCAAGTACTCCAGTCTTGATTATTACTTTTACAGAGACATTGACATTAGTCAACTCATTTACGTAAGATAAAAAGTCTAAATTCATGGTTTTCTTGAGAGGGAAGGACACTCACCTTGAGATTCATCCAATACAATGTGAAGCCTTGTTTTTCAATCAGCCAACTCCTATAGATCATTCACCTATTCCACCTCAAATTCCACCTCCACCTCCTCCTCCTCCCGCTCCTTGTCCACATCCACCACCTCCTCTCCTCCACCTCCACCTCCACCATCTTCTCCTCCTCCTCCTCCTCCACCACCTCCATTTCCTCCACCACCTCAACATCCTCCACCACCTCCACAACCTCAACCTCAACCCCCTCCTCCACCTCCGCCTCCACCTCCACCTCCCCCTCCTCCTCTTTCTCCTCCTCCACCTCCACCTCCTCTTTCTCCTCCTCCACCTCCACCTCCACCTCCTCTTCCCCCACTTCCATCCCCACCTCCTCCACCACCTTTTCCTATGCCTCTCCCATCGCCTCCACCTCCAACTCCTACAGCACCACCTCAGCCTCTTCGTCCACCTCCACCAGCACTTCCTCTACATCTACCTCCAACTCCACTTTCATCTCCTTCACCTCATCCTCCACCTCCACCTCCACATCCACCACCACCTCCACTACCTCCTTCTCAATCCCCTCCTCCTCCTCCACCTCCACCAACTCCTCCTCCTAATCCACCTCAACCTCCACCTCCACCTTCACCTCTCCTCCACCTCCAACTCCACATCCACCACCTCCTCCTCCTCCACCTCCTCCTCCTCCTCCTCCTCCTCCACCTCCTTCTCCACCACCTCCACCTTCTCATCCTCCTCCACCACCACCTATATCTCCACCACCACCTCCACCTCCACCACATTAGCCTCCACCCTCTCAAACCCCTCCTCCTCCTCCTAATCCACCTCAACCTACACCTCCACCTTCACCTCCTCCTCCACCTCCAACTCCACATCCACCTCCTCCTCCTCTTCCTACTCCACCTCCTTCTCCACCACCTCTATCTTCTCCTCCTCCTCCACCTCCTCTACCACCACCTATATCTCCACCACCTCCTACTCCACCACCACCTCCACCTCAACCTCCACCCTCTCATCCACCTCCTCCTCCTCCTCCTCCTCCTCCAACTCCACCTCCTCCTCCTCCACCTCTCCTTCCTCCTCCTCCACCACCTCCCCTTCTCGCTCTGCCTCCTCCTCCACCAGCACCTCCTCCTCCTCCTCCACCACCACGACCTCCACCTCCACTTTCACCTCCTACGCCTCTTCTTCTAGCTACACATTCACCTCCACCTCCACCTCCTCCTCCACCATATCCACCTACACCACCTCCTCCTCCACCACCTCCACCTCCACCTCCTCCACCCCCTCGACCTCCCACTTTGCCTCCTCTTCTAGCTTTGCCTCTGCCTCCACCACCACCTCCTCCTCCATCACCTACCCGTCCCACTTTTCCTCCTCTTTCAGCACTGCCTCCTCCTCCACTGCAACCTCCTCCTCGACCACTGCCTCCACTTCCACTTTCACCTCCTCTACCTCTTCTTTGAGCTACACATTCGCCTTCATCGCCTCCAACTCCACCTCCTCCTCCATGATATCCACCTGCATCACCTCCTCCTCGACCACCTCCACCTCCATAACATCCACCTCCTCCTCCTCCAACTCCAACTTCACCTTCTCCACCAGCACCTCCTCCTACTCCTCCTCCACCCCCACTGACACCTCTTCCTTCACTGCCTCCTCCACCACCTCTTCCTCCACCTCCAACTCTACCTCCTCCACCACCTCTTACCCCTCTTCATCCTCCTTGTTCTCCTCCTCGACCTACACCTCCTCCTCCTCCACGTCCACCTCTTCCTTCTCCACCTACTGCACCTCCATCTCTACCTCCTACTCGACCACTACCACCACCACCTCCTCCTCCTCCTCCTCCTCGACCACCTCCTCCTCCACCATATTCTCCACCTCCACCACCACCTCCACATCCACTACCTCCTCCTCCTCCTCCATCTCCACCTCCACCACCTCTACCTCCTCCACTACGACCTCCTCCTCCTCCACCTCGTCTTCCTCCACCTCTACCTCCTCCACCACGACCTCCTCCTCCACCTCATCTTCCTCCACCTCCACCTCCACCTTCACCGCCTCCACCTCCTCCACCATCTCCACCTCTGCCTCTGCCTCCACCTCCACCTCCACCTCCTCCTCCTCGTCCTCCTTTGCCGCCACCTCCACCTCCGTCTTATCCTCGTCCTCCTCCAACACCACCACCACCACTAACCCCTCCTCCTCCACCTCCACCTCCATCCGCTCCTTCACCAGCTCCAGCAACACCTCCTCCACCTCCACCCTGGCCTCCTCCTCCTCCTCCACCTCCTCTTCCACCACCTCCACGTCCACATCCTCCTCCTCCTCCACCTCCTCTTCCACCACCTCCATGTCCACATCCTCCACCTCCTCCTCCTCCACCTCCTCCTCCACCTCCAACTCCTCCACCACCTTTACGTCCGTCTCCTCCTCCATCATGTCAACTTCCACCACCTCCCCCTCCCCCTCCGCCACCTCCTCCACCTCCACCACCACCTCCACCTCTCTCGCCTCCTCAAAAAACCTAAAAAAAAAAATAAAAAATTCCATATCATTTCATTCCCTTTATTTATAATACTTATTGATTCATTTTTTACATTGATAATTCATATATCAATATATACATGATAATATAACAAATAATATGTATAAAAAAATTGCAATTTAAATAAGTAATTATGAGAACAACCATTTAATTAAAAAAAATTGTGAAATTTATATAAATAATATCAAAAGGTGTTAAGGAAAATCGCACCCAACTCAATATCTATTCTTAATGTGTAGAACTTTCTAAAATCTATAAATTAATTATATAAAATCCCAAAAAAACACAATTACCGTAAATTAATTATATAAAATCTTTTAAGAAATAAAATAAACAAAAAGCACAATTACCGTAGACATAAATCATAGAAACCACCAAGTAACATACAAACGCAAAACACAAAGAAACTTCATAAGACCTACACTCGTCATAAGCTTTATTGTTATGTTATTATGGTGTTCTATCGTACTTAGTGGAGGTTATTGTTATTTTTTCAAGAACTAATGCTATTGCATTTATATACTGAATAAATTGATTTTCCTTCTATTGTCGAAAATAATAATTTAGTTTCTTGATAATCACTCCATTGATTCGAAATAAGAAATTAAAAACCCTAATAACATGAAGAAATTTTAAAACATAGAAGCTTGACAACAAGAAGAACAAATCTAGTACTTGCCTGGGCCGGAGATAGACACAGTCGCCAACTATGAAAGGCTATATGGATTCATGAAGCGATTTGACAGCTTCCATGGATCTTCCTCTCCGGCGGACTTCATACAAATCTTCAATAATTGCTTCCAAGAAACTCAGGAGCCCGTGCAATCTTTTTATTAGAAAATCGATCTGCATGATTACGTCCTCGGCAGATATGTTCAGACACACTTGGTCTCCCGCATATTTATTCCTCTTGCGAGCGATTGTCATGGATAACCATCTGTAGGACATGGGATTGCGCGAGTATAACCACTCGCTGCCTTTGCAGAAACCGCAAATTGAACGTGTTGAAGCAAACAGGATCTCAAAATACAGAAGCAACAAAATTGTGTATAGAACACACGACCTTCATATATTCAGCCTGATGCTCTCCCGACAAAGATACAGAGGAGCGTGGATCGAACACGCGACCTTCATATATTCAGTCTGACAATTTGTGGATCGATTTCTGCACATCTTGAAACAATGGGGAGAGATTGCTATTTTGAAATCCGCCTTGAACAATGAGGAAACAGCTATGAAGGAAACGGATCGACTTCCTCCGTCATCTCTTAACTAAATGCTCAGGTTGAAGAGATTCCCATTGTGAAATCCGCTTTGAACAATGAGGAAACAGTTGGGTTTAATTCAAGAAATATTAATTACAATAGCTGGAAAAAGCAAAAAGTTACTTAAATTTAGAAAGTTACCTAAATTTAGAAAAGTGAATATTAATTTCAAAAAGTTGGGTTTAATTCAAGAAATATTAATTACAATAGCTGGAAAAAGCAAAAAGTTACTTAAATTTAGAAAAGTGAATATTAATTACATGTTTGAAAGCTCCACCAAAAAAGTTAAATTAAAAAAATTAACCAACCAAAATAATTAATTTTTAAATTTAAAAGAATGGAAAATAAAAAAGTTACTTAAATTTAGAAAGTTATCTAAATTTAGAAAAGAGAATATTAGAAAGCTCCACAAAAGAGGTTAAATTAAAAAAAATAGCAAACCAAAATAATTAACTTTTAAGTTTTAAAAAATGGAAAATAAAAGACTAAAAGCTAAATTAAAAAAAAAAAAACATTTAATTGTTTTTTAGATAAAAGATTGGACTGAAGTGTTGATGGAAAAACAAAAAATAAATAAATTAAATTCTAAAATAACATTTATTTGTTTTTAAAGTAAAAAATTGGCAATTTAAAAGTAAAACATAAAATGTAGAACCCATTTCTACATAAATTGTAGCTTGAAATTCACATATAGTAACTTTTTTATAATTAATAATTTAGAACATAACTTAGATTTGGAAGAACAATAAATTCAATAAAATGTACTTCACATATAACCCTATAAACTTGTCGTTAATAGACTTTAGTCATAGTATTTAAATTTTTCTTTTTGACATCTTTATATTTTGAGGTGTTTCGTCAATGGAGATACCTCGTTCTCTATATTTAAGTTGAATATGACAACCAAATTTATCAAGTAAAAGGGTTTAGTTGGTACCAATCAGTTAAACATTGAATAGAATATTAAAGGGAACATAAATAACTTTTCTACTTCAAATTATATTCTTGTTTCAATAATTTTAATGCTTAAGACACACCAACTAATCTCCAAAATTTGTTGTTCTAAAGCATTACTATGGAGGTGTGCATCACTTATTTTCTTTGTCTAACCTAGAAATGATTACTTATCTTCAATTTATTCCTAGACATGTCCATATTGAAACAATCCTTGCAACTAGGATTTAAGACTTTACATCAACACTAAAAATATTTTACAATAATAATAAATAAATAATATTTTTTTATTAATTATCAATAAGATTATAATAATAAATTATATTAGTTAATATAAATATAGAATATATCATTTTGTATTTAGTTAAGTATAATTTATAATTTAATATCATTGTATTATGAATTACCCTTCACAATGGAAAGCAATATTGACGGAAAGAGAGACCATCATGAAAAATAAAAGACTAAATATAAATAATATTATTTGTAATAGAATAAATATTATTTAAAAATTATTTGAAAAAAATGGTACAATCTTACTTATAGAGGTATTGGCTTTTTCATTAGAATCCATCCATACAATTTCAAGAAATATTGTTATCTTTCATTGTTTCAAATTAGCTAGAAAAAATTTAGAAAAAAAACCATTTTTTCTATTAGTTAGACTACCTGGAAAAAAAGAAAAAACCTTTATTATCGATCATGGATCTAGGTTACAAATTTTGGCAAGAAAGACAGTGTTTAGGCGAAAAAAAGAGCATGTAATCAAGTAGTTTAACCACCCAATCCAGCCATCCATTTGTCAACGGTTGATAAAGCTTCTTGAGTGCTAATAAAATAGCTTTATTAATATATTTGAATTGAAAATTTATGAGCTCGATCTAGCATTTTAGCTCTCCAAGCTCGATTGGGCTTTTGAGCTCTTAAAATACACATTTCCTGTACCTCTTATGCAATTTTTTTTGCACCAACTTTTTGTACCGTAGTGAAAATAGGGAAAAGTGTTTCCTTAGGTGTTGGATTCACAAAGGAATATTCTATCCAATGGCATATGATTATGAAATTTTCTAATTCATATGATACTTTTCATCTATTTTTCTCTTAAACATAATGCTTCATTTTTTGACAAATTTAAAGAGGTCGGATGAAAAAACAATAACAAAAAAGTTACAAATAGTTATAAGATTCTTAGGCTTTAGCGTTTAGGGTTTAGGGTTTATGACACTTTAGTAAATGTTTTTAATATATAATTAAATAGAAGTTACAAAATACTCTTTAAAATGTCATAAATAAATTATGGTTTAGGTTTTATGGTTTAGGGATTAGGGTTTAACGTTTATAACACTTTAGTAAATTCTTTTAATAAACATGTAAAAAAGCTACAAAACACATTTTAAAATGTTATGAAATGCTTAGGGTTTAGGTTATAGGGTATAATAGGGTTTAGGGTTTGGTGTTTACGATTAAGGGTTTAGGTTTTATAACCCTTAGTAAATTGTTTCAATAAACACTTAAATAAAAGTTACAAAACTCTTTTTGAAATGTTATAAAAGGCTTAGGTTTTAGTGTTTATCGTTTAGTTTTTATGGTTTAGGGTTTATAACAACTTAGTAAATTATTTTGATAAAAACTTAAGAAAAAGTTACAAAACTCTTTTTATAATGCTATAAAATGCTTAGGGTTTATGGTTTATAAGACTTTAGTAAATCCTTATAATAAACACTTAAATAAAAGTTAAAAAACACATTTTAAATGTTATAAATTTCTTAGGGTTTAGCATTAGGACTCTAGGGTTTATAATGCTTTAGTAAATCCTCTTAATAAACACTTAAATAAAGTGAGAAATGTTTTTTAAGATGTTATAAAATGCTTAGGGTTCAGGGTTCAGTGTTTATGGTTTTGGGATTGGTGTTTACAGTTTAGGGTTTAGGGTTTAGAACACTTTAGTAAATTATTTTAATAAACACATAAATAGAAGTTACAATATGTTTTTTAAAATGTTATAAAATTATTAGGGTTTAGCGTTTAGATTTTAGGGTTTAGAGGTTGGGGTTTAGGGTTTAAGGTTTCAGGTTTAGAGTTTAGGGTTTAGAATTTATAGTTTATGGTTTACATTTTAGGTTTGAGGGTTGATAACACTTTAGTAAATTCTTTTAATAAACACTTAATTAAAAATTACAAAACGCTTTTTAAAATGTTATAAAATGCTTAGGGTTTAGGGTTTAATTTTCACGGTTTGGGGTTTAGGGTTTATGACATAAGGTTTAGGGTTTGGGGTTTAGAGGTTAGGGTTTAGGGTTTATAAAACTTTAGTAAATTATTTTCATAAAAAATTAAATAAAATCTTCAAAATACTTTTTAAAATGTTAGAAAATGATTAGGGTTTAGGGTTTAGTGTTTGGGATTTAGGATTTAGGGTTTAGGGTTTATGGTTTGGGGTTTTGGGTTTGGGTTTAGGATTTAGTGTTTAGGGTCTACAACATTTTGGTAAATTCTTTTAATAAACACTTAAATAAAAGTTACAAAACAATTTTTAAAACGTTATAAAATGGTTAGGGTTTACGGTTTAGGGTTTAGGGTTTAGGGTTTGGGATTTAGGGCTTAGGGTTTAGTTTTTTGGGTTTAGGGTTTATCTTTTTGTGTTTATGGTTTAGGGTTTTGTGTTTATGATTTACGGTTTTTAACACTTTGGTGAATTCTTTTAATAAAACTTAAATAAATGTTACAAAATTCTTCTTAAACTATTATAAAATATGTAGGGTTTATGGGTTAGGGTTTAGGGTTTATGTTTCATAACACTTTAGTAAATTATTTTAATAAACACTTAAATAAAATTTACAAAACAATTGTTAAATTGTATTAAATTCTTAGGGTTTAGGGTTTAGGATTATAACACTTTATTAAATGCTTTTAATAAACACTTTAAAAAGTTACAAAAATGTATTTTAAAACATTATAAAATTCTTAGTGTTTAGGGATAGGGTTTATGGTTTAGGGTTTGATATTTATAATACTTCTATAAATTATTTTAATAAGAACATAAAAAAAAAGTTCCAAACTGTTGTTAAAATGTTATAAAATTCTTAGGCTTTAGGGTTTAGGATTTAAAATTCTATAAAATGCTCATGGTTTAGGGTTTAGGGTTTATAACACTTTAGTAAATGATTTTAATAAACACTTAAAAAAAGTAAGAAAATGCTTGTTAAAATGTTATAAAATGCTTAGGGTTTAGGGTTTTGGGTTTAAAATGTTATAAAATGCTTACAGTTTAGGACTTAGGTTTTATAAAATTTTAGTAAATTCTTTTAATAAACAATTCAAAAAAAGTTACAAAAAGCTTGTTAAAATGTCATTGAATGCTTAGGGTTTAAAATTTTATAAAATGCTTAAGGTTTAGGGTTTAGGGTTCACAAGACTTTAGTAAATTCTTTTTATAAACACTTAAAAAAGTTACAAAATGCTTTTTAAAATGCTAGAAAATGCTTAGTGTTTATGGTTTAGGTCTTATAACACTTCAATAAATTCTTTAATAAACACTTAAAAAAATGTTACAAAACACGTTTTAAAATGTTATAAAATGCTTAGGATTTAGAGTTTAGGGTTTATAAAACTTTAGTAAATCCTTTTAATAAACACTTAGAAAAAAGTTACAAAACACTTGCTAAAAAGTTATAAAAAGCTTAGGGTTTAGGTTTGAGGGACACTTTAGTAAATTCTTTTAATAAACACTTATAAAAAAGTTAAAAAATTGTTTTTAGGGTTTAGGGTTTTTTGGGTTTTTAGGGTTTAGGGTTTCTTAGGGTTTAGGGTTTATGGTTTTTTAGGGTTTAGGGTTCGGTTTTTAAGGTTAACGGTTTAGGGATTAGGGGTTTATGGTTTATATCACTTTAGTAGATGGTTTTAGTAAACACTTAAATAAAAGTTATGAAACACTTTTTAAAATGTTATAAAATCCTTAGGTTTTAGGGTTTGGGGTTTACAAATTAGGGTTTAGGTTTTGGAGTTTAGGGTTCAGAGTTTATAATAACTTAGTAAATGCATTCAAACTTTAGGCTTTAGGGTTTAGGATTTATAAGACCTTATTAAATGATTTTAGGGTTTATCCTTTAGGATTTAAGATTTAGGATATAGGGTTTGGGGTTTGGGCTTTTAGGTTTAGTTTTTATAACACTTTAGTAAATTCTTTTAATGAAAACTTAAATAAAAGTTACAGAACACTTTCTAAAATATTATAAAATTCTTAGTGTTTAGGGTTTACCATTTTGGGTTTACGGTTTGGGATTTAGGTTTTTGCATTTAGGGTTTAGCTTATAGGGTTTTGGGGTTCAAGGTTTTGGGTTTTTGGTTTATGGTTTAAGGCTTGTAACACTTTAGTAAATTCTTTTAATAAACACTTAAATAAAAGTTACAAAACACTTTTCAAAATGTTGTAAAATGCTTAGGGTTTAGGTTTTAGGGTTTATAACACTTTACTAAATGCTTTTAATAAACACCTAAATAAAATTTAGAAAACATTTTTTAAAATTTTATAAAATACATAGGGTTTAGGTTTTAGGGTTTTAGGTGTAGTGTTTGGAGCTTGGCGCTTAGGTTTTATAACACTTTAGTAAATTATTTTAATAAACACTTCAATAAAAGCTACACAACGATTTTTAAAATGTTATAAAACGACTAATTTTAGGGTATAGCGTTTAGGGTTTTGTGTTTATGGCTAAGGGCTTAGGTTTTAGTGTTTATAGCAATTTATTAAGTTATTTCGATAAATTTTTTAATAAAAGTTACAAAACACTTTTCAAAACGTTATAAAATACTTAGGGTTTAAGGTTTTGGGTTTTGTGTTTAGTTTTTTGGGTTTAGGGTTGAAGGTTTATAACACTTTAGAAAATGCTTTTAATAAACACTTAAATGGAAATTACAAAATGCTTTTTAAAATGTTATAGAATGATTAGTATTTAGCGTTTGGGTTTAGTGTTTAGGGTTCATGTTTTACGATTTAGGGTTTATAAGGATTTAGTAAAATGCTTAGAGTTTAGGATTTAAGGTTTAGGGTTTAGGGTTTCAGGTTAGGGGTTTAGATTTGAGGGTCTAGTTTTTAGGGTTTTATAACACTTCAGTAACTTAGTTTATTAAACATTGTAATAAAAGTTACAAAATGATTTTTCAAGTGTTATAAATTGAATAGGGTTTAGGGTTTAGCGTTTAGGTTTTGGGGTTTAGGGTTCAGGGTGGTTTAGAATTTAGGGTTTATGGTTTATAAGACTTTAGTAAAGGGTCTTAATGAAGGCTTAAATAAAAGCTAGAAAATTCTTTTTAAAATTATATTAAATGCTTAGGGTTTAGTGTTTACAGTTTGGCCTTTGGGATTTAGGGTTTAGGGTTTATAAAAGCTTAGTAAATTCTTTTAATAAAGACTTAAATAAATGCTCCAAAATTATTTTTAAACTATTATAAAATGCTTAGGGTTTAACATTTTGGGTTTTTATTTTGGGTTTTGGGTTTAGGGTTTAGGGTATAGGTTTTAGGTTTTATAACACTTTAGTAAATGATTTTAATAAACACATAAATAAAAGTTATAAAATGGTTTTTAAAATGTTATAAAATGCTTAGGATTTAAGGTTTAGGCTTTAGGGTTTAGGCTTTCGGGTTTCGGGTTTAGAGTTTAGGGTTTAGGGTTTATAGCACTTGAGTAAATGCTTTTAATAAACACTTAAATAAAAGTTATGGACTCCTTTTTAAAATGTTATAAAATGCTTAGTGTTTATGGTTTAGAGTTAAGGGTTTGAGGTTTATTGTTTGGGGTTTAGGGTTTAGGGTTTAGGGTTTTGAATTTAGGGTTTATAACACTTTTATAAAATATTTTAATAAACACTTAAATAAAATTTACAAAACACTTTTTAAAATGTTTTAAAATTCTTAGCATTTACGGTTTAGGGTTTAGGGTTTGGGGTTTAGGATTTAGAGTTTTGGGTTTAGAGTGTGCGATTTGGGGTTTGGGGTTTAGGGTTTAGGGTTTAGGGTTTAGGGTTTAAGGTTTAGGTTTTACAGTTTATAATACTTTAGTACATGCTTTTAATAAACACTTAAATAAATTTTACAAAACACTTTTTAAAATGTTATAAAATGATTAGGGTAATGGGTTTAGGCTATAGGGTTAAGGGTTAAGGGGTAAGGGTTATGGATTTACGGTTTAGGGTTTACGGTGAAGGGATGAACAACCCCACCTTAAGGGGGTATCCGCTGCTACATACTACACATAATGCATTCATCCCGTGATGCCTCGAGGAGTTATGAAGAAAAATAAGTAAAAGGAAAAATTTTATGAAGAAGGATGGAAAAACAAAGGTCACACTATCTCACGTAATACAATTTTCTCCCTCCTACACTCACATACCTAGGTGTTGTCTTCCCTTATAATAGATACTCATAAAATTCTTAGGATTTAGGGTTTATAACATTTACTAGATTCTTTTAATAACCACTTAAATAAAAGTTACAAATAGTTTTTAAAATGTTATAAAATTCTTAGGCTTTACCGTTTAGGGTTTAGAGTAAAAATTTAGTAAATTTTTTTAATATACATTTAAATAAAATGACAAAACCCTCTCTAAAATGTTATAAATTAATTAGGGTTTACGTTTTAAGGTTTAGGTTTTAGGGATTAGGGTTTAATGTTTATAACACTTTAGTAAATTCTTTTAATAAACACATAAAACAAGATAAAAAAAACTTTTTAAATTGTTATGAAATTCTTAGGGTTTAGGTTTTAGGGTATAAGCTATAGGGTTTAGGGTTTATAAAACTTTAGTAAATTGTTAAAATGTTATAAAATGCTTATGGTTCAAGGTTTCAAGTTTATAACACTTGAGCAAATCATTTTAATAAATAATTTTAAAAAATTGCTAAACACTTTTTAGAGTGTTATAAAATGTTTATGGTGTAGGGTTCAGGTTTTAGGGTTTAGGGTTTAGGTTTTAGGATTTAGGGTTTTACATTTTATAGAATTCTTAGGGTTTAACTTTTATGGTTTAGAGTTTCTAACACTTTCACAAATTATTTTAGTGAAAACTTAAAAGAAATTTCAGAAATATTTTTAAAATGTTATAAAATGATTAGGATTTAGGGTTTAGCGTTTAGGGTTTAGGATTTAAGGTTTAGGATTTAGGGTTTAGTGTTTAGGGGTTAGGATTTAGAGTTTAGGGTTTATGATTTAGGGTTCAAAATGTTATAAAACACTTAGGGTTTAGCATTTATGCTTTAGGGTTTAGAAAAATTTGGTAAATTCTTTTAATAAACACTTATAAACCTTCCAAAATGCTTGTTAAAATATTATAAAATTCCTATGGTTTAGGGCTTGATGTTTATAACACTTTAGTTTAGCGATTATGGTTTATGGGTTAGGGTATAGGGTTTGGCATTTAGGATTTATGGTCTATGGTTTAGGGTTTATGATTTATGGTTTAGGGTTTAAAAATGTTATAAGATGCTTGTTGTTTAGGTTTTAAGGTTTAGGATTTAGTGTTTATAATAGACTTAAATTAAAATTACAAAACACGTGTTTCAATCTTATAAAATTCTTAGGGTTTAGGGTTTATTGTGCATAACAGTTTAGTAAACTATTTTAGTGAACACGTATAAAAAAGGTATGAAACACTTGTTAAAATGTTATAAAATGCTTAAGGTTTAGGGTTTAGTGTTTAAAATGTTATAACATGATTATTGTTCAAGGTTTCAGGTTTATAACACTTGAGAAAATCATTTTAATAAACAAATTTAAAAAGTTGCTAAACGCTTTTTAAAATGTTATAAAATGTTTAGGGTGTAGGGTTCAGGGTTTATGATCTAGGGTTTAGGTTTTAGGATTTAGGGTTTTACATTTTATAAAATTCTTAGGGTTTGGGGCTTATGGCTTAGGGTTTCTAACACTTTAGTAAATGATTTTAGTAAAAACTTGAAAAAAAGTTTCAAAAGAATTTTTAAGATGTTATAGAATAATTAGGTTTTAAGGTATAAGGTTTAGGGTTTATAACACTTTAGTAAATCCTTTTAATAAATGCTTAAAAAGGTTAGGGTTTAAGGTTAAAAATGTTATAAAAATATTAGTGTTTGGTATTTAGGGTTTAGCATTTACGAATTATGGTTTAGGGTTTATAACACTTTAGTAAATCCTTTTAATAAATGCTTTAAAAAGTTACAAAATACTAGTGAAAATCTTATAAAATGCTTCGGGTTTAAGGTTGAAAATATTATCAAATATTTAGGGTTTAGGGTTTAAGGTTTAAAATTTTATAAAATGCTTACGGTTTTAAAACTTCAATAAAGGGTTTTAATAAACACTTAAAAAGAGTTAGAAAATGCTTGTCAAGATGTTACAAAATCCTTAGGTTTTAGGGTTTAGGGTTTAAAATGCTTCGGTTTAATGGTTTATAACACTTGAGTAAATGATTTTAATAAAAAAATTAAAAAGTTACAATGCTTTTTAAAATGTTATAAGTTTCTCAGGATTTATGTTTTATGGTTTGAAATGTTATAAAATGCATAGGGTTTTGGGTTTACGGTTTACAGTTTAAAAGAATTTAGTAAATGGTTTTAATAAACACTAAAAAAAAGTTACAAAATGCTTGTTAGAATGTTATTAAATGATTAGGGTTTAGGTTTTAGATTTTAGGTCGTAGGGTTTATTGTTTAGGGTTTATAACACTTTACTAAATGCTTTTAATAAACACCTAAGAAAAAGTTACAGAACAGTTGTTAAAATGTTATAAAATATTTATATTTTAGGGTATAGAAAGTTATAAAATGATTGGAGTTTAGGGTTTATCCATTAAGTTTTATGGTTTATAATGCTTTAGTAAATGCTCTTAATAGACAGTTAAAAAATTGTTACAAAACACTTGTTAAAATGTCATAAAATGCGTAGGGTTTAAGGTTTAAAAGGTTGTAAGATGCTCAGGGTTTACGATTTAGCATTAGTGTTTAGGGTTTATAACACTTTAGTGAATTCTTTTAATAAACACTTAAAAAAAGTTACAAAATGCTTGTTAAAATGTTATGAAATGATTAGGGTTTAGGTTTTATGGTTTAGTTTTAAAATCTTAATAGATGCTTAAGGTTTAGAGCTTATGACACTTTAGTAATGCTTTTAATAAACACTTGAAAGAAATTTCAAGAACACTTTTAAAAATATTATAAAATGCATAGGGTTTAGGGTTTATAAAAAGTTCAAAATGACTGTTAAAATTTTATAAAATGCTTAGGGTTTAGGGTTTATAACACTTTACTAAATGATTTTAATAAAAACTCAAATAAATGTTAGAGAAGGCTTGATGAATTGTTATAAAATTTATAGGGTTTAGGGTTTAAAATGTTACAAAAAGCTTAGGGTTTAGGGTTTAGAATGTTATAAAATCCATAAGGCTTAGGGTGTAGGCTTTAGGTTTTATAACAATTTAGTAAATTTTTTAATAAACACTTTAAAAAAAATTGAAAACACTTGTTAAAATATTATAAAATGCTTAGGGTTTAGGGTTTAAAATGTTATAAACTGCTTAGGGCGTAGAGTTTAGGTATTAGAGTAAAGTTACAAAACGCTTGTTTAAATATTATAAAATTCTGAGGGTTTAGAGTTTTGTGTTAATAACACTTTAGTAAATTATTTTAATATACGTGTAAAGAAAGGTGCAAAAACCTTGTTAAAATGTTATAAAATTCTTAAGGTTTAGGGTTTAGGGTTTAAAATGTTGTAAAATGCTTACGGTTCAAGGTTTGAGGTTTATAACACTTTAGCAAATCATTTTAATAAACAATTAAGATAAGTTTATAAACGCTTTTTAAAATGTTATAAAATGCTTAGGGTGTAGGGTTCAGGGTTTATGGTTTAGGTTTTAGGATTTATGATTCAGGGTTTTACATTTTATAAAATTCTTAGGGTTTAGGGCTTATGGCTTAGCGTTTCTAACACTTTAGTAAATGTTTTTATTAAAAATTTTAAAAAAAGTTTCAAAAGAATTTTTAAAATGTTATAAAATGATTAGGTTTTATAGTTTAGGGTTTAGTGTTTATAACACTTTAATAAATCCTTTTAATAATCTTTTTAAAATGTTACAAAATACTTGCTAAGATGCTATAAAATTCTTAGGATTTAGGTTTTAAAATGTTATTAGTCTTTAGGGTTTAGGAATTAGGGTTTAGGGTTTAGTGTTTAAAATGTTATAAAATGCTTAGGGCTTACAGTTTATAACACTTTAGTAAATTCTTTTAGTAAACATCTAAAAAAAGTTACAAAATGCTTTTTAAATTGTTATAAGTTGCTTAGGATTTATGTTTTCGGGTTTAAAATGCTATAAAATGCATAGGGTTTCGTGTTTCGTGTTTATGGTTTATAATAGTTAATTAAATGATTTTAATAAACTCTAAAAAAAGTTACAAAACGCTTGTTATAATGTTATGAAATGATTATGGTTTGGGTTTTATAATTTAGGGCATAGGGCTTATAGTTTAGGATTTATAACACTTCAGTAAATTCTTTTAAGGTTTAGGGTTTTAGTTTGAGGGTTTTAGTTTGTGGATTTAAGGTTTAGGGTTTATAAAGCTTTTGCAAAATATTATAATAACCAATTAGAAAAAATTTACAAAACACTTTTTAAATTTTTATAAAATTCTTAGAGTTTAGGGTTTATGGTTTATATCACTTGAGTAAATGCTTTTAATAAGCTCTTAAAGAAAAGTTACAAAATGCTTTTCAAAATGTTAAAAAATTCTTAGGGTTTAGTGTTTAGGGTTTATGGTTTAGGGTTCAATCTTTATAACAATCTAGTAACTACTTTTAATAAACACTTAAAAAGTGTTATAAAACACTTCTTAAAATGTTATAAATTTCTTAAGGTATAGAGTTTAGGGTTTATGGTTCAGGGTTTATAACCCTTTAGTAATTGTTTTTAATAAACACCAAGAAGTTATAGAACACTTGTTAAAATGTTATAAAATGTTTAGAGTTTAGGGTATAGAATGTTATAGAATGATTATATTTTAGGCCTTAGTGATTGGGTTTTATTGTTTATAAAGCTTTCGTAAATGCTTTTAATAGACAGTTAAAAAAGTGTTACAAAAAACTTTTTAAAATGTCATAAAATGCGTAGGGTATAAGGTTTAAAAGGTTATAAAATGCTTAGGGTTTACGGTTTAGGGTTTAGAGTTTAGTGTTTAGGGTTTATAATACTTTAGTGAATTAATTTAATAAACACTTAAAAAAGTTATAGAATGCTTATTTAAATGCTATAAAATGATTAGGGCTTAGGCTTTATGGTTTAGTTTTAAAATTTTAATAGATGCTTAAGGTTTAGGGCTTATATCACTTTAGTAAATTCTTTTAATAAACACTTGAAACAAAGTTCCAGAACAATTTTTAAAATATTATAAAATATTTAGGGTTTAGGGTTTATAAAAAGTTACAAAATGCTTGTTAAATTTTTATAAAATGCTTAGGGTTGAGGGTTTATAACACTTTACTAAATTCTTTTAATAAAAACTCAAAGAAAAGTTAGAGAAGGCTTGTTGAATTGTTATAAAATTCATAGGGTTTAGGGTTTATAACACTTTAGTAAATGGTTTTAATAAAAACTTAGAAAAAAGGTTTTGAATTTTTTTTTAATTGTTATAAAAGTATTAGTGTTTAGGGTATAGGTTTATAACACTTTGGTAAATCCTTTTAAAAAATGCTTTAAAAAGTTACAAAACGCTTCTTAAAATGTTGTAAAATGCTTAGCATTTAGGGTTTAAAATGTTATCAAATTCTTAGGGATTAGGGTTTACGGTTTAGGGTTTAGGAATTAGGATTTTGGTTATAACACTATAGTACATTCTTTTAGTAGACACTTGAAGAAATGTTAAAAAACTCTAGTTAAAATGTTATCGAATGCTCCGGGTTTAGGGTTTAGTGTTTAGAATTTTATAAAATGTTTAGGGCTTAGGGTTTAGTGATAGTTAGCACATGCATGATCAGATATCCCACCATACTGTGGATGAACATTATGTTGATGTTATGTGTGGTTTCTATTTTTAAACAAAAACTAATTGTGGAAATATGGTAAGCACAATATTTGATGAAACATTGAAGGTTGAAGTTGCCATTATAGTAGCAAGATATGAACATTTGGAACTGCTCAAGAGGTAGTATGTCATCTACCCACAATTAATGACCAAGAATAGGATAAAGTGATTTAAGATTTTTTATGAACATATCCACTAACAACATAATAGTGGAAGTCAACCTCCATGTAGCTGAAAATAAGGGAGAGGTAGAGCAGGAAGATCTCACAAAAGAGCATAATAAAGATGTTTTTAACATTGTTTTTGAATATGTAGGTGTTCAAAATAGCATGGGAAACAAGATTAAAACAAGGTTGTTAATAAATTTGATGCACATTTGAAGCTCATTGAAGAATGGGTTTAGAAACCAATAGAACAAATTGATGCAAGTCTTAAAGCAACAACTGGAATGAAATAATTAAATGAAATGGTGAATATTAATTTTGATTGTGTAGATTACAGGAAAAAGGTAGTAGTACATGATGATGAAAGTGAAAAGAATTATATGAAAGATAGAGATGAATGCATTGAAACCATTTTTCAACAATGGAGTCAAGAAGAGATAATATTCTTCTATCAAGAAATATGGGAAAATAAAATTAGGAATATGAAGTGCAAGAAGCAGAGAAAATAAGACAATTTGAAGATGTAATGTTCTGGAAGTAGCCCATGGTTGAGCAAATATTTGAAGAGGAATATGTAGTAGCCAATATCATATTATTTTTAACACAAATTCAATAAAAGTCAGAAAAATTATAACAAGAACAAGTAAAGGAATATGGAGCCTAAAAGAATAAAGAGCAAGAGAGAATGGAAAAAAATTTAGGATATAAAATTTGGAAGAAGAGAAAAATAAAATACAAGATTGTGAATGTCTTGAGTCATTGTAAACCTAGCTGAGACATAGATCAACAGGCATGTTTGAGTGATAATTGAGTCAATTTCTATTATAAGCCTACGAGGCATAATTGATTCATGTTGCATCATGTTGAGTTATGTTGAGTCATACGGTCGTAATTAAGGGGGAGCATTAGAAATTGTAATTACTCCTGCATGAGGAGTTGGTTAAACTTAGAGAGTGAGTTAACTGAGTGTTGAGTGTTGTGTGTTGAGTGTTGAGCATTAAGCCTTAAGTCAAGTTAAGTGATGGATGAAGAGTTAAGTGCGGTCCATATTTCGAGTGTGAGTTAACTGAATTAAGTGTGTGTGCATGTTGAGTTATTTTAGGTGAGTAGTTAGTCCAGAAACATTAAATACCCTTCATCAGGTTCATTGTAAGTATAAATTTTTGTGTGATCAATAAAAATTATTCTTTATCTTTGCCACCATTCTATCCAAGCTCTTGATCAATGGTTTTTCCTTCTTCATTCTTTCATCATGCACATTGTCCCACCATAGTGCAACATGCCCTTTCAACCTTATGTCAACAAAATTGACTCTCTCATCCTAGTCAATTTCCACATAATCAAAATACTTATCCATAACAATGATCCAACCTATTAGATTACCATCTTTGAAACTACCATTGTAAATAGAGATTTCATGCTTTGGCCTTGAACTTGAGCTCAATATTGCTCTCAATAAACTAATCTTAGTAGCTTATTCAACAGGTGTTTCTCCTTCTTCTTGAAGTTCCTCTTCGGCCTCACTAATGTCTCAACCTTCAATATTATGTTGTCTCCCTACTTCCATGGATTCTAACTGAACTTGTAGTCTCCTTATCTCTTCCTGGATTTTTGCAAACACGGGTATGGTGCATGGGAATAACAAGTCATTTTTTATGATTGAAGTAGTCTATAAAAAATAGACTAAATATCACTTCGGAACTCATCAGCCAAGGATTTTTTTGGAAAATCTCTCGTTGGTACCAAGTAGACCCTGCTCTTCAAGAAACCCAGAAGGAAAATTTTCAAAATTCATCTTCTTTTGATCATAAATTTACCCACAAGTTTCATGACAAATTTCCCTTACGAATTTACATTCTTCTCTTGGCTTGATACATAGTTCTGTTTATTCTCAAACCTATAACATAAATATATCTTTCCAATATACGATATTAGATGCAAAATCACTGGATTAACGGATTAATTGAAATGTAATTCTCCAGGTTCTCATTTAAATGTGAACTACAAAGAGAACAAAGACCAAAACAATTTCAAACTACATGTATTAATATGACTATTAACAAGCCTCACTAATGCTCATATAATTAAAAATATCATAGACAATTACAAATTTGAGTTGTTGATAAAAAAAGCACTTGTCTAAGAAATGTTGTTCAGCTAACATCAGTCTCACACAGATAAAAAACCCCCCGCACTCCAATACACACTCCAAAGTCTTTTATAAAAATGTTCCTCTCTTTTCTTCTTCAAAACTGGAAAAAAAAATATATATATATATATATATATATATATATATATATATATATATATATATATATATATATATATATATATATATATATATATATATATATATATATATATATATATATATATATATTTTCCATGAAATGAGTTCATGGATGTGAACTAATTTCCCTTAGCTCTAACTCCCTAGTAGCTATAAAATCATTTACTTTAACTAGATGTTCCTAACTAATCTTAACTAAACATCAAAAACTTTTCTCAAATAAACATTGAAATGTTCTAGCCTTGGAATGTCATCAATCCATCACATTGCTAGGCTATTGGACTGACTTTAATAACTTATGGCATAATGCACCTGCGTAAAGAGACAATGTAAACCTTGAGAGGCTTAGATGACCATTATTATTCTCAAAATAACAACGAATCTACTCTATAGTAGAGATGAATACCATGAAAATATATTTTTTGTATGTGTCAATGACATTATATGTGGTACCAGTGGAAATGAGAGATATTCTAACTAACATAATGCTCTAGAAAAAAATTATAGCTATTTGAGAAATACAAAGATAAAGGTTTGGAGACTAGTTTCCCCTAAGGAATACATTATTTTGACTATGAATTTTCTTTCTGGACTCTGAATATATATTTTTTAATAAACTTCCAATCATTAAATATTGTATCAAAAAACCAAATAGTTTTGGACAAAATATATCTAAAATTAGAAGAAAAAAGTAAAAAATTCTTTAAAACCACACAAAATATTTTAACAAAAAACTATTTATATTAAATTTTTTAAGCAAATAAATCCAACAACAAAATAAGATATATTATCTCACTCCTTGTATGATTAAATAAGAAATCTGATAATTCCTCATAAAATTAAGTCAGTGAAACGTACATATATATATATATATATATATATATATATATATATATATATATATATATATATATATATATATATATATATATATATTCTTCTAGATGTTATAAATGCATAAATTAGCAATACATATTCATCTCTAGTTACAAATCACATTAAATTAAGCTAGAGTTTAACTTATAGATGAAAGTCATTTTTCACTAGAATTTGGGGATTTCATTTGAAGCAAGATTGTGATTTTTTTCTTTAAAATATATTTTTGAATGTATAAATAGATTCAGTTCCTGAAAGACCATAGGGGGTTGGAATTATGAATTTTAAACAACTTAAAATCAAGCTTTTAAAAATATTTACATAATTTCTCTTAAAATTAATTAGAAACAATGCTCGAAAGAGTTATTTTCCGATACTAATTAGGAAACACAATAAATTTAATTTAGTATTGAAAATGGGTAAAATATAACTTCAAATTGAAAAACTTCTGATTTTAAATTTAAAAAAATTAAAAATTAAAGAGTAATTGTATTGAATGTGTTAAGAGAAGTCATGCCCTAGATAATTATATTGTACATTTTTCTTATTACGTCCATAGGCCTGTTTATTTGAGAATATGATTCCCACAATTTTAATTAAATCATTAATAATTATTAGGTGAATGGTAGAGATTTAACCTCCATGGGATATGCTATAATATTCATAGCAATATTCACATATCAATGGTTAAGATTTATCTCAAATCTAATTATGTTCTTTTATTTAATTTCTGCCAAATTGTTTAATAAAAGAAAACATCATATCAAAACATGTAATATTGTAAATGTGGTATTGATAAGCCATGGTGTTGGCCAATAGTATTGTAAGATCTATTTACTTGAGTTAAGAATTTCCATGGTAAACTGGGGATGAATTTGTAATATTGTCACATATTTTTAAAATTTATATATATATAACCCATATATTAACTATTTTTATAATTAATAATAATAATTTAAAATAAATGAACAATTTTGTTAAATTTCATGATTATTTTTTAGGTGATAAATGTGAGTTGTATAATGGTGTAATTTTTTTTATGCGTATCATGGATTAATGCGTATAGCGGTATTTTATACGGTTGTACTATTTGAAAAAAAATGGGTAGAAGTTCTTATTATGGGGTGTGTGTAGTCTTGTTGAGTCGCTTCCTGTTATATTTTTAGTAGGCATCACTTTATGTATAAACAAAACTATTATCAAAATGATAATGAATATACTCTATAGTAGACATGAATAGCATGCAAATATATATTTATATGTCAAGTACATAATCCATAGTATAGTGAAAAAGACTAATATTTTAATTTATATAGTGCTCTATAATAAATTATGGTTGTTTGGAAAATACAAGCATGCATGTTTGGAGAATAGTTTTGTCTAAGGAATACACTATTTTATCTATGAATTTTCTTTCTCTATCTTCTAGGATTAACTTTTAGTTGTTCAATATTGTATAAAAACTTAAAAAACATTAACAAAATATATCTATAGTTACAAAAAAAATTAGCAAGGCAAAGGAGAAGGAAAAAACAATCAAAATCATTTCTACACTTTAAACCATTCAAAATAAGGTATGCATGCTATTTTGAGAAGAAAACTCTATACTAAAAAAATTTAAACAAAAAAAATCCAATAACCAAAATAAGATAAATTATCTCACTCCCCATATGCTTAACAAATAGAGGTAAACACATTACTAATTCACTATAAAATATATCTTCAAATATTTAAAACCTTTAGTATCAAAGGAGCCTTAAAATATTTAAAATGTATTTAAATTATCAATATTACAAAAAATAACACATTTTTAATATAAATTTACATACTAGCACAATTATATAAATTAAATGACTAGTAAATGTTAATAATTATAATTCTATAATAAACATCAAAACATTTACTTCATAATACATCTCATGTTGCTTGAATTAAAAAATTAAAATTATTATTATTATTATTATTATTATTATTATTATTATTATTATTATTATTATAAGTTAAACACCTATTCATTTGAGAAATCATGGAAGAAGATTTTTATCCATGAAAATTTATATCCATTTTATTACTGAGTTTCTTAACCTATAAATAGGCTGTGTTACAATACCATTGGCCAGAAACATGGCTTCTCAATATCGCATGCCCAAAAAATCACAACTCATTGCAGATGAAACTTGCACATGTGATATTTTATTAATTAATAAATTGAACTAAAATAAAATAAAAAGCATAACTATTTTACACATAAATCTGAGTGTTTGATTTGTGTATACTATTAAAAATATATATATAATATTTAATGGTCCCACCATAAATGTAACACCATTCTTGTAATTAAAATAATTATTTTTTTGTGTTCTGGTTTACTATTACTAGTGGTTTAACTAGAGATTGAGGTGAATTGACTGTGGTTGGAAAAACAAAGAAATTTTAAATTAATAAATAAAGTTTGTTGCTTCCATGGATGGAAATCATAATGGCTAACACCAAAGTAAATGATACTTGTGGAATCTAAGTGAGATCATATTCAAATTAAAATTTCTAAATAAAAAATGTATGGATAATATATTACACTTGGGTGGGATATAAAGACCAAGGATAAAAAGAAGTGAAAGGAGAAAAGTAAGCTTTTTCTTTTATGAAAAAGAAGAAAAGGCTAGGGTAAGGGGATACACCCAGAAGGCAGGGTTCTACCAAGAAAAAATCTATGAGAGTTCCATTAACTTAATATGGGGGAATTCCATCGTTATCTAAAATTTGTTCCTTACCATCGTCAATTATTTATAACTCTCAAGTTCAATTGATTAGGAAAATTTTCCATACCACCACCCACAAAAAGAACTAAAGGGAGAGTCAATTCCTTTAGTCTAAACCTGTAAAAGTGGTATCTCAAGGTTTGTTATCCCAACAAAGGTCAACCTTTGCTAATCTAGAGGAATTCCTTCCATATAATGAATTTTAGCATTAACATGAAAGCTTTTAACATCAAATATAACAGTCTTATTGGTAAACAAATTCACAAAGATGTACTTGGGTGATCAAGGACAAGAAAAAGGGTACCTTCATCCAAATATTATAATCAACTACACTTCTATGATCTTCAAGGTCATGTATAGCGAACATCAACCTTTGATGATTTGGAGGAATTCGCTGTGTTAAAATTTAGCCTTGTCATTATTCAAAATCTTTGAGCTATAAACTAGTACATTTCTACCATTTTCAAGCTCTTGTTTAGCTAACATGAACCTTTAATGATTTGGAGGATTTCCTTGTTTTAAATTTTAGCCTTCACATTATTCAAAATATTCGAGCTATCACCTTCATAAGTAATTTTCATCCTGGTAGAGTTTTGAGATCTTCATGATTTTTTTTAGTTAGTAATGTGAAATATATCATGAGGTAAGTGTTTTGATGTTCATCTGAGTTTACTAGCCATTTTTTTTATATGGCTACACTAATTCCTATCAAGATCAAAGACCTTGCCCATTTTGTTTATTTGGCTACACTATTATTCAATTTACTAGCCATTTTGTTTATATGGCCAAACTAATTCCTATGAAGAACCAAGACCTTTCCCATTTTGTTTATGTGACTACACTAGTTACTAGCAAGGCCGAAGACCATGCACGTCGTTATTAATATTGGTTAATACCTTGCTTTTCATTGTAAAGATTCATGTGGGAACACATATTTTCACTTACCTTTTTTAAAACTTATTAAAAACCATTTTGCAAATTTGCAAGATGCTACACTACATACATATTCCTTTGCAATTTAAAAAGAAGAAAAGATATTAATATCCAATAAATTTATATAACTATTAGATAAAATTAAAAATAAATAACATAATATGATAGGGCGAGCAAAATAAGTCTAGAGTCTTTAGCTTTTAAACACCCTGTTTCAAATATCCTAAAAAATAATTAAAATATTAAAAAGAATTAAATCACACACCCCAAATCCATAATAATGTGACTAGACAAATAAAATAAATAAAAAATGATAAAACACAAATTGAAGACCTCTTTGCAAGATGTGTCTTTCACAGGGGAAAAAACAAGCATTAATGGAAAGAACCAACGAAAAACGAAAGCATCCGCCACAAAAAGAGAAAAAAAGGAGAAAACCATTAATGGAAAGAACCACCGAAAAAACAAAAGCATCCACCACGAAAAAGATAAAAGGCCAAAGCCAGCATTAATGTGTTGAGATTTTCCGTTTCACAAAATAGGAAAAAATCTCTAATGTGTGAAAACAATAGGAATTTGTTGCTAGATTAGCTCCAAGTTGTTGGGAGAGAGTTAATGCATCCTATATTTGATGTGAGAGGATTTATGAGGCAGTTAGATTCTCCTAGCTATAGAACAGGTATCCACACGGATTGTTTTTTGGTGAGAGTTTGTGAGGAAATTTGATTATTTTGTAATCTCCTGTTTGATAATAAAGAATTGCTGATGCCTATGTTTGGTGGACGTAGCCCAGATTGGTTGGGTGAACCACGTTAATCGATTGTCTCCTATGTATGATTTAATTGTTGTGTATGTATGTTTATTTTGATTGTTGTGCATCTTGGCTCTAACAAATGGTATCAGAGCGAGGTTGGAGGAGTGCGCAGCGGAGGAGTGATGGCCCGGTGGAACTGCGTTGTGGCTGTGGAGCACTGGCTATGTAAACCTTGCTGGTGCGTTGCTGATCAATTGCTGTGTGGAGAGTGCGTATGCTGTCCTGCAGCAATTGAATTTGCAGGTAGAGCAAGCCATAAATTGCTCACAGGTTCGATTCTTAACCAGGTCAGCTGATTATAGTTTACATACAGTTTCTTGAAATCGTCAAAACTCCAGCATGGTATTGGATGCATGAAAATTGTTGAGATATGATAACTATGATCACGCGTGCCTTAAATTTCCATCGCCTATACCTCTAATTTATTTAAGCAGAAGACAACATAATTTAATTCCAACACGTTGTGATGCGGTTTTTCACAACAGAATTTTATTACAACACGCTGTTATGCGGTTTTCTATCTGTGTCTTTGCAAAACTTTGCAAATTTAACATAACAGGTCCCCTTTGACCACGCATTGTTGTCTCGGTTGATGGCAAGGTTTTTTTTTTAGAATGCTGGGACTAGTGAGAGCGGATGTTGGAGTTCTTTTGGATTTCTGATATATTGTTTTGCGTTGAATTCTATTTTTGTGTATGAATTCATGAGCCAATGTCAATGCAGGATAGCATACACACTCTCCACGCAGCATTAACATGCAGGTCTGACAAATCGTCCTCCAGGTTTGATATCATAAAAATTGTTCCATGAATTTCTGAAGTATGTGAATGTATGTTACAACGGCAAAGATTTTTTTTTTTTTTAAAAAGGCAAAGGCAGTGTGATATAAGGCATAGGCAGTTTTTTATATTAATTGCTGGTATTTAAAAGTTGGATTTTGGAGATTAATGTTTTTTGGTTAATACAAGATGGCAAAAACTCAGAGTGCCCCGTTTGAAATTGAAAAGATTAATGGCAAAAATAATTTCGAGATCTGGAAGGTGAAGATGTACGATTTGCTTATCCAACATGGTGTGGCAAAGGTGTTGTTGGGAAAATCCAAATAGCCTTACAACATAACAGATAATGAGTGGGCCGAGATGGATGTAAGAGAAATAAGTGATATTTGACTGTTTCTAGCGGACGATGTCCTGTTTAATATCGTGTCGGAGACAACAGCTGCTGGTTTGTGGATGAAACTCGAGAAAGTATACATGATTAAATCCTTAACCAATAGGATTCTCCTGAAGCGACAGTTGTACAGTTTGCGAATGAAGGAAGGTACATCAATTGCTAGTCATTTAAATTCTTTTAATACTCTTCTGTTGCAATTACAAAGTATAGAAGTAGAAATTCAATCCAAGGATAAAGCTATTGCTTTATTGTGCTCATTGCCCGAATCATGGGATCATTTTGTTACTTCTATAAGTCTTAGTTCATCAGAAACTATTGAGTTTGATGATGTAGTTGCATCTTTATTATCGGAAGAAACAAGGAGAAGGTCGCATTCAGAAACCTCTACATCAGAAGCTATGATGGTTAGAGTTCGTTCGAAAGAAAGATGCTCCAGTAGGCCGAGCGACTCACGTTCAAAGTCGAAAGGGAAGAAGAGTAAGGTAAAGTGTTGGTTTCGTGGCAAATCAAGACATTTAAAGAAGGACTGCTGGAAGCGACAACAGCAAACTTCTAAAGCGGATTCTTTGACAGAGAAGAAGGAGGCAAATACTACAGATACAGGTTCAACATCATGTTCAGGTATGAGTGATGAAGTATTATCAGTTAATGTGTCAAACCATGGTAAACATTGGTTGTTAGATTTCAGTGCATCAAACCACATGTGTATTCATAAAGACTGGTTTAAGACATATAAATCAATTGATGATGGTGTTGTGTACATGGGTAATGATGTAACATGTAATATTGTGGGAATTGGGAGTATGCAATTGCAAATGTTTGATGGGACAACTAAAATGTTAACTGATGTGAGGCGTGTACCAGATTTAAGGAAAAAATTGATTTCATTAGGAGCACTTGATTCAAATGGATATAAAACTGTAATTCAAGGTGGAGTAATGAAAATTTACAAAGGTATTTTACTAGTTATGAAAGCTAAGAATGTAGGAAATCTATTTCATTTAGAAGGAAGTACAGGGTCAGATTATGTGTCTACGGTGTCTGAACATGACAGTAGTTCCATTCACTTATGGCATAAAAGATTGGGGTATATGAGTGAAAGAGGGTTAAAAATTTTGGCTGATCACAAGTTACTTCCAAATCTAAAGTCTGGAAAGTTAGATTTCTATAAGAATTGTCTGTTTGGAAAACAAAGTAAGCAAAAGTTTAAAACAGGCAAACATACTAGTAAAAGAATACTTGACTATATCCATTCAGATGTTTTGGGACCAGACCCTACTACCTCATATGGTGGCTCGTCTTATTTTGTATCATTTATTGATGACTTTTATAGGAAAGTGTGGGTCTACATGTTGAAAAGGAAGTCTGATGTTTTTTAAGTTTTCAAGCAGTTTAGAGCATTGGTAGAAAACAACACTGGTAGAACAATAAAATGTTTAAGAACTGACAATGGTGGTAATTTTACTTCCAAGGAGTTTGACGGCTATTGCAAGGATGCAGGGATTGAGAGACATAAGACCATGGTTTATACTCCTCAGCAAAATGGAGCTGTTGAACGCATGAATAGGACTCTTCTAGAGAGAGCAAGGAGTATGCTGAATAACGCTGGGTTGCAAAAGGAGTTGTGGACGGAAGTGGTGGCAACAACTTGTTATGTGATAAACCGATCTCCATCAACGGCGATAGGCTGCAAGATTCCTCAAGAGGTATGGAAAGGTCACCCTTGTGACTATTCTAAACTGAGAGTGTTTGGTTGTGATGCATATGCTCTAGTGCCTAAACATTAGCGAACTAAATTATATCTGAAGTCTAAAAGGTATATCTTTGTTGGGTATGGTGTTGGAACAAAGGGATATAGATTGTGGGATCCTACTACCCGCAAAATCATCATCAACAGAGATGTAAAGTTTAATGAATACTCTCTTGTACAGTTAGATGTAGATAGTAGATTGAAACAGGATGATGTATCTGACTTTTAGCACATTCAGTTTGATAGCATTTCTAATGATAGTCATGATGACCATAGTTCAGATACTAGTCATGAACAGGTTTCAGAATTAGAGCATGAATAGGGTTCAGGTATAGATCATGAACAAGTCTCAGATACTGATCATTAAGAAGTTCCTATAGATGGTAGTCAGCTAATCGAGGAAGCGCCAGAAACATCCTTATGGAGGTCGACAAGAATCAAACCACCACCGAGAAGGTATGATGATTATGTCACTTCTGTTGCATTTACTGCTAATGACGATGAACCTCTGTGCTATTAGGAAGAAATAGAAGGTTCGAAAAGTGATAAGTGGAAAGCAGCCATGAAGGACGAAATGATGGCCTTAAGTAAGAATGGCACATGGGATCTGGTTGATCTTCCGAAAGATAGGAAGACTGTGGGGTGTAAATGGGTTTTCAAGCTGAAACGGGGTGTGAGTGATATGGAAGATAGGTACAAAGTGAGGTTTGTTGCAAAAGGGTTTTCTCAGAAAGTCGGCATTCACTTTCATGAGATTTTTTCACCAGTGGTTAAAATTGTTTCAATTAGAATTATGTTAGCATTAGTGGCTTTGCTTGATTTAGAGTTGCAGCAGTTAGATGTTAAGATTGCATTTCTACATGGAGACTTAGATGAGGAAATTTATATGGGACAACTGAAAGGGTTTGTTCAGCATCGCAATGAGAAATTTGTTTGCAGGCTCAAGAAGTCATTATATGGCCTGAAGTAGTCGCCTTGGCAGTGGTATAAGAAGTTTGATTCTTTCATGTTGAGTCAGAAATATGTTAGACGTGAATATGATCATTGTGTTTATTTTAAACAATTAAATAATGGCATATTCATTATTTTGGTATTGTATGTTGACGATATGCTTTTAGCAAGAAAAAGCATAGAAGAAATCAACAGGTTGAAGGCTCAAATGGCAAGGACATTTGATATGAAAGATCTAGGAGCAGCAAGATAGATCTTGGGCATGGAGATTTTTAGAGACAGGAGCAATGGTAAGTTATGGCTATCACAACAAAAGTATATTGAGAAAATAATTTTGAGGTTTGGTATGAATAATGTGAAGCCTGTGTCAGTCCCTTTCACTTCCCATTTCAAGCTTTATTCGAGTTTATGTCCTAATTCAGGTGAAGAAAAGGAATTTATGTCTCGAATTCCATGTGCAAATGTAGTAGGGTGTTTAATGTATGTGATGGTGTGTACGTGACCAGATATTTCACATGCAGTTGGGGTTATCAGCAGGTATATGGCAAATCCAGGTAAAGAACACTGGTCAGCAGTGAAATGGCTGCTTCGGTATTTGAGAGGCACAAGTAGTTATTGTATCACTTACAATAAGAGTAGTGAATTTGTTTGCAGATATGTTGATTCTGATTTCGCAGGTGATTTGGATAAGAGAAGGTCAACATCAGGGTATGTCTTTACTCTTGCAGGTGGAGCTATCAACTGGATGTCAAAGCTACAGAACATTGTTGCTTTATCCACTACTGAAGCAGAATACATTGCTGCTTCTCATGCTTGCAAAGAAGTCATTTGGTTGAAAGGTTTGCTTGGTGAGTTTGGTAGGCTGCAGGACAACATCAAGTTATTTTGTGACAGTAAAAGTGCAATAAATTTGGCTAAGAATCCAGCCTATCATAGTAAATCAAAGCATATACCGATCAAGTACCATTTTTTAATACATGTTATCACTGAAAGGGGAGTCTCTCTTGAAAAGGTGCATACAAAGGAGAATTGAGCAGACATGTTCGCGAGAGCAGGTTTGTTAGAGAAGCTACGTTGGTTTTTGGCTTCTCTTGGCTTGCAAGAAAGATAAAAATAATAAACAAACAAGGTATCAGACTAATTGTTGTCAAGGTGGAGATTGTTGAGATTTTCTATTTCAAAAAATAGGCAAAAATCTCTAATGTGTGACAACAATAGGAATTTGTTGCTAGATTAGTTCCAGGTTGTTGGGAGAGAGTTAATGCATCCTATATTTGATGTGAGAGGATTTATGAGGCAGTTAGATTGTTCTAGCTATAAAACAGGTATCCATATGGATTGTTTTTTGGTGAGAGTTTGTGAGGAAATTTGATTATTTTGTAATCTCCTGTTTGATAATAAAGAATTTATGATGCCTATGTTTGGTGAACGTAGCCCAGATTGGTTGGGTGAACCACATTAATCTCCTGTCTCCTGTGTATAATTTAATTTCTGTGTATGTATGTTTATTTTGACTGTTGTGCATCTTGACTCTAACATAATGGAAAGATCCACCGTAAAAACGAAACCATCCACCACGAAAAAAGAAAAAAACAAAGATTAATAGAAAGAACCACTGAAAAACGAAAGCATCCGCCACCAAAAAAGAAAAAAACAAACATTAATAGAAAGAACCACCAAAAAAACGAGCCATCAAAAAGGAAAAAACAAACATTAATAGAAAGAACCACCAAAAAAATAAAAGCATCTGCCACGAAAAAAAGAAAAAGCAAACATTAATAGAAAGAACCACCGAAAAAATCAAAAGCATCGGCCAACAAAAAAAGCATCACCCATTGTATTTTCAAAGAGTCCGGGTGTCAATTGAAAAAAAAAAAAAAAAGAAACACCTGTAGCCGTTGAGCGGAGGTGGGGAATCTTTATATATACATATTAATTCTCATCATTTTTTCCAACATCCTCCTCCTCTGTCCATATCTGGTCCCGTTATGCTTGTGTTTGGCAGTCTGTGGTTTGAGTTTGAGTATCTTTGTGTCTAGGTCTAGGTCGAGTTTTTGTTTGAACCACTCATAGTTATATGGGATAGAGGAAGAGGAGGCTGGCAAGAGAATCCCAGGGTAGTTGAGTTACATAACAATTATTTGGGCTCATAGAGATCGATTATCTCTCAGGAATGGTATCGATGAAATTCTATTTAATTTCATTGTTTCTATCAATATTATGCGAGAACTGATTCCATTTCATGGAAATGAATGAAAAAAAAAAAATAGTTGGTTAAAATTGTTGTTGTTCAAAGCTAGGAAAATGAATGAAAGAAGGATATAGGTGGTTGAACTTGCTGCTGTTCAAAGCCTACCTAGCTGATCCCAATTACCTGGCTCAAGAAATGAAATCCAATCCCAATTCGAGGTACACAGAGGTGGCCCTATATCTGTATCTCTTTTTTTTAGATTAGTTTAATGCTCCGCTTCGACCTCAATAATTTCTATTAGATTTAATTTTTGGTTCATTGCTTCAATTGGCCTCATGGATAATTTCTAGTACATTTAACTTTTTCTTCTTCGCTTTAATCACTCTCTGGCTCTAGCTTCACCAATTTATCCCCTGCGAATTCAAGCATCACCTGCTTTTTGAATCACTTACCATAGCTTTGTATTTGGGTTTAATCAGGTGCGTATTAAGTTAGCTTGTGGTTTTCCGACATAAGCTCTTTTTCATTAGTTTAACCCATGGATTTTTTTAGATATAACTAGGTGTGTATTGTGTTTTTTCTTCGTTTAACCCATAATTTTTTTCCCTTTTGGTTATAACCAACTCATTGTATATTGTATCTTGGTTGAACGCCATGGATCTAACGTTATGTTTCCTCCTATTGTATCACGCGCATCAGTCACATCACTCATCGATTTAAGGCTCTGTTTACTCTACAAAAACTTGTTATACCCATGTGCCGTGTGCATCAATAATTTGTTATATCTTTGTGCTGTGTGCATTAGCCATGGATTTAAGGCTCTCTTTTCTCCACAAAATTTTACCCTTAATGGGCTCTCTTTCCTCAGTAATTTTATCCCATGTGTTAACTATACCATCCCATTTCTATTATATTTAATTTTTCATTTATTGCTTCAATCCACTCATGTAACTACTGTAAATAAGTTTAATCCATGGTTTTTAGATATATAACCTAATTTGTATGGTGTTATGTGCTATTGTAAACCATGGTTTCTAACCTTTATATTTTTATATATAACAAACCCACCCCGAAACAATGTTAAGATGTCAGTTAAACCCAAAAGGCACTAATGAATTTATCCGCTCAACCTCATTAAAACTTCATCCGCTTCTATCATCTTACAGGTACCCTTTTTATTAAATTTTAAAATTTATAAATAATATACGTTTTCAAATTCATAATATTTTCAAGTTAATATATAATATCCATTTTCAAATTCATAATAATACATAGCTATCGGTTGCTCTTTCGCCTAGATTAGGAATTCCTCGTTATATAGCCAGCCCTGTTTCACTTCAATCCTCTTACATTACAGCCTTCACCTTCTTTGGCGATTCAACGCCCTCTCTCTGATATTAGCTAGGCCATATATCATTTTTGCTAATTTTTCAGGAGATATTGTGTTAGTGTGCTACTTTAATCCATGGTTTTTAACCTTTATAATTTTTGTGGTGTAACTAAATAAAACCAAAACGGAAAAATGGTGAAACAATTTTAACAGGTCAACTAAACTCATTTAAGTGTATTTATTGGCTAACCTCAACCTCAACCTCATTAATAGAAGCAACTTCATTACCCTTCCTTCTCACCGGTTTATTAACTTTTCAAATTTATAATATAAGTTTGTAAGTTACCTTTTCTTATCCTTGGTTTATTCCAATTTTAAAAATTAGATTCCTATTTGTTTTTATTATTTAAAGATGTGATAGAAAGAATTATTATTTTTATATAAAAAAGAAACTAATAATTTTGATTATATCTTATTAAAAATATATGTTTTTCTCTAATAATATGTGGTATTCCATGCAGATTTATTGGAAGGATTTCATGATCTAGTTTTAATGAAATGGTTTTGCCCAAAGTAAATATTGAGGTAGATATATATTATTATTTTAGTTTCTCAAATATTGTAGGAGAATTATGCACACAATTATTACTAAATTTATTTTTTAAGGAATGGGCTAAACTCCTTCCAAGTGCTCAAGAAGGATTGGGCCACATTCTTCTATGAGGAGGGTAGTTATTTTTGTTTGTGTTGATTACTTTAATTTAAACTCATACACGTCACAATACATTTTTTTAAGATACATTTACTTAGAGAATCTATATTTGAAGCATTTCATCTTACACTTCAATGATCATCCGTTTATCTTATAACACTTATCAAAATTGTATTTAATCCAAAACATGCCTACATTTAAAAATATTTAAAATATCTTACCAAAATATAAATTATACAATCTTCCATAATGCACTAGAAAACATTAAATATTTCTCTAATTAAGAAAACATCCATATTATTTTTTTTGTTTCGTTTTTTCTTTACTTCGATTTTTAAAGCTTTTTGTATGGTACTATTTTATATTTTATATAATTAACTTAGTATATATATATATATATATATATATATATATATATATATATATATATATATATATATATATATAATATATATATATATATATATATATATATATATAGATATAGATATATATATTTGAAATTGTATATATATGTTTGTGATTTTGAAAATGTTTTTTTGTATTTATCTTGATATTTTTAATCGAAATTGTACCATCTATGCTTGTTCGTTTTAAATTGTGTGTGGTTAGTGGAATTATGTGTTTTGCTTTTTAACTTGCATATGTGTGTATATATATATATATATATCTGTGTGTGTGTGTGAAGTATGAATGTTTATTTGTCAATATGTGTATGTAATTTGAAACTGTAATCGTGTGTTTGCTGTATTGAATTACGAATTTGAATGTGTATGCATAATGTAGATTTTAATTTGTATATTGTGTGTGTACTTTTTCCTAGATTTTCATAAGCATATTTGAGTGTTTTCGTTTATTGGCTTGAAATTGTATGATGTGCAATTGTTATTTGAAATTGTATGTTTTGTGTTTAGTTGAATATATATATTGTGTGTTTGTCTATTTGAACTTGTACTCTGTATGTTTCTTTATTTGAAATTTTATATATATGTGTGAGTGATTGTGTGGATGTTTATTTGTGAATATTTGTATTGTATGTGGCTTGAAATTGCAGTTGTGTTTTTTGTATTAAATTGTGATTATAATTAATTTCAGAGCAAATATTTAAATTTGTATATAAAATGTATGCTTTACTTTGTATATTGTGTGTTTTCTTATTTAATGTTGCATTTCCATATTTGAGTGTTTCTTTTGTATTGACTTGAAATTGTATCAGAATTGTAAAATATGTGTTTTTCTATTTGAATTTCTATTTTGTGTTTAATATTTAAAATTTGTTATTTGTGTATTTAAATTTGAATTTTGTGTGTTGTTTAAAATTTTAATCATGTGTTTGATGTATTGAATTATGAATCTGAATGTGTATGAATAATGTAGATTTCAATTTCTATATTTTTTTTGTTGCGATTCACGGACACCCTGGTCAATCGGTGGCGGGAAACAGGAAAATTTTCTGGGATCAACGATAAAGGGAATCTATTTTAGGATCGACCCCGAAGGGAATCTGGCCCCGCGGCGCACTAGCTAAGCTTGACCCTAAGGACTTAGGGGAGAATGATGGTGAGGCACTGATTTTTACCAACTGAGCTAACACTTGGGGCTATTTAATTTCTATATTATGTGTTTACTATCTATTAAAGTTGCATAAGTATATTTCAGCATTTTCTGTTATTGACTTGAAATTGTATGACGTGCAATTAGGTATTTGAAACTGTATGTTGTGTTTTTAGTTGAATTTGTATATTGTGTATTTGTTTATTTGAACTTGTAATTTGTATGTATCTTTAATTGAATTTCCATACATATATATATATATATATATATATATATATATATATATATATATATATATATATATATATATATATATATATATATATATATATATATATATATATATATATATATATATATATATATATATATATATATATATATATATATATCTGTGTGTGTGTGTGTGTGAGTGATTGTGTGGATGTTTATTTATGAATATTTGTATTGTATGTGGCTTGAAATTGTAATTATATGTTTGTTGTATTGAATTGTGATTGTAATTAATTTCATAGCATAAATTTGAATTTGTATATGAAATGTATGTTTTACTTTGTATATTGTGTGTTTTGTTATTTAATGTTGCACTTATATATTTGAACGTTTGTTTTTGTATTGACTTGAAATTGTAGGATGTGTGTTTCCTTATTTGGAATTTTAAAATATGTGTTTTTCTATTGGAATTTGTATTTTGTATTTAATATTTAAAATTTTAAAATTGTATATCTACTTATTTAGTTTTGTAATTTGTGTATTGTTTGAAATTGCATATATAAGGGAGAATTGTTTTGTCAATGTTCCTTTGTTAATATGTGTTTAAATTTTATATTACATTGCATCTGAAAATTGTATTTGTTTGAAATTACTAGGTATATTTATTAAGTGTTTTATCAATAAATACTTGTGTTGGTTATGTTGTTTTATATTAGGGATGAATTGTATTATAGACTTGAATGTATGTATTTTATATAGATTCTCCTACTTATTATAGTGAATTTCACTTATAATTCAAGATTTGTAATGTTTCTTGTTTTTTAAAATATATTTGGTTAAGATATATTTATATATTTATGTAATTATTAAAATGTATAAATTTAATTAAAATTTAGAATATAAATATTAATATTATTTTATAAAAAAATGTATATTTTTTATATTTAGATTTTATTTTCTTTTGTAGTTTCCATTTAAACATTAATAAGTTAATTCGAACATTTATAAAAAATAATAAGCATTTTGATAACATAAAAATTTGTAAAATATGTTAATTTATTAACATTAGTGGAAATAAATTATGATAAAGCTTTGCCATAATCATATTGTTATTGTTGTCCCAGTAATATTTATTAAACATAATTGCTTATTATATATTTTTTAAACGTCATGTTATCTAAATGTTTATGAGTTGTTGTAAATGTTCCAATTAACTTATTAATAGTTAAATGGTAAATTAAAAATAAAAACAAAAAAATCTGAATATAAAGGATATATAACTTCTTTTTTGTAAGCATATTTTAATAAATGATATAAACCTTTGTTTGAAGCATATTTTTAACATTTTTTTTTTGCATTTTCCACTTAAAAGTTAATAAGTTAATTGAAACATTTACAAAAAATCATAAACATTTTTATAACATAACATTTTATAATTAGGAAAAGCATAATTAATAAATATTTATAATAAATATTACTGCAACAACAATAATAACATGATTAATGCATAAATTTATCATAATTGGTTTCCTTTAATGTTAATCAATTAGTACCTTTTAAAAATATATCCATTAACATCATTAATCATTTAACATATTAAATAAATAAAATTAAACCATCTCTCCATGTTGATATATTAAAAATCCCATATCAGTAAAATTAGATTAAGCAACATCATGGCAGTGTGCTAGACATTGAAAATTACAAGCACTAGTAAAAATAGTGGGGTTTGGGTCAAGACAACCTGACATAAAAAGATAACAGACCCATAAGATAACAATGTGCATTCATATAGGACTAGAAGCATTAAACCATATGATAAATGTGTTCATTACATATAGAAAAGTGGGAAAATGATAAAATTAAAAGTCTTGTGATTGAAACAATAAATAGAAGTGCATAGTTGAAAACAAATTGAGTTAATCAAATTGAGTAAATTGGCCCAGCTAAAATGTAACACTATCTATACAAAGACTAATTAGTAGTATTTCGTAAATACAGCCTGTATAACCAATAAATTCAATAGCCACAAAGACCAGACCAGTTAAATGGGATGGTTTACTCAAATAACCATAGCTTTCTACCCAAAAGGATTCAACTCAACTTGGGAGGGGTCTAAGTTGCCCTTGTAGTGGCAACCTCTTTTTTATAGAAACCCTAAAGGGCAAAACTCAAATATAATGCAAACATGGTAATTAAGTAAACATTATCTAAGTATCTTTTTCATGTGATAGAGATGTCACCAACCTAACATTACTAACACAAAAAGCACTCAAAATGTATAGCTTGGATGTCAAAACAATTCAATAAAGTCAAAACCCTGAGTGTGATCACGCCGAGAAAAATCTCAAAGCCTAGCCTCTGACATATGACTAGTGAACATTGGTGGTAAAATAAATCCAAACACAAACTAAATTAGGAAACATGATTCTTGCAAGTCAAGGATCCAAAACAAAAAGGTTTCCCCCAATTGTTTCATCTAACCAAGGTCGATGAAAGAATATGATCGTAGTAAACAAATATTCAACAATAAAGAGTGTCCTAGAGGTTTGTATCGACATAAACTTCTTTACGTTTATATCTTGATTGAGTCTCTTCCACCCTCATTGCAAGGCATGGCCCCTTTACAAAACACTTAAATAAAAGTTACAAAACACTTAAATAAACACTTAAATAAAAGTTACAAAACACCTTTTAAAATGTTGTAAAATTCTTAGGGTTTAGGTTTTAGGGTTTATAACCCTTTAGTAAATGCTTTTAATAAACACCTAAATAAAATTTAGAAAACACTTTTTAAAATGTTATAAAATACATAGGGTATAGGTTCTAGGGTTTCATGTGTAATGTTTGGGGCTTGGCGTTTAGGTTTTATAACACTTTAGTAAATTATTTTAATAAACACTTAAATAAAAGCTACACAATTATTTTTAAAATGTTATAAAATGATTAAGGTTTAGGGTAGAGTGTTTAGGGTTTGAGGTTTACGGTTCAGGGCTTAGGTTTTAGTGTTTATAACAATTTAGTAAGTTATTTTGATACAAATTTAAATAAAAGTTACAAAACACTTTTCAAAATGTTATAAAATACTTAGGGTTTAGGGTTTAGGTCTTTGGGTTTAGTTTTTAGGGTTTAGGTTTTAGGTTTTAGGGTTTAGGGTTCATGTTTTAGGATTTAGGGTTTATAAGGATTTTGTAAAATGATTATATTTTAGGATTTAAGGTTCAGGGTTTAGGGTTTTAGGTTAGGGGTTTAGATTTTAGGGTTTAGTGTTTAGGGTTTATAACACTTTAGTAAATTAGCTTAATAAACACTATAATAAAGGTTACAAAATGATTTTTTAAATGTTATAAAATGATTATGGTTTAGGTTTAACCGTTTAGGGTTTATGGTTTATAATACTTTATTAAATGGTTTTAATGAAGGCTTAAATAAAAGTTACACAATTCTTTTTAAAATGATATTAAATGCTTAGGGTTTAATGTTTACGGTTTCGCCTTTGGGATTTAGGGTTTAGGGTTTATAAGGCCCTAGTAAATGCTTTTAATAAAGACTTAAATAAAAGTTCCAAAATGCTTTTAAAATATTATAAAATGCTTAGGGTTTAGGGTTTAGGGTTATGATTTTTGGTTTTTGGTTTGGGGTTTAGGGTTTAGGTTTTAAGGTTTAAAACACTTTAGTAAATTCTTTCAATAGACACTTAAATAAAAGTTACAAAATGGTCTTCAAAATGTTATAAAATGCTTAGGATTTAGGGTTTCGGGTTTTGGGTTTAGAGTTTAGGCTTTAGGGTTTATAACACTTGAGAAAATGCTTTTAATAAATACTTAAATAAAAGTTATGGACTGCTTTTTAAAATGTTATAAAATTCTTAGTGTTTATGGTTTAGAGTTAAGCGTTTGAGGTTTATTGTTTGGGGTTAAGGGTTTAGGGTTTAACGTTTTGAATTTAGGGTTTATAAAACTTACGTAAAAGCTTTTAGTAAACACTTAAATAAAATTTACAAAACACTTTTTAAAATGTTATAAAATTCTTAGCATTTACGGTTTAGGGTTTAGGGTTTGGGGTTTAGGGTTTAGGGTTTGGGATTTAGGGTGTAGGGTTTAGGGTTTGGGGTTTAGGGTTTAGGGTAGAGTGTTTAAGGTTTATAAAATGCTTAGGGTTTAGGGTTTAAGGTTTAGCTTTTAAAGTTTATAACACTTTAGTACATGCTTTTAATAAACACTTAAACAAAAGCTACAAAACACTTTTTAAAATGTTATAAAATGATTATGGTATAGGGTTTAGGCTATAGGGTTCAGGCTTCAGGGTTCGGGGATTAGGGTATATGGTTTATAACACTTTAGTGAATTCTTTTAATAAACATTTAAATAAAATTTACAAAACCATTTTTCAAATTCTATAAAATGTTGAGGGTTTAGGGTTTAGGGTTTTAAGTCTAGGGTTTAGGGTTTAGAGTTAAGGGTTTAGGGATTATAGTACTTTAGTAAATGTTTTTAATAAACATTTAAATAAAAGGTACAAAACACTTTTTAAAATGTTATAAAATTCTTAGGGTTTATGGTTTACAGTTTAGGGTTTAAAATTTTATAAAATTTTATGGTTCACAAGACTTTAGTAAATTATTTTTATAAACACTTAAAAAAAGTTACAAAACACGTTTTAAAATGGTAGGAAATTCTTATTGTTTAGGGTTTAGGTCTTATAACACTTCAAAAAATTCTTTTAATAAACACTTTAAAAAATGTTACAAAACATGTTTTGAAATGTTATAAAATGCTCGAGGTTTATAGTTTAAAATGTTATAAAATGCTTAAGATTTAGAGTTTAGGGTTTACGCTTTATAAAACTTTAGTAAATCCTTTTAATAAACACTTAGAAAAAAGTTACAAAACACATGGTAAAAAGTTATAAAATGCTTACGATTTAGGTTTTAGGTACACTTAACTCTAGTTAAAATTTTATAAAATTCCTAGGGTGTAGGTTTTAGGGTTTAGGGTTTATAACACTTTAGTAAATGCTTTTAATAAACACTTAAAAAAAGTTACAAAATTCTTATTAAAATGTTATAACATGTTTGGGATTTAGGGTTTTAAGATGTTACAAAATGCTTGCTAAATTGTAATGAAATGCTTAGGGTTTAGGGTCTATAAAAAATTAGTAAATTGTTTAAATAAACACTAAAAAAGTTATAAACACTTGTTAAAATGATATAAAATACTCAGGGTTTAGGGTTTGGGTTTTTAAATGTTATAAAGCGCTTACGGTTTAGGGTTTAGGGATTAGGTTGGGGGTGTGGGTGTTAGGTTTTAGGGTATATGGTTTATAATGCTTTAATAAATTCTTTTAATGAACACTTATAAAAAAGTTAAAAAATAGTTTTTAGGGTTTATGGTTTTTTAGGGTTTAGGGTTTATGGTTTTGTAGGGTTTAGGGTTTTTTAGTGTTTATGGTTTTTTAGGGTTTTTAGGGTTTAGGGTTTTTTAGGGTTTAGGGTTTTGTGTTTAAGGTTAAGGTTTTAGGGATTATGGGTTTATGGTTTATAGCACTTCAGTTAATGGATTTAGTAAACACTTAAATAAAGGTTACAAAACACTTTTTAAAATGTTACAAAATTCTTAGGTTTTAGGGTTTGGGGTTTAAGGCTTAGGGTTTAGGGTTTAGGTTTTTGAGTTTAGGTTTTAGAGTTTATAATATCTTAGTAAATACTTTCAAGCTTTAGGCTTTAGGGTTTAGTTTTTATAGGAACTTAGTAAATGATTTTAGGGTCTATCCTTTAGGCTTTTAGCAATAGGATATAGGGTTTGGGGTTCGGGTTTTAGGGTTTAGGTTTTATAACACTTTAGTAAATTCTTTTGATAAACACTTAAATAAAAGTTTCACAACACTTTCTAAAATGTTATAAAATTCTTAGTGTTTAAGGTTTACCGTTTGGGGTTTAGGGTTTGGGATTTAGTGTTTCAGGTTTAGGGTTTAGGTTTTAGGGTTTAGGGTTTAGGATTTATGGTTTAGGATTTATAACACTAAAGTTACAAAACACTTTTTAAAATGTTGTAAAATGCTTAGGTTTTAGGTTTTAGTGTTTATAACACTTTAGTAAATGCTTTTAATAAACACCTAAATAAAATTTAGAAAACGCTTTTTAAAATGTTATACAATACATAGGGTTTAGGTTAGGGTTTCATGTGTAGTGTTTGGGGCTTGGGGTTTAGGTTTATAACACTTTAGTAAATTATTATAATAAACACCTAAATAAAAGCTACACAAAATTTTTAAAATTTTATAAAACGTTTAAGGTTTAGGGTATATGGTCTAGGGCTTGGGGTTTATGGTTTAGGGCTTAGGTTTTAGTGTTTATAACAATTTAGTAAGTTATTTTGATAAAAAATTAAGTAAAAGTTATAAAACACTTTTCGAAATGTTATAAAATACTTAGGGTTTAGGGTTTTGGGTTTTGGGTTTAGTTTCTAGGGTTTAGGGTTGAGGGTTTATAACACTTTAGAAAATGCTTTTAATAAACACTTAAATGAAAGTTCCAAAACACTTTTTAAAATGTTATAAAATGATACGTATTTATGGTTTCGGGTTCAGGGTTTAGGGTTCATGTTTTAGGATTTAGGGTTTATAAGTATTTAGTAAAATACTTAGAGTTTAGGATTTAAGGTTTAGGGTTTTAGGTTAAGGGTTTAGATTTTAGGTTTTAGTGTTTAGGGTTTATAACGCTTTATTAAATTAGTTTAATAAATACTGTAATAAAAGTTAAAAAATGATTTTTCAAATGTTATAAAATGATTATGGTTTAGGATTTAGCATTTATGGTTTGGGGTTTAGTGTTTAGGGTGGTTTAGCATTTAGGGTTTATGTTTTATAAGACTTTACTAAATGGTTTTAATGAAGGCTTAAATAAATGTTACAAAATTTTTTTTAAAATGATATTAAATGCTTATGCTTTAGTGCTTATGGTTTGGACATTGGGATTTAGGGTTTAGGTTTATAAGACCTCAGTAAATTCTTTTAATAAAGACTTAAACAAAAGATTCAAAACGATTTTTAAACTATCATAAAATGCTTAGTGTTTGGGGTTTAGGGTTTTGATTTTGGGTTTCAGGTTTATGATTTAGGGTTTAGGGTTTAGGGTTTATAACACTTAGGTAAATGTTTTAATAAACACTTAAATAAAAGTTACAAAATGGTTTTTAAAATGTTATAAAATTCTTAGGATTTAGGGTTTAGGCTTTAGGGTTTTGGGTTCGGGGTTCTGTGTTTAGAGTTTATAACACTTAAGTAAATTCTTTTAATAAACACTTAAATAAAAGTTATGGACTACTTTATAAAATATTATAAAATGCTTAGTGTTTATGGTTTAGAGTTAAGGGTTTGAGGTTAATTGTTTGGGGTTTAGGGTTTAGGGTTTTGAATTTAGGTTTTATAACACTTTCATAGAATATTTTAATAAACAATTAAATAAAACTTACGAAACATTTTTTAGAATGTTATAAAATGCTTAGAATTTACGGTTTAGGGTTTAGGGTTTGGGGTTTAGGGTTTAGAGTTTGGGGTTTAGGGTGTGGGGTTTAAGGTTTGGGGTTTAGGGTTTATGGTTGAGTTTTTAAGGTTTATAAAATGCCTAGGGTTTAGGGTTTAGGGTTTTGTGGTTTTGGGTTTAGGGTTTAAGGTTTATGTTTTAAAGTTTATAACACTTTAGTACATGCCTTTTAAGATATTAGAAAAACCTAGCATTTAGGGTTTAGGGTTTAGAGTTTAGGATTTATAAAAGTTTCGTAAATTATTTTAATAAACGCTTAAATAAATGTTTAAGTTTCTTTTTAAAATGTTAAAAAATGATTAGGATTCAAGTTCTAGGGTTTTGGGTTTTAGGGTTTCGGGTTTATCGTTTAAGGCTTATAACACTTTAGTAAATGCTTTTAATAAACACTTAAATAAAAGTTATAAAAAACTTTTTAGAATGTTGTAAAATGCTTAGGGTTCAAGTTTTAGGGTTTATAACACTTTAGTAAATGATTTTAACAAACACCTAAACAAAATTTAGACAACTCTTTTTAAAATGTTATAAAATACATACTGTTTAGTTTTTACGGTTTCATGTGTAGTGTTTGGGGCTTGGGGTTTAGATTTTATAACACTTGAGTAAATTATTTTAATAAACACTTAAATAATTCCACACAACGATTTTTATAATGTTATCAAACGATTAATGTTTAGGGTATATGGTTTAGGGTTTGGGGTTTATGTTCAGGGCTTAGGTTTTAGTGTTTATAACAATTTAGTAACTATTTTGATAAAAATTTAAATAAAAGTTATGAAACACCTTTCAAAATGTTATAAAATACTTAGGGTTTAGGGTTTATGGTTTTGGGTTTAGTTTTCAGGCTTTAGGGTTGAGTGTTTATAACACATTAGAAAATTATTTTAATAAACACTTAAATGAAAGTTAGAAAACACTTTTTAAAATGTTATAAAATAATTAGTGTTTAGGGTTTTGGGTTTAGGGTTTAGGGTTTGTGTTTTAGGATTTAGGGTTTATAAGGATTTAGTAAAATTCTTAGAGTTTAGGATTTAAGGTTTAGGGTTTAGGGTTTCACGTTAGGGGTTTAGATTTTAGGGTTTAGTTTTTAGGGTTTATAATACTTTAGTAAATTAGTTTAATCAAAATTGTAATAAAAGTTACAAAATTATTTTTCAAATGTTATAAAATGATTATTGTTTAGGGTTTAGAGCTTAGGGTTTAGGGTTTAGGGTTTATGGTTTATGGTTTATAAGACTTTACTAAAGGGTTTTATTGAAGTCTTAAATAAAAGTTACAAAATTCTTTTTAAAATGATATTAAATGCTTAGGGTTTAGTGTTTACGGTTTGGCCTTTCGAATTTAGTGTTTAGTGTTTATAAGAGCTTTGTAAATGATTTTAATAAATACTTAAATAAAAGTTACAAAACACTTTTGAGACTGTTATAAAATTCTTAGTGTTTAGGGTATACATTTTAGGGTTTATAACACTTTAGTAAATTCTTTTAATAAACACTTAAATAAAAGTTACAAAATGGTTTTTAAAATGTTATAAAATGCTGAGGATTTAGGGTTTAGGCTCTATGGTTTAGTGTTTTGGGTTTCAAGTTTAGAGTTTGGGGTTTAGGGTTTATAACACTTAAGTAAATTCTTTTAATAATCACTTAAATAAAAGTTATGGACTGCTTTATAAAATGTTATAAAATGATTAGAGTTTAGGTTTTAGGGTTTTTGGGTTTAGGGTTTTGGGTTTTGAGTTTACGGTTTAAGGCTTATAACACTTTAGTAAATGATTTTAATAAACACATAAATAAAAGTTACAAAACACTTTTTAAAATGTTGTAAAATGCTTAGGGTTTACGTTTTAGGGCTTTTAACACTTTAGTAAATGCTTTTAATAAACACCTAAATAAAATTTAGAAAACGCTTTTTAAAATGTTATAAAATACATAGGGTTTAGGTTTTAGGGTTTCAGGTGTAGTGTTTGGGGCTTAGGGTTTAGGTTTTATAACAATTTAGTAAATTATTTTAATAAACACTTAAATAAAAGCTACACAACGATTTTTAAAATGTTATATATTGATTAAGGTTTAATGTATAGTGTTTAGGGTTTGGGATTTGCGGTTCAAGGCTTAGGTTTTATTGGTTATAAAAACTTAGTAAGTGATTTTGATAAAAATTTAAATAAAGGTTACAAAAGACTTCAAAATTTTATAAAATACTTAGGGTTGAGGGTCTATAACACTTTAGAAAATGCTTTTAATAAACATTTAAATGAAAGCTACAAAACACTTTTTAAAAAGTTATAAAATGATTAGTATTTAGGGTTTGGGGTTTAATGTTTATTGCTCATGTTGTAGGATTTAAGGTTTATAAGGATTTAGTAAAATGCTTAGAGTATAGGATTTAAGGTTTAGGGTTTAGGGTTTCAGGTTAGGGGTTTAGATTTTAGGGTTTAGTCTTTAGGGTTTATAACGCTTTAGTAAATTAGTTTAATAAACACTGTAATAAAAGTTAAAAAATGATTTTTCAACTGTTATAAAATGATTATGGTTTAGGATTTAGCGTTTAGGGTTTGGGATTTAGGGTGGTTTTGCATTTAGGTTTTATGGTTTATAAGACTTTAGTAAATGGTTTTAATGAAGGCTTAAATAAAAGTTACAAAATTATTTTTAAAATGATATTAAATTCTTAGGGTATAGTGTTTACGGTTTGGCCTTTAGGATTTAGGGTTTAGGTTTTAGGTTTTATAACACTTTGGTAAATGGTTTATAACACTTAAATAAAAGTTACAAAACGATTTTTAAAATGTTATAAAATGCTTAGGATTTAGGGTTTAGGCTCTAGGTTTTAGGGTTTAGGGTTTATAGCACTTGAGTAAATGCTTTTAATAAACACTTAAATAAAAGTTATTTATTGCTTTATAAAATGTTATAAAATGCTTAGTGTTTATGATTTATAGTTAAGGGTTTGAGGTTTATTGTTTGGGGTTTAGGGTTTTGGGTTTAGGGTTTTTCACATAGGTTTTATAACACTTTCATAAAAGATTTTAATAAACACTTAAATAAAATTTTCAAAACACATTTTAAAATGTTATAAAATGCTTAGCATTTACGGTTTAAGGTTTATGGTTTGGGGTTTAGGGTTTAGGGTTTAAGGTTTAGGTTTTAAAGTCTATAACACTTTAGTACATGATTTTAGTAAACACTTAAACAAAAGTTTCAAAACACTTTTTAAAATGTTATAAAATGATTAGGGTATAGGGTTTAGGCTATAGGGTTCAGGGTTTAGGGTTTACAGTTTAGGATTTAGGGTTAGGGGTTTATGGTTTAGAGTTTAGGGTTCAAGGTTTATAGAACTTTAGTAGATGTTTTTAGTAAAAACGTAAATAAAAGTTACAAAACATTTTTAAAATTGTTATAAAATGCTTAGGTTTTAATTTTTAATATTTTTTCTTAAAGGCTTAGGGTTCATGGTTTTGGGTTTATAACACCTTAGTAATCCTTTTAATAAACACTTAAATAAAAGTTACAAAACACTTTTTAAAATGTTATAAAATGCTTAGGGTTTAGTGTTTAGGATTTGGGGTTTAGGGTTTATGGTTTAGGGTTTGGGGTTTAGGGTTAAGGGTTTAGGGTTTACGGTGTAGCGATGAACCACCCCAACTTAAGGGGGTATCCTCTGCTACATATTACACATAATGCATTCATCATGTTGAGCCTCGAGGAGTTGTGAAGAAAAATAAATAAAAGGAAAAAGGTTTATGAAGAAGGGTGGAAAAACAAAGGTCGGGGTATCTCATGTACCACAATTTTCTCCCTCCTACACTCACATACCCAGGTGTGCTTTTCCATTATTATAGATACTGGTAAAATTCATAAGGTTTATGGTTTAGGGATTAGGGTTTAGGGTTTAGGGTTTAGGATTTAGGGTTTATAAATTTTTAGTAAATTCTTTGAATAAGCACTTAGATAAAAGCTACAAATAATTTTTAAAATGTTATAAAATTCTTAGGCTTTAGCATTTAAGGTTGAGGGTTTATAATATTTTAGTAAATGTTTTTAATATACTCTTAAATAAAAGGTACAAAAAACTCTTCAAAATGTTATAAATTAATTAGGTTTTAGGTTTTAGGGTTTAGGTTTAAGGATTAGTGTTTAAAGTTTTTAACACTTTAGTAAATTCTTTTAACAAACATGTAAAAAAAGTTATAGAAAACTATTTAAAATGTTATGAAATGCTTAAGGTTTAGGTTTTAGGGTATAAGGTATAGGGTTTAGGGTTTATAAGACTTTACTAACTTCTTATAATAAACTTTTAAATAAAAGTTAAAAAAAACTTTTTTAAATGTTCTAAATTGATTAGGGTTTAAGGTTAAGAGTCTAGGGTTCATAAGACTGAAGTAAATCCTGTTAATAAACACTTAGTAAAAGTTAGAAATTTTTTCTAAGATGTTATGAAATGCTTAGGGTTTAGGGTTTAGAGTTTATGGTTTGGGGTTTGGTGTTTAGGGTCTAGGATTAAGGGTTTATAACACTTTAGTAAATGATTTTAATAAACACTTAAATAGAAGTTACAATATGTTTTTTAAAATCTTATGAAATTATTAGGGTTTAGTGTTTAGGGTTTAGGGTTTACAATTTAAGGTTTCAGTTTTACAGTTTAGGGTTTAGGGTTTAGGGCTTGCGGTTTACAGTGTACGGTTGAAGGTTTATAACACTTTACTAAATTATTTTAATAAAAACTTAAATAAAAATTACAAAATAGTTTTTAAAATGTTATAAAATGCTTAGGGTTTAGGTTTTAATTTTCATGGTTTAGGGTTTAAGGTTTAAGATTTAGGGTTTAGGGTTTATTATTTAGGGTTTTCGGTTTGGGGTTTAGAGGTTAGGGTTTAGGGTTTATAAGAATTTAGTAAGTTCTTTTAATAAACACTTAAATAAAAGATTCAAAATACTTTTTAAAATGTTATAAAATGATTAGGCTTTAGTCTTTAGGGTTAGGGACTTAGGGTTTAGGGTTTAGGGTTTAAATTTTGGGGTTTCATATGAAAACTTAGAAAATGGAAATGAGACAATTGAATACTTAAAAGTCGGTTGTTCTCTGAAAATTAATCTCACTACCATGACATTAGGGCTAGTGAAATAAAGATCTCATTTTAAACCAAATGAGAAGGGGGAAATGGCTACCATAAATCCCTGTCCTTGAAAATTGGGGTAAATGGAAATTAGTAGCTTGATCTATTTTATTTTCTATAGACCTCCCTTGAAATAAGGCTATGCTAACCTCTATACCAAATTTAATAATAAAATAATTTTGGGGCTACTATTAATAATGCACCATGATAAAAAAAGGTATTTCAATCAAAATTTCAAACCTTTAAATTTTGTCCAAGGGGTAAATTTACCACTAAAATTTTCCACTAAGTTTTTTTTTTTTTTGAATATGCATGAAAAGAATATTACTATAGATAATCACACTATAACTTGTAATAAAGTTATAATTTAGTTAATTTCTATGTATTTTTAATTTATATGGCTTCCCTAGTTTGTTAATTTAATGTTAATATTTTCTTTTAACTTAAATTGAAAACAAATTCCAAAAAGGATATGCCTATAATTATGTTAATCAGAAGAATAGATCTTCCATAGTTATAATTTAATTATGAAGTTGATGGAATATATTTCAACTCGATGGAATATGTTGGAAGATTCATAGTAATATTTTAATCTTTAAAAATGCTTCAAATTCTTGGCCAAGGTATCAGATTTAAATGTTAAAGAAATTTCATGTACTTGAATGACTATATTTGTGCATGAAGGAAATATTCCTAAATGTATTAGTTATCATTTGATAGTACGATATTATATCTGTGAAGAGATATGTTCTTGATTCATGAGACTGTAGGTTCCATTTCCAACAGTGGAGAAGAGAGTGACAATTTAATATTTTAATTTAAAACATGAATCTTAAATTAAATTGCTTATTTGCACCTCCAACTCCATCACCTCCTACTCCTCCTCCTCCTCCACCTCCGCCTCCACCTTCACCTCATCCACCTCAACCTCCACCTCCTCCTCCTCCTCCTCCTTGTCCACATCCACCTCCTCCTCTCCTCGACCTCCACCTCCACCATCTTCTCTTCATCCTCATCCTCCACCACCTCCACCTCCTCCTCCTCCACCACCTTCACAACCACAACCTCGACCTACTTCTCCACCTCCACCTCCACCTCCCCCTCCTCCTCTTTTTCCTCTTCCCCCACCTCCACCACCACCTCCTCCACCACCTTCGCCTATGCCTCTCCCTCTGCCTCCGCAGTCACCTCTTACACAACTAGCTCATCCTCTTCATCCACTTCCATCACCACTTCCTCTACATCTACCTCCACCTCCACCTCCACATCCACCACCACCTCCACTACCTCCTTCTAAACCCCCTCCTCCTCCTCCTCCTCCTCATCCTAATTCACCTCAACCTCCACCTCCACCTTCACCTCCTCCTCCTCATCCTAATTCACCTCAACCTCCACCTCCACCTTCACCTCCTCCTCCACCTCCAACTCCTCCTCCTCCTTCTCCACCACTTCCATCTACTTCTCCTCCTCCACCCCCACCACCGCCACCTATATCTCGACCACCTCCTACTCCACCACTGCCACGTATATCACAATCACCACCTACTCCACCACCTAAACCTCCACCTCCTCCTCCTCCTAATCCACCTCAACCTGCACCTCCTCCTCCACCTCCAACTCCACATCCACTTCCTCCTCCTCCTCCTACTGCACCTCCTTCTCCACCACCTCCATCTTCACCTCCTCTTCCACCTCCTCTACCACCACCTATATCTTCACCACCCCACCACCACCTCCACCTCCACCACCTCAACCTCCACCCTCTTGTCGACCTCCTCCTCCTCTTCTCCACCTCCACCTCCTCCACCTATCATTCCTCTTCCTACACCACCTTCCCCTCCCGCTCTGCCTCCTCCTCCACCACCACCTCCCCCTCCACTTTCACCTCCTGCACCTTTTCTTCCAGCTACACATTCACCCCCACTACGTCCACCTCCACCTCCTCCTCCACCATATCCACCTAAACCACCTCCTTCTCTACCACCTCCACCTACATCTCCTCCACCACCTCGACCTCCCGCTCTGCCTCCTCTTCCAGCTCTGCCTCCGCCTCCACCACCACCTCCCCCTCTCGCTCTGCCTCCTCCTCCACCACAACCTCCAACTCAACTTTTACCTCCTCCACCTCTTCTTTGAGCTACACATTCACCTCCACCACCTCCACCTCCTCCTCCACCACCTCCACGCCCACAACATCCACCCCATCCTCCTCCAACTCCAACTTCACCTCCTCCACCGCCACCTTCTCCTCCTTCTCCTCCACCACCACCTTCTCCTCCTCCACCTCCACCCACGCGTCTTCCTTCACCGCCTCCTCCACCACCTCTTCCTCCACCTCCAAATCTACCTCCTCCACCACCTCTTCCGCCTCCTCATCCTCCCCATTCTCCTCCTCCACCTACAACTCCTCTTCCTCCATGTCCACCTCCTTCTTCTCCACCTCCTCCACTTCCATCTCCACCTCCTGCTTAACCACTACCAACCCCTCCTCCTCCTCCTCCTCCTCCTCCTCGACCACCTCCTCCTCCACCATATCCTCTACCTCCACCACAACCTCCACAACCAACTCCTCCTCCTCCTCCTCCACCATCTCAATCTCCACCACCTCTACATCGTCCTCCATGACTTCCTCCTACTCCAGCTCATCTTCCTCCACCTCTACCTCCACAACCACCTCCACCTCTGCTTCTGCCTCCCCCTCCACCTCCACCTCCATCTCCTCCTCCTCCTCCTCCTTCTCCACCACCTCCACCTCCTCCTCCTTCTCCTCCTCCTCTTCCACCACCACCACCACCACCACTAACCCCGCCTCCTCCACCTCCACCCTCGCCTCCTCCTCCTCCACCACCTCCACCCAGGCCTCCTCCTCCTCCACCACCTCCATATCCTTGTTCTCCTCCTCCATCTCCAACTCCTCCACCTCCTGTGCCTCCTCCTCCACCACCTGTATCTTCGCCTCCTCCTCCATCACCTTAACCTCCACCACCTCCTCCACCTCCACCTCCACCTCCTCCTCCACCACCTCCACCTCCACATCCACCTCCACCTCCCTCGCCTCGTCAAAAAACCAAAAAAAAAAAAAAAATTGCATATCATTTCATTCTCTTTATTTATAATACTTATTGATTCATATATCAATATATACATGATAATATAACAAATAATAATATAAAAAAGTTCAATATAAATTTGTAATTATTAGAACAACAATTTAATTTAAAAAAATTGTAAAATTTATATAAATAGTATCAAAAACTGTTGATAAAAATGGCACCCGACTCAATATTTATTCTTAATATCGAGAAAATTTTAAAATCAATAAATTAATTATATAAAATTTTAAAAAAATAAAATAAACAAAAAACACAATTACCGTAGATAAAAATCATGGAAATCCCCCAGTAACATACAAATGCAAAACACAAAGAAACTTCATAAAACCTACACTTGTCATAAGTGCGTTCCATCGTACCTAGTGGAGGTTATTGTTATGTTATGTGTTCTATTTTCCTCCTGAATGCCCCTCCGGCTTGAGCTAACAGTCGTTTGCAACATATGGAGCATTATTTTCCTGACAGTATATATATAATAGTAATTTAGTTTCTTGATAATCACTCCATTGATTGGAAATAAGAAATTACAAACCCTAAGAACATCAAGAAATTTTAAAACACAGAAGCTTGATAACAAGAAGATCAAATATTACCTATTTGGGCCGGAGATAGACATAGTCGCAACTATGAAAACCTGTATAGACATAGTCGCAACTATGAAAACCTGTATGGATTCATGAAGTGATTTCACAGCTTTCATGGGATCTTCCTCTCCCGTAGACTTCATAAAAATCTTCAATAATTGCTTGGGAGAAATGCAGGAGCCCGTGCAATCTTTTTATGATAAAATCCATTCGCATGATTACATCCTTGGCAGATATGTTTAGACACAGGTGATCTCTCCCATATTTATTCATGTTGCCAGCGATTTTCATGGGTCACCATATGTCGAACATGGGATTGCGCGAGTATAACCACTCTCCGCATTTGCAGAAACCACAGGCTCCCAAGATACAAAAGCAACAACATTTTGTATCGAACATACGACCTTCAAATATTCAGCCTAATGCTCACCCGACAAAGATACATAGGAGCGTGGATCGAACACACAACCTTCATATATTCAGTCTGACAATACATAGGCGACAACATTGTGGATTGATTTGGGCACATCTTGAAACAATGGGGAGAGATTTCTATTTTAAAATCAGCCTTGAACAATGAGGAAATAGATCGAATTCCTCCATCATCTCTTAACTAAATGCTCAGGTTGAAGAGATTCCCATTGTGAAATCCAACGAAACAGATACAACAGCGGAAAAAAGAAAAAAGTTACCAAAATTTAGAAAGTTACCTAAATTGGGAAAATGGAATATTAATTACATTTTTGAAAGCTTCACAAAAAAAACGTTAAATTAAAAAAAAAAAACAAACCAAAATACTTAATTTATAAATTTTAAAAAACGGAAAATTAAAAATTAAAAGGTAATTTAAAAAAATATATTTAATTGTTTTTTAGATACAAGATTGGCAATTTCAGGGTTAGAATGAACGAAGTATTGATGAAAAAAAATATATATATAAAAATAAAATTTATTTGTTTTAAAGTAAAAAATTGGCAGTTTCAAAGTAAAACATAAAATATAGAACCCATTTCTACATAAATTGTAGCTTGAAATTCAGATATAGTAACTTTTTTATAACCAATAATTTACAACATAACTTAAATGTGGAAGAACAATAAATTCAATAAAATGTACTTCACATATAACCCTATAAACTTGTTGTTCATACACGAGTATTTAAAATTTTCTTTTTGACATCCTTATATTTTGGAGTATTTTGTCACCGGAGATACCTCGTTCTCTATCTTTAAGCTGAATATGATGACCAAATTTATCAAGTAAAAGGGTTTAGTTGGTACCAATCAGTGAAACTTTGAATAGAATATTAAAGGGAACATAAATAACTTTTCTACTTCAAATTATATTCTTGTTTCAATAAGCTTAACATGGGCAAACTAATCTCCAAAATTTGTTGTTCTCAAACATTACTATGGAGGTGTGAATCACTTATTTTTTCTTTCTAATCTAGAAATGAATAATTCATGGAAAATTTTAGGGGCTAATCTTCGCCCAGTGGGCTAATTTTCCATGATTTTTCCACAAAATGATTCGCCAATTTCCAATTTTTATAAAAGACAATTCGCCCAGATTTTAGAATATAAAATTATTTTACCTTAAAAATCGCCAAAATTATATAGAGGCTACATATATAATCATTATAAATTTGAATAATTTTACAAATATATCAATAAACATTTTATAGTTTGCATATTAGGGATTAGTGAGATTCGCCAATGTTTGAAACTTCAAGAAAATTTTCCATCCTTAAAATTTTCCTTGGAAATGATTACTTATCTTCAATTTATTCCTAGACATGTCCATATTGAAACAATCCTTGCAATTATCATTATCTTCCTTACTAAAATCCTAATTTAAATTATTAGAGAAAGTCTATTATTACATGGTCTATTAACAAAATATAAAATGGTGTGCATAAAATTTTTATCCATGATATTCTCTATACATATAGAATAATTCATAAAATATTATAATAATTATCTACACTAATTAATAATATTATAAAAAATTATATATTTGGAGTTGTTTACAACTAGGATTAAGACTTCACATCAATGCTAAAAATATTTTACAATAATAATAAATAAATAATATTTTTGTTTTTATTAATTATCCATAAGATTATAAGAATAAATTATATTAGTTAATATAAATATAGAATATATCATTTTGTATTTAGCCTAATCTAATTTATAATTTAATATTATTGTATTATGAATCACCCTTCACAATGGAAAGAAATATTGACAAAATAGAATATTTCTGAGAGACTATCATGAAAAATAAAACACTAAATATAAATAATATTATTTCTAATAGAATAAATATTATTTGAAAATTGTTTGAAAAAAAGGTACAGTCTTACTTATAGAGGTGTTGGCTTTTTAATTAGGATCCATCAATACAATTTCAAGAAATACTGTGATCTTTCATTGTTTCAAATTAGCTAGAAAAATTAATTGAAAAAGTCATTTTTCTATTAGTTAGACTACGTGGAAAAAAAACTTTACTATCAAATTTTCAAAAATATTTGGTTTATATGTTTTCAATTTTTTATAACTTGAGTGATAATGCTAATTTAATATTCAATCCGTACGTACTTGGACATGATAAAATAGAGTAGAAATAAATGTTATATGTTATTGTCTATATTCCTTTCCATTATGCTCTTTATAAACACCATCATGCATGCACATTACCATTTTTTGTAGTGACTAACTCAGAGAAATGGATTCCATGGAATGATTTTTAGTTATGATGATACACCATCAATGGAGAAGGATTTTCTTTATGATATAGCATGGATGAGTAGGAATTTTACCTTATATTTCATAGTTCTAGCTATATATATATATATATATATATATATATATATATATATATATATATAGATAGATAGATATATAGCATGGATCTAGGTTACAAATTTTGGCAAGAGAGGGAATGTTTAGGTGACAAAAGGAGCATGTGGTCAAGTAGTTTAACCACCCAATCTAGTCATCCATTTGTAAGTGGTAGATCAAGCTTCTTGAGGCCTAAGAAAATAGATCTTTTAATATATTTGATTTGAAAATTTATGATCTTGATCTAGCGTTTAAGTTATCCAAGCACGATTGAGGTCTTTAAATACACATTTCCAGTACCTCTTATGCAATTTTTTTTGCACCAACCTTTTGTACCCTAGTGAAATTATGGAAAAATTTATCCTTAGTTGTTTGATTGACGGAGGAATATTCTATCCAATGGCATATGATTTTGAAATCTTCTAATTCATATGATATTTTCATATATTTTTCTCTTAAACATAATGCCTCATTTCTTGACAAATTTAAAGAGGCCGGATGAAAAAACAATAACAAAAAAAAAATTCAAAAATTACCACTATCTTAGTTTACTATTCATGTAATAGTTGAAAAAAAACTTATGGGAATACATGTGTCTGCAAAATCCAATTGAAATATTTCTTCATAAACATAAAAAAATAATAATAAATATATTTTTCATAAAAAAAAAAAATTTGATATGAAAAACATAGTTTTGTCATGGTAGATCATGCTTATATATATATATATATATATATATATATATATATATATATATATATATATATATATATATAATATGATTTTTTTAATATTAGTTTTTTTTGTTTTGTTTCTCTTTTCATTTTGTCTAATAAATTCTAAGTTAAATCTTGAGGTTGTGTATTGAGATAAAAGGCATCCTTAGAAAAATAATTTAAAGGATACAAATAAAAATATGTATGAATCCATTATACACATATTAATGTTTCACCAACCTTGTTATTCACTAAAAGCCCCCTTTGAATGAATGTGAGATATGTAAGACACCTTCCAAGTGACTTGGAAGAGAATGATATTACAATATAAAAATATATTTTTTATGGTTATTGACAAATTAATAAATATATTTTAGGAAAAACATTAAAATATATGGAAATCTAATAAAATGGATATACACTCAATGTGAAAGGTAATACTTTGCATTAAGGGAATACACATTGTTTAGGATAGGTAACACCTACATCTCCTCCTATTGCGACTCTTCTACTAAAAATGTTCATATTTTTATTATATATGTAAAATTACAAATTCCTTAGTTCTCCTTATGATCAAAAGAAGCCATGAACATGAAATAAACTTGGACATGCATAAAAACTTTAACGAAATAAAAGATGCATCCACTATTTCTTTCACTAAATTGTAATATAATTACATTTATGCATTCTAAATTGTATTTTATCATTTCAAATAAAAAATATCATGAAATGTACAGACCCTTCTCATTGAGCATTTTCATCAATGCTATGTCAGAAAGGTTCAAAACATGCAAACATTAAATGACCCACAACTTTATTCCTTGTTAGTTATTCCCCATATGTTAGTTTTATTCAACAATGTATCATGTTATTATTCTCAATGGGAAAGGTAATAATTTTCGTTAACAAGGAGATAATTGTTCAACAATACACATTGTTTAGGATAGGTAACACCTACATCACCTCCTATTGCAACTCTTCTATGAAAAATGATCATATTTTTATTATATATGTACAATGAAAAATTCCTTAGTTCTCCTTTTGATCAAAAGAATCCATCTATGTGAAATAAACTTGGACATGCACAAAAAAATTTAACGAAATAAAAGAAGCATCAAATTTTTATTTCCCTAAATTGTAATATAATTACATTTATACATCCTAAATTGTATTTCATCATATCAAAGAAAAAATATCATGAAATGTACACACCCTTCGCATTGAGGATTTTCATCAGTACTATGTCACAAAGGTTGACAACATGCAAACATTAAATAACCCACAACTTTATTCCCTGTTAGTTATTCTCCATATGTTAGTTTTATTCAACAATGTCTCATGTTCTTCTTCTCTTTTACTCACTTAATTATTTTATATATTTTCCACAACTGTAACTAAAGTCATGCTTTTAAAATTTATAAACCTTGGCTAATATTAGTACTCCCTAATATGCATTACGTGAAAAATTTAATGATATATTCGTACAATTATTGAGAGTTTCAATGATTTTTAAGTTAAAAGAATTTTAAAGTATAAACATTGAGCAAATAAATTTAAAAAATGCAAAAATTGACAACTATTTTTTGTTTTTAATTTTATTTTCAAAACCATGGAATACTAGCCCACTCTCAATATTAGCCCCAAAAAATTACTCTACTACTTGGAAAACTATCGACCTTATTTACATTGGAATATTATTTGTTCTACCCAGAGCTCATAGGCTATCCTACTCATAGAATATCCATCAATATTCTCTCATCTTTTTCTCTACTTAGTCATGCCCCTTCCTCTTCATGGGTGATTTAATTGTCAAAGAATGACAACTCAACGTGTTTCTATTGTTATACCTAACTACTTTAAGCATTATATATGTTAATTGAGTACCCTACTAAATATATGTGGGATTTTCCACTTCCTTATTTGTATGGGTCTATAGCTATGCATAATCATTTCTAACTTCTTCTTTGTATCCTATTATTGTCAAGATAGATTTCTCCTTGTTCACATTCACTAGCAATCTAATAAATCTATTGTTCCTTGTTCACATTCGCTAGGAAGGCCCCTTTATTCATGTAGAAAGGTTGGACATATATATTTTGATTTTTGTGGTTGTAAGGATTTTCCATATGCTAATGAAATTAAATGTACGAAGAATTATGTTGATGATTACAATGGAATGTGTTGGCTGTACTTATTGAAAATTAAATCTCAAGCTTTCAAAACTTTTAAGGATTTTCACATATGGATTGGATATGAAGCCTAATCACATATTGGATCTCTTCATGCTATTAATAAAAGATAACATACTCTAATGAATATGAAATAAATCTCCCCAAGCATGGGATTCAACATTAGAGCATACTTCCATGCAATTCTCAACAAAACTATGTAGTTGAAATAATGAACCTTACTATATTGAATATAGTTCGTTCACTGAAGTTTTTCAAAAACATAACATTGATGTTTTGGGTTGATGCAATTTTGTTTGCAATGTATGTGAAAAACATATGTTCATCTCACACTCTTAGAAAAAGACTCCTTGTAAAATGTGGTATGGATGCAATACTTCGGTAAGCCATCACAAGGTATTTGGTTCCTCTAAATTAACTCATCTTTGTTGTAGTATAGCCATTCTTGCATATTTCATATTACTGTAAGTTTGGACTTCTAACTTTGTGGTTGTGATGTATCATAGGTTGGTTATTGTTCCCTCATTGGATTTAAGCATAATTTATATTTTTCTCAATGATTTCAAAATGAACTGCCCTTCATACATGGATTTCCTTCCAATATTGTACAATCTTTCCATAATTTTCATTCTATGATCTGACCATAAATCGATTCTCATCTCGATATAATTTTTTTTTTTACAATCATATATGTAAAATACTATTGTTATTCTCTTTACTACAGAGCATTAGATTGAAGGATGTCATCTATATTACTAAGGCTAGGCTCTACTTATCTCAAAACCCTCTATGGCGTTAGTTTGACTAACTTATTTAAAGTGATTCCAATCCAAGCTAAGACATTCCTTTCTTGTGTGTAGGTTTGTCTACAACCAACTTGGGTTATCTTGCAACATTCTCTTGGGGTTAAAATTAGTGCAAGTTTTTTCACCTATGGTTTGACCTTCAATTACTTATCCAACGCTTCCTCTTTATAGGGTTTCAATGTCAATTGTGATTTTCACATGATGTTGGCCACAAGGAAATCTCATGTTGCTTGACTGTAAAGAAAACCCATATCTAACTAGGAATTTTCCCAAAAGCCCTCACACTCAAAACAAGCCATGTATATCGATTTCAATTAATGGGGTTTACCTTCTCTTTGTTAACAAAAATATTTAATTATGAGAAAATAGTTGTTGCCGCCTTATAGCTCCAACAATGTAAAACTTTTTTTTTATTTGTAAGAATAATTTATACAATATATTTACTTGTTACTGTATGTACCATCAATAGTTTAAAATATTATAATATTTGTTCTATTTATATTTTATGAGTATACATTAGATATTTGTGTCATGTCTATATATTTTCTTTTGCATAATGATTATATATAGTTTACTATTATTATCATCTTATTTGAAGAAGAGAATACAAAAATTAGGAAAGAGGTATTCTAATTCCTTGTCATCGGAGTTTGCGAAGGTTTTCCATTAGGCCCTAGTATTACTTTACCCAAGACTGCTTGTTCCATGGCCAATTGATATGATTCCAGTCCTTTGGCCTATAACAATCTAAACTAGATATACATTTATTTTTCTACAAGTTAAACTATGTAGCTTGAGCTATTTTATTTTTTGTAGATCTCCCTTGAAATAAGGCTATGCTAACCTCTATACCAAATTTTCTAATAAAATAATTTTGTGGCTACTATTAATAATGCACTATGATACAAAAAAGTATTCCATTCAAAATTTGAAACCATTAAATTTTGTCCAAGGGGTAAATTTCACCACTAAAAGTTTCCACTAAGATTAATTTTTTTGAAATATGCATGCAAAAAAATATTACTATAGGTAATAACAATATAAATTGTAATAAAGTTATAATTTAGTTAATTTCTATGTATTTTTAATTTATATGGCTTCCCTAGTTTGTTAATCTAATGTTAATCTTTTCTTTTAACCTAAATTGAAGACAAATTCCAAAATATATATGCCTATAATTATGCTAATTAGAAGAATAGATCTTCCATAGTTATACTTTAATTATTAAGTTGATGGAATATATTACAACTCGATGGAACATGTTGGAACATTCATTGTATATTTTAATCTTTAAAAATTATTCAAATTCTTGGCCAAGGTATCAGATTTAAACGTTAAAGGAATTTCATGTACTTCGATGACTATATTTGTGCATGGAGGAAATCTTCCTAAATGTATTACTTATCATTTAATAGTAGGATATCATGTATGTGAAGAGATATCTTCTTGATTCATGAGACTGTAGCTTTAATTTCCAACAGTGGAGAAGAGAGTGACAATTTAATATTTTAATTTAAGGCATGAATATGAAATTAAATTGCTTATCTCCACCTCCAAATCCATCACCCTCCACCTTCACCTTCACCTCCTCCACCTCAAACTCCACCTCCACCTCCTCCTCGTCCTCCTCCTCCTCCTCCTCCACCACCTCAACATCCACCACCACCTCCACCTCCCCCTCCGCCTCCCTCTCCTCCTCTTTCTCCTCCTCCACCTCCACCTCCTCTTCCCCCACCTCCACCCCCACCTCCTCCACCACCTTCACCTATGCCTCTTCCTCCACCTCCTACACCACCACTTCCTCTACATCTACCTCCAACTACACCTTCATCTCCTCCACCTCATCCTCCACCTCCACCTCTGCATCCACCACCACATCCACTACCTCCTTCTCAACGCCCTCCTCCTCCTCCACTTGCGCCACCTGATGAGCCCCAAATTTTGGTAACAAATTGGGCTCATTTGGCCTACTTACCTTGCTCAACCCTTCCTTTTTTATCACTTATGCATCTTTTCTTAGTATATTCGTGTTATTTCTAGGAAGAAGGGTAGGCATTATGTCTATGTGGCTAATACATGATGATTTCAGGTTTTTTTTGGCATTAAAGGGATCAAAGACCACGCAAATGGAGACAAGGAGACAGCCAAGGTGGTATTGCGAGTTTATAGGGAGGTTTTCCACAGCTTTGAATGACCTCCCTCGTGATCTCCACCCCAACTCCAAGCTCCAACAGCTATCACCACCGAGCTAGAAGGCAGCCAACGGATTCTACAGGAACATCAGTTTATGTTTAGTTGGACAACCAAGCTCCACTAATTGAGGAGGCCAACTTGGCCCGCATCATGTATAAATATTAAGGTTGTAGCCTTCGATGAGACTCTTGAACTTTTGATATAGATTTTGGATTAGGAGTTGTAGCTCTATTTTTGCTCTTTGTAAGCCAATTTTGGCATGTTGTTAGACACATGATCATGATATTTTAATAAAGGAAGTCAAATTTGGATTCGATTCTGAGTTCTTAGGGGAGCTATAGCTCTCAGGTTAGGGCCCAACCCGAGAGCAATAGACCTCCTTTCATTTGTATTGTTACTTGTTTTTTTGTCATTGCATTTCTTTCCTTTACTTGCACTTGAAAAATACAGTTTGTTGAGTTGACTGTTTCGGTTTGGTTATGTAGGTTAGTTTCATGAATGCAGTTGTTTCATTAGTTCAGAATTAGCACAGGGGGATTGAAGTAAGTTCAGTTCAAAAAGGTTGAATGCATGCTCACTTTCACCTCTGTTTGGGGACCGGAAGTATAGACCGTGCCAACTGCCAAAAAACATTGTTTTAACATATGCATGCAAGTATTGATGTAATGTTTTCGATTGAAGAATTGTTCATGCGATTATATCTTGAATAATGACTCTTTGGTTCAACATCATGCACGAATTCCTTTCAACTTACGTTGTTGTTCTTTGATTCCTAATAAAACAGTTAGAATAGGTTGGTGAACTTTTTTTTACATGCAAGATAAGGGTGATTTGTTTCATTTACACTGCGCAGCACCACTTCATCATGTTCTTATCTTTCTGAACTGTGCCTAAGCCACCTAGTCATCCTCTGTTCAGCTCATTTTCCTTTCAACCCTTCTATTATCCACGTTGCTCAATCTTTTTGACCTTTCATTGCCTCTACCCTTCTATCGACCAACCAGCTCTATCCACTCTCTTTCCACCTCATCTCTCTGTCCATAGGCCATCTCAAGCTCCTCTTTCATCTTGCCCATCCATCCATACAGCTCCTTCGCTCCTCCATTACCCAAAACTCCTACTGTACGATATCCTGTAGAAGTTAGCAGACTTCCTGTAGAAATCCCGAGTTTCCTGTAGGATCCCCTGCAGACATCCTGTAGAAGCCTGCAACCACGGTTGCCAAGCACCTGAACATTGTGGACTTCTATGGAATGATGTGATGGATCCCCTGGAAACTCTCAGAGCCCTCCTGACCTTTCCCAAGCCTTCCTCCCTTTGAACTACCCCTGCACAGTCAAGACCTAGTAAGAAGAACAATCACAATAACTCCACCCACTTGAGCAAAAATACAAAAATGTGTTATCTTCAATGAAAGTAGTTTAAATTCATGCATCCCATCTCACTAGAAGTAATGGCATCATTTCTAGAAGTTGAATTCCCACCATTGCATCATAAAGATTAAGCTAGTCAGATTAGGGTTTACTAGGGTTTCCATGTTTGGTTGGCTTTCATTTCATTCTTGCAAAGTAGGTTAATTTCCTTTGAGATAACCTTCGCCCATCATTTAGAAAGCTTCTTCTGAGAACATATAGAAGTTGGCTTGAGCCCTAGCGGACTTGTGCCAGCTGACCAAGTGACAGTTGCGACAAGAGCTAGTACTTGTGCATACAGCATCGTCGCTTCCAAGTTTGTTATGAACTACCGGGTTGATAAAATTAGAGATAGGAAACTTCAGGAGTTGTAGAATTATTGCTACAATACTGGAGCCCACAATCTTTTTGGCGCCGTTGTTGGGGAAGCGTCAGAGTATTAGTAATTGTTGCTTTTCTTCTATTTTCCACTACAATCTTCTGCCAAATAGTTTATTTCATTTCCATTCTGCAAAAGTAGCATAGACATTTCCTGCTTTCATAGATTAGCATTTCAATTCCGCAATTTCAATTTTGCAAGCATATATTAGCCTTTCAATTCTGCAAGCGTAGACTAGCATTTCCATTCCTGCAATTTCATTTGAGCAAAATAGATTAGTCCTTTCCTGCTTTCATTTCAATTCTGCATTTTTATTTCAGCAAGATAGTTAGTTGTAGATCAATCTGTTTCAGTTTTGAAGGTACCAAAAGAAAAAAAAAACAAAAGCAATCAAAAAGTCTTTCCATTTCATGCCTCGTAGGAACCGAGATAAAACAGGCAAATTCCTACCCAACACCCCCACCACATCACTGAGTCACCCTTCTCTCTTCTTAGGTGACAGTGATCCAGAAGAACCTATAGGTGAACCTCCTGAGATATACGAAGATCGTATAGTAGAAGAAGAATTAGAGACCATCCCATCTGAAGATATGGCTGACAATAGAAGAGAATATGAGAGAATAGAAGGTGCCTTCCCCATCCGAGAGACCAATGGAGATATGAAAATGAAAAACATTAGTCCCTCTGCTCTACCTCACTTCCATGGACTGACTACTGAAGATCCTGATACCTTCCTGTTTGAGTTTGTTGTCCTTTGTAGAACCTATGACTATACTGAAGATGAGCAGAAGTTGAAACTCTTCCCTTCCACTCTTAAGGATGCAGCATTACGCTGGTTCATGGGCTTACCTGGGAATAGTATCACCACTTGGGCTCAGATGCAACAAGCTTTCAATACCAAGTACCGGGACTACTGTAGGTCCAAGGAAACCAAGGGAGAAATCTTTCGGATGACCATGGGAAATGATGAGTCCTTAGAGGATTATGAGGAGAGGTTCCAACTTAGCTATAAGCGGGCCAGGTGCGCACTTGACCCTGAATCCCTCAAGTTGGTCCTGCTCCAAGGAGTCCCAGAAGACCTTTTAGATACCCTTCACATGTTAGCTAGGGGAGATATTTACCAGCTACCTTATGAGGACATCAAGACTGTGTTCAGAAACCACTCTAGGGCAGCCTGAAAATGAGGTAGAGGCAACCCTCTCTCAGCTGGTATTCCTTTCTCCAAGCATGAGTTTGCAAATCAATTAGAAGATCTTAAGAGTGAGGTGAGGCAGACCATCGCCATGCAACTGGACACATTCAGGATCCAACAGAAGAAGGAAGAAGCTGAGAGGGCTTTGGCTATCTTCTGCCCTAGATATACAAGGAGACACCCTAAGAACGAATGCCCATTGGATTCGGTTGAAGTGTGCTTCGTTTGTTAGGAGGACCATCCCACAAATCAATGTCCAACCTTACCTGGGTTTAAAGCTATGTACCAAGGGACATAAGCTCCCACTGAACCTCTCTATTACCTCAACGAAAGGAGGCCACAAGGACCTAGACCTTACCAGTAGGGGATGCAAGGGGCACCTCAAGCTTATTACAGCCCCAACCAATCGACTCCTATGCCTTCCTAGGGTCCCCCTGCTCATCCTTCCTGGTCTATGCCTCCTCCATGGTCTTATCCACCTCAGTACCCTACTCAACCTACTACTCATTCATATCATTCACATGCCCAGCCACAGCCTCAGTGGAATGCACCTCAGTCGGGGTGGAGGTCCCAGTACAACACTCCTCCCGCCATTTTGCCTCCACCACCAGTTCAACCTCAGCCATTACCTCCTGCTCCTCCAAGGCAACCTCAAATGCCTACTCAACCGAACCCGAACCCCAACAATAGACAGGCCCAGCAGGTATACACTAGGGAAACATCATGTCCTACCTATGCTGTGGAGATCCAGGAGATCAATCTTCGATCTGGAAAGACTCTTCCAGATCGCCAACCCCCTCCCCCAGAGGACAAGGATGATAAATAGGAAAGTGAACCAAAGGCTATTCCACCCTTTCCTGAGAGACTAACAGCCACAACACAACCCAACCCAGAGGAGGATGAGCTTCTGGGAGAGCTCAAGCAGTTGTGTGTGAAAATACCACTTCTCCAAGCCATCAAGGATGTGCCAATATACAACAAACTGGTTAAGGAAAAGTGTTTTAAACACCCAGACAGGCGAAAGAGAGATGCTTCAACCATCAATGTCTTAGGTCAACTGTCTGACCTTATGTTAGGACAAGTCATTTGCCCAAAGTACCTAGATCCTGGGAGTCCTATAGTAGATGTCCACATCAATGGCACCATCATACCTCACACCTTGATTGATAGAGGGGCTGTCATTAATGTGATGACCAGGGATACCATGCTCAAACTCAATCTTTAGGGTTCCTTGAGGAAGACCTCGACAATACTGCAACTAGCAGATCGCTCCACTGTGACTCCCGAAGGGATTGTGGAGGATGTCTTGGTCTCTGTCGACTCTTGGGAATACCCTGCATATTTCTTGGTTCTGCAACCCAAGGCAAAGCTTCCGGGATATCCTCTCATTTTGGGAAGGCCTTGGTTAGCCACTGCAGATGCTTACATCAGTTGCCGTGCAGGAAACATGACCATCAAAAACGGTCCTATGTCCAAGCAGCTAGTCCTATATCCTCCTGCCCAACCCTCCTTAGAGCATGACTTACCACTATGGTTGGAGAGAGGAGAAGAGGATGAGGTGTACTCAGCACCTTTGTGCACCCTAGATACTACTAGAAGAGACCCCCCAACCGAGGATGACTTGATTGAAACTTTGATCCAGAATCCACCTTCCAGTGCACTATCCTTAGAGAAATTGGTGGAGGATGCGCAAGCCAGCACCTTAGTGGACCTTTGTGCCACCAACCCTGTCACTCCCAGAGTCAAGAATGTGGAGTTCGGGCCTGAGAGAACGTTAAAGATCAGCTCCTCCTATCTCCTTCCCAGGAAAAGGAGCTGTGTAGCCTGTTGGCCAGTCACCTAGATGCTTTTGCTTGGAGCTATAAGGAGATGAAAGGAGTCCATCTCTCGGTCTTTACCCATCACATATACATCAAAGAGGGTTGTAAACAGGTTAGGCAACCTCAAAGGAGAATGAATCCAGCCCTTAAGGACATTGTCAAGGAAGAATTGCAAAAATTGTTGGATGTCGGATTCATTTACCCCATCTTAGATAGTGAATGGGTGTCCCCTCTGGTGTTGGTTCCCAAGAAAAATGGGAAGTGGAGAATCTGTGTGGACTACCGAGAAGTGAACAAAGCTACCAAGAAAGACCATTTCCCTCTACCTTTCATAGATCAAGTGTTGGATGGACTGGCAGGAAAGAAGTTCTTCTCTTTCCTGGATGGGTTTAGCAGGTACAACCAAATCCAAATCAGCCCGGAAGACCAAGATAAGACCACCTTCACTTGTCCTTGGGGTACCTTTGCCTACCGAGTTCTTCCCTTTGGGCTATGCAATGCTCCTGCTACCTTCCAGAGAGCTGTCCTAAGCATTTTCTCGGAACTAGTCCATGATTCGATGGAAATCTATATGGATGACTTCACTCCTTATGGGTCCAACTTCCAGGAAGCATTGTCCAATCTAGGAAAGGTCCTAACCAAATGCATTGAGATGAACTTGTCCCTTAGTCTTGAAAAATGTGATTTCCTGATGACTGAAGGGACTGTGCTAGGCCATACCATTTCTTGCCAAGGGTTACAAGTGGATCCTAACAAAATTTTTCTCATCAAGAAGGTTCCACCTCCCCAAAAGGTGAGGGATGTCTGGAGTTTCTTAGGATTAGCAGGGTATTACCGGAGATTCATTAAAGACTTCAGCAAGCTATCCTCACCATTGTTTGGCCTGTTGGCAAAAGATGTGGAGTTTAAATGGACTGACGATTGTTAGAGGGCTTTGAATGAATTAAAGGACAAGCTGGTGTTAGCCCCAATCCTGAGAGGCCCAAACTGGGCCCTACCTTTCCACATCCACACTGATGCCTCGAACAAAGCCATAGGGGCAGCTTTAGGACAAGTTGAATAGAAACTTCCATATGCCATTTACTTTGTTAGCAAAAACTTGTCCAAAGCCGAGCTGAATTACACTGTAACCGAGAAAGAATTCTTGGTTGTGGTCCATGCACTGAACAAGTTCTGACATTATATTACTGGCTATCAAACCTTTGTACATACGGATCATGCTACAATTAGATATTTAATGAATAAACCAGATGTGAATGCTCATATTATTAGATGGTTACTTTTATTGCAACAGTTTGATTTGACCATTGTTGACAAACCAGGTAAAGAAAATGTTGTTGCTGACTTTTTATCTAGATTGTATTTGTCTGCAGATGAGGATGGAACAGTGGATGACCAGATGCCCGATGAACATCTGTTTGCTATCTCAGTACTCTCTCCATGGTTTGCTGATATAGCAAACTACCTTGTTTCCGCACAGTTCCTGTTACACAGTAATTTTTCACCATCCCTGTTACTCCTCTTGTCGTACCTTAGAGGACTCATTCCGGGAGTTATAAGAAGTGACAAGGGCTAAAAACACTTGCATTATGTTCCCCTGAGTATGTACTCCATGTTCCCTGAAGACACCTTCTGCAGATCATCCCTAAAAAGTGCTCTTTTTCCATTGGCGCAAGTCCACAGTATCCTACCCGCGCCAATGATGGAGATCCTCAAAAGAGGGCGCGACCATTGGCGCTCTATCTTAGAGCAACAGTCGCGCCAACCAAATTTAGTCGTGCTTTTTGCCTTAATGCATGTCCAACTCTTGTTTCCTTCATTACATGGAGCTTTTTTGAGGATAGAAAATTAGTGTTTTGTCGAGCTTTATCCATCTTTATGGCTTTTGCTAAATCCGCGAAAGGTGTCCCGGTTCATCGCATCCTCCTCCCTTCTCCATCTATATAAGCTTGTCATTATGCATTGGACAAGCTAGCTAGCTAGAGCTAGAAAGAGTGTTGGTGTTAGTGTTATGCTAGTGATTTGGTGATTGAGTGATAGTAGTGATGATTATTGGTCATGGAGTGTTAGATGATGAGTTCTTGGAGGAATGCTAGTGAGTGCTAGAGAGGTTATGCTGCCGGAGAAGAGATGCATGTCAAGACACATATAGTTACTCGCCCAGCCAGGAGAAGGGTTGACGTCAGAACAATGGTTGTAACTTTTCCTGTTTATTAATTGATGAGCGACTGCTATTATAGTTCCAATCTCATTATCTATCATGGTGTTATGTTGATTTATTTCCTTTCTGACTGAAATATAGTTGTGCCTTGGTAGTTTTTATGTTGGTATCTGTCTCTTCCTTTGCATGTGCAGGTATTCGTTATGATCTGTTGGAGCAAGGGAGCGAGGATATCAACTCTGCTTCAATCATAGCGTTGGACTCCAGGTTAGTCTTCTTGATTCACCTTTGATGCATAACTAGGAACTTGCGTAGCAGCGTGGTTTGTTTGTGGCTAGTTCTGTGATAGGCTAGTGGGATCGCCTCTGTCCGCAGAGGGGATTTACCTTACCAACAAATTGGCGACTCCACTGGGGAGTAACTCTTTGATTTCTGTCTTGCATGTTAATTTTCTTCTGCTTGCTTGAGTGCATGAGCTTCCTGAGTCAGTTTTGAGTTGATTCTTTACTGTTTGACCCATCTGAGCACTGTCAACCCGACCTGAGGTCATATCATTTATCTTTTTAGTTGGCAAGCTTAATTGGCGCGGTTATTTCTCTGACAGTCGTGCCAGTTGGCACACGTTGCTCAAAAGCAACTTACGCCAATTCTGTGGTAGCGCAAGTTGCAAACTGACAGTCGCGCCAGCTCTGTAAATTTTTCCTGTGTGTGGGTGGAAAGCTCATTCAGTCTCTTTATATATCTCTTTTAGCCTCTGGAACTGTGTTGAACCTCTGCTTGACTGGTTTTAGCCTGTATCCCTCAGCTGTTTGCTTATTTCCAGTGACTTTGCATGTCTAGCCTTCTGTGGGAAGTTTCGGTCTCTTGATCATCCAGTCAGCTTGTTGATTGTTCTACACTTATCCAGTGATTTGTTAAAGCTTGATCTTCTATACTCTGAATACTTCACTTCTAGCCTCTTTGAAGTTCACTAGTTTTTGTGTTTTTCCTTGCTTGCATGGTTCATTTTGTGTTTTAGAATTGGTTCTATTTCATTGACTGAACTTGGATTGTGCATATCTCTTAGAATTTGTTTACATGCATCATGCCATCTTAAAGGAAAGAAAAACAAAAAATCTCTTGCATTATAGTAGTTAGCATTTATTGTTATTTGTTACTATTAAAAAGAAAAAGACAAAATTTCGTTTCTTGTTATTAGCTGCATTAGGATCTTTGTTCTTTGTTGAATTGATCATTTCGTTTGTGAAAAAGATCTCAACCCTCCTGTAGATAGAATTCATCGAATCAAATGATTTAATTTCGGCATATAGTTTGCATGTAAGAAGTTTTCGAGATATCACATACGGTAGGACCAAAAAATTGAAACATAATCAAAGATAAACTTTAAAATGAACTCAATGAACATAACAACGCATTGGAACATAACGCAAACACTCTAGAGGTCTAGGTTAGAGACGTGTTCCGGCGTCGTTAAACCTGGTAGTTTATCGTCGAGTGGTTGGGTGATTCCTCCACGGTGAAACGGTAGCTACCAATACGGACTGTGCTCCCACGTACCGTCGAGTATATATTGGGAGACCCCTATAGGAATAAAGCCTTTATCCATAGGAATCCATGTCAGCTGCCCTACGATTCGCAATGCAGTGAACACAACATTCACGAAGATCGACCACCCGTACCCTAAAAAGTATTCTGTGGTTTTGCGAAAAGTTTGGCACACCCTCTACCTAGAATTCCAGAGCAGTCACTTTTGATCCTTTTCGGACTCCCTAAACGAAAAGGTGCCTATGAGCGTCTTGTCACTTCGTGCTCATTAAATATTCGAAGGAGACTAGAGTCATCTTTTACCCTTTTCTCGACTCTTAAAAAATGAAAAGGTTAATTTCAGTGTCTTAAAAATTATTGGCCACGATAACATCTACCCAATTAGATTTTGTTTGCGTTAGCTTGAGTAGGGTTATTCCTCGTTCAATGGCAGCCTTTCCGGTGCCCACCGGACAAGGTGTTCCTCTTGATGGGTACCCTCGCCCATTTCCTTCTGTTGGAAATGTTGGTGTTCAGTATATCGCAACATTGTCTTTGCCTGGGTTGACCATTGGTTTACCCGTATGGTTATTTTCAAACTCGGTGGTCTCAAGTGTGATGAATCTTGTCCCACCACCACCTCCTCCACCCGAACAACACCATGTTGATTCTAAGGTGGACCCCTTCCCTTCTTCGCCTATTGCTGCGTCCTCATCTTCTACTTCGCCTGGTGAAACCTTGGATTTCACTAACCAGGTGGCTAAGAAGAAGAAGAAGAAGACCAAAAAGAAGAAGTCTCCTAAGGGAAAGGTCGTATCTACCACGAAACTATCAGAAATGGAACCACCTTCTGCTCCTCCGCGGAAGCTTCGGTCTCCTTGTCGATTATGCAAAGGGGACCATTTTCTTTCTGATTGTCCTGGCATTCCCAGGATCTTAGATATATGGTCCCGTGACCCGACTCGCCCCTTGCTGTCGCAAATTGACGACACCTTACTAGTTGGTAACAGAAAAGGGAAGGTTCGTTTCCCTTGTCGACTTTGTGAAGGTAATCATCTCCTTCGCCTTTGTCCACTTATGGATGAAGCTTCCCGTCTTTTGGCAAGTCTGTCGGATTCCTTACCCCAACTACCCGCTGGATATCAGCGTCTTTTTACACCTGCAGAGCGTCTCTCCACTAACCAAGTGATCCAACATGATTCCTCTTTGGTCCAGCTTTCTCTTCCTGAACCTACCTGTGCTCATCCTGCTCCAGACCAGTCCCTGGTCGGAACAAGTGATTTATATTCATCATCTACGCACTACTTGATCATCAAAGATGAACCCCCTGAGTCCAAACCAACCGAAAGTCCACAGTTCAAGCTTACAAGTAACCCGGTCTTTCAAAAGGTCCAGCTTACAAGTGACCCGGTTTTGCCTACAGAAGTTCCATCTTTAGCTGCTCTTACATCTGAATCTAAACCAGACGAAAGTCAAAAGGTCCGGCTTACAAGTGACCCGGTTTTGCTTTCAGAACTTCCACCCCTAGATGATCCTACATCTGAATCCAAACCAGACAACAGTCAAACGGTCCGGATTACAAGTGACCCGGTTTCGCCTTCAGAAGTTACCTCCTCAGATGATGTTATCACTGCCAAGAATGACGAACCCACCGTCCAAATTCTATTCATTGACGTAGACGTTAATGATCAAGTGAGCATCCCTCTCATTTCTTCACAACAGGAAGAAAGTCCATTAGAGGCATACCCGGCTGTCTATCCAGTCCCACCTCCGAGCAACCTAGTTATTTCCTTTAATTGGGATCAACTAGTCAATCCTTGGTTACCAGCCTCCATACCATTTCGAATTATAGTTCAAGTCTATCGCATGGTTATGGCTGGTACAATTATTGATGAAGGATCTCCTGTTAGTATCCTTTCTTCAACAGCCTGGGAAGCACTTGGTTCCCCACTGCTTCTGCCTGAGATGCGAAGCCTTATAGGTTTCCATCGAGAAGTCACTCGACCTTTAGGAATTCTTCCCAATGTACCTATCACGTTAGAAGGGAAGACTATCCAAATGGGTCTCATGGTAGTCCAAGGTCCGTTAGATTACAATTTACTCCTTGGGCGAGACTATATTTATCGCATACGTTCTATTGTGTCCTCACTCTTCAGAGTGATGTGTTTTCCGCATGAAGGAAGAACGATCAAAGTCGTAGACCAACTTTCATTCCCCAGTTCACACTTCACATATAGCCATTTGCCATTCCTAAATGGTCTTATTTCCACAGGAAATGCCCCAGCACCCACTCCGTCATTCTGATGATGGCAGCTCACCCGGGCGCGTGACTGAAGCCTGGGGACATCCTCCAATCGAGTCTTTCCAAGTAAACCTTCATTCCATCCACTCCGTGAATGCCATGAAGCTTGGGGGGCATGTACCTCGATTGGTATAATCATGCTGGGGGCATGCAACAATTTTTTTTTTTTTTTTAACAAGCATAGTTTTTCGTTTCAAGCTTGTGTAAAAATGAAACTGAATCCAAGCATAGTTTTTCGTTTCAAGCTTGTGTAAAAATGAAACCGAATCCAAGCATAGTTTTTCGTTTCAAGCTTGTGTAAAAATGAAACCGAATCCAAGCAAAGTTCTTCATGGTTCAAGCTTGTGTAAAAATGAACCCAGTTACATCCCGTGATTGCCTTTTATCCGCTAAAATTCTGCTAGATGAGCCTTGGTTGTTTCATTCCATCGCCACCATCTTTTTGGCCGATCATATGCTTTCACTTGGTTGTTTCTCCTTTCCTGAGGAACCGCAATGATGAGTGGTCTTATTAGCCAGCCTCTTAACCTTTACGTGTTTCAAGTAAAGTTCCACCATTACCAGAACTAGTTGCTATCCCTTATACCACTCGTTCCTTCAGGACGAGTCGCCTTTACGCTCTTTTCTGACTCGTAAAATATGAAAAGATTGCCGAGTATTTTTCCCTTTTTGACTCGTTAAAGAAAATAAAAATGGAGGTCCGCTTTCAGCTCTTTCCTGACCATTTAAAGAGGAAAAGATTGCCGAGTCGCTCCTCTTGACTCGTTAAATGGTGATAAGGGGCGGTCGTGTTAAGTTCTTTTTTTCGACCATTAAAACAAAAAAAGATTACCGGGTTTTTGTCGTTTCAAACTCGTTAGTGGTTGCGAAACGACGTGGTTTTGACCGCTTTTTTACTTTTTCAGGTCGAAGTCACTAATCATGAAAAGTACTCCTCGATCGTAATGATCGGGCGGTTCTTTCAGGTATTATTTTAGACTTTTTCGGGCCCGAGAGACACAACTTTACGAAAAAGGACATCCCTGGAGTTTCCTTTTCTGCTGTCTTTTCAAACTCTCTAAACAAGAAAAGACGCCGAGTTCTTCCTTTGTCAGACTCGTTAAAACTTAATGACATCGGATTTTGTCACAACACAAGCATATGCTATCCCCATCAAGCTTGTTAAAAATAACTGGGGTACTCGCCAGAAATGGTGGGGGAAAATAATTTTTTTTTGAACCATAATTGTTACCGTAATGGTAGTATGTCGCTCTTGAACATGGCACCTTTTGCTTTCGTGTCCAGGGTGGGGATATTTCATCTCATATCTTTCACTTGCTTCCATGGATTTGGGTACCCTATTTGACCTCTCATTCACTCATTGCCTCGTCATAATGACCTTTGATACATTGATTTCAAATACTGCCAATTCCGTTAATGTGCCGCCGATATGTTCAAGAGAAGTTGACCTCTGCAAATAAACAACCTCCCTCTGATAGTTCGCACAATCTTGATTCACGACATTATCTCTCTGTCTCGTGTCGATGATGTGGGAAACATTATGGCCCACCTTCGATCAAGGTCAGTCCCTGTCGACTTCAGCTCATTATCCAAGAAGTTGACCTAGAGACTCCCTTCCGATGCCTTGGAGCCTGCATGCCTCAATGGCAGGTTCTTCGTGTTCGACGTGAGGTTTTCATCATTGGCCTTCGATCGAATGATTCTACGGGTGTTCGACTTCAGCTCATTAATTCACACGCCGTAGATTGTACCTATAGTACCTTGAGGGCCATTGTCATTATTGGTGGTACCTCTCGCGTCTGTTAACAGTTTCCATTATTGACTGGTAATCAGGCGATGTTCATGCATGTTCGACTCAGCTCTTATATTCACATGCTTGGACTTGTACTCTTGTTTGGGTCGAGATGGAGCGCAAGACCCTGGATTGTGTTTGTTGTAATCCAGGCGTGATTCTTGGTACTTGACTCATTCACTGGATGGCTGCGACCATACCTGAGTCAGTTCATCGATCCTAACCAGATGGCTGCGTCCATACTATGGATCCAGATTATTTATGTACTCTCTTATGGATGGCTGCGACCATGCCACGTACATCATGTAATTGAACTATCAGTCATGTCTCTTAATATAGCTCCTCGGCGGCAGTAACTATATGTGCTCTTGTGTGCTCTTATGTGCGTTCTGGTAAAGCATTTCACCCCTCTCCACCTCTCGGACTTCATGCTTTAGGGGGCATCTGTTACACAGTAATTTGTCACCATCCCTGTTACTCCTCTTGTCGTACCTTAGAGGACTCATTCCAGGAGTTATAAGAAGTGACAAGGGCTAAAAACACTTGCATTATGTTCCCCTCAGTATGTACTCCATGTTCCCTGAAAACACCTTCTGCAAATCATCCCTAAAAAGTGCTCTTTTTCCATTGGCGCAAGTCCACAGTATCCTACCCGCGCCAATGATGGAGATCCTCAAAAGAGGCGCGACCATTGGCGCTCTATCTTAGAGCAACACTCGCGCCAACCAAATTTAGTCGTGCTTTTTGCCTTAATGCACGTCTGACTGTTGTTTCCTTCATTACATGGAGCTTTTCTGAGGATAGAAAATCAGTCTTTTGTCGAGCTTTATCCATTTTTATGGCTTTTTCTAAATCCGTGAAAGGTGTCCCGGTTCATCGCATCCTCCTCCCTTCTCCATCTATAAAGCTTGTCATTATGCATTGGACAAGCTAGCTAGCTAGAGCTAGAAAGAGTGTTGGTGTTAGTGCTATGCTAGTGATTTGGTGATTGAGTGATAGTAGTGATGATTATTGGTCATGGAGTGTTAGATGATGAGTTCTTGGAGGAATGCTAGTGAGTGCTAGAGAGGTTATGCTGCCGGAGAAGAGATGCATGTCAAGACACATATAGTTACTCACCCAGCCAGGAGAAGGGTCGACGCCAGAACAATGGTTGTAACTTTTCCTGTTTATTAATTGATGAGCGACTGCTATTATAGTTCCAATCTCATTATCTATCATGGTGATATGTTGATTTATTTCCTTTCTGACTGAAATATAGTTGTGCCTTGGTAGTTTTTATGTTGGTATCTGTCTCTTCCTTTGCATGTGCAGGTATTCGTTATGATCTGTTGGAGCAAGGGAGCGAGGATATCAACTCTGCTTCAATCATAGCGTTGGACTCCAGGTTAGTCTTCTTGATTCACCTTTGATGCATAACTAGGAACTTGCGTAGCAGCGTGGTTTGTTTGTGGCTAGTTCTGTGATAGGCTAGTGGGATCGCCTCTGTCTGCAGAGGGGATTTACCTTACCAACAGTTCCCTCTGCACCTATCTTCAAGAGAGAAGAGCAGAATCATCAGAAAAACTGCCTCGTTTACTTGGATCGGGGGCAATCTGTTCAAGCTTGGCCCTGATCAGATCTTAAGGCGTTGTGTAAGGGAGGAGGAAGTCTTTGATATCCTCCTCACCTGTCATGATGGGCCTTGTGGAGTACATTTTTCAGCAAAGAGGACTGCCTTCAAAATCCTGCAAGCAGGCTACTATTGGCCCACACTTCATCAAGATGTCAGAAGATATATCAGCCAATGTGACCGATGCCAAAGAATGGGGAAACCGACTCCAAGGGATGAGATGCCTCTCCAACCTCAAGTGACTCTTGAGCCATTTGAGAAGTGGGGTATGGATTTTGTGGGTCCAATCAACCCTCCTTCGAGGCAAAGGTCTTATATCATTGTGTGCACTGACTACTTGACAAAGTGGGCAGAGACTAAAGCAATCAAGGCAGCAACAGAAGAGAAGGTGGTCGAGTTCTTAAGAGGAAACATCTTCTACAAGTTTGGCTACACAAGAGGGTTGGTCACCGATCAAGGGAGAAAGTTCACATCCAACTTGATTGAAGATCTACTAGCTCACCACAAGATCAAGAATAGGACTTCCACCCACTATCATCCACAGGAAAATGGGCAAGTGGAAGTCACCAACAGAGCTCTGGAAAAGATTTTGACTAAGGTGGTGAGCAGCAGTAGAAAAGATTGGAAAAATCACCTGGTTGGGGCCACATGGGCTTACAACACCACCTGGAAGACCACCACCAGCTTCACACCTTATGAGCTGGTATATGGGAAGAAAAATTTGCTGTCCATTGAGTTCGAGTACAACACTTTGAGGATGGCAGCTCAGCTAGATCTAGATCTTAGCCATGCACAACAAGAAAGGTTATTGCAGCTGAATGGACTGGATGAGCACCGTATGCAGGCCCTCCTTCACTCACAAGTGGTTCAACTTCAGAGAAAGGTGTGGCATGACCAACATCTCCATGACAAGCAATTCCAGCCGAGAGATTGGGCCCTGTTGTGTGACTCCAGATACAAAGATTTCAAGGGGAAGCTGAGAACCAGGTGGCTACGACCATATCCAGTGGAAAAATGCCATGACAATGGATCTGTTCTTATTCAAACCATTGATGAGGAAGCCATCCCCATGCTTGCCAATGGGCATCGATTGAATATCTACAAGAAACCTCTCTCAAGACAAGAGTTCAACAAAACTATGGAGAAATCTGTATTGGTCATAGAGAAGGGTTCTGCCTCTGCTTTGGGCATACCCTAAAAGATTTTAAAAAAAAAAAAAAAAAAAAAAAAAATAAAAATAATAAAGATCCTGGGGTGAAAACCTTTCTGAGGCTCCCAAGGTAGGTGGTAGGGGTGAAAACCTCATTGAGGCGCCCCTATTGTCTTTCAAAAAAAAACAAAAAAAAAAGAGATTTAAAAAAGATCCTTGAGTGAAAACCTCTCTGAGGCGCTTAAGGCAGATGGCAAGGGTGAAAACCTCGTTGAGGCACCCCTGTTATCTTTCAAAAAAAAAAAGAAAAAAAAAAGAAAAAAGAAAAACAATAAGCAAAAAGACAGGGACAACAAGTTTATAATGTGAAAATGCATGCAGGTTGCAGGTGTTCTATGAAGGAGAGGAGGTCTTTTAACGCAAAGCCAAAGATCCTTATCATGCTGCCAGGAGACCTCACCAGCACCTCCTCCAAGAATACTCATTTCCTCCAAGGTATGTCCACAATTTCATCATGGCTTGAGTCTTCTACAGGAAGATGCAAACTTTCTACAGGAAGATGTAGACTTTCTACAAGAAACGCAACCCTTCTACAGGAAGTTATGTATTTCTACATGAAACTTCCTGTAGAAGTTCGAGACGGGCCAGAATTCATTTTATGAGGAGATCTAATGACCAAGGGTCGGTTTGGACGCATGCAAGCTACTTTTGGCACCCTTATACATTGCTGCCACCTCTTTCTACCATCCCCGTCGACATGCAATGAAGTTACCTGCACCATCAAAGCAGATCATTGAGTTATCAAGAGAAAAGCAATTTTTGAGATGGAAAAAGCGCTGAGATGTCATACCATATCCATCCCAGCCGTCCATGAGCTCTGTGAGCTTGATCGTGGGGCCATTGCCTTCGTCGAGCAGCATACACCTGAGGAGGAAAAAACTGTTACAGGACATCCTGTAGGAGTCCCGTAACAGTTAAGCCCGCTAGAGTGCATACCATATACAATGAAGACGCAGGCGCATGAGGCTGAAGCCACAAATCCATCATCAGCGACCTATGAATACGAACCTCTGGGGCTGTGCAAATCCACCAGCAGCAAATAAATCCACTCATCATCGTCCAAGAGCCTGAACAATCATGTTGCGGCCGCACAGGTAAATGTCTCGACCCTTTCTTCCAACGAATTGCATGAATTTTACTTTGAAAATGTTTGCAAAGTGTGAAATGGATGGGTTGAGTGGTTGTATGGTCAATCGATTGGCCACGTCGACCAGTCAGCTGGTCGAGCTGGATGTGTGAATGGTGGCCGTGGAAAAAACGGGCAGTGGACACGTGAGAACCGTCCACGAATGGCGGTGGCGGATCTGCGGGAATGATGCGGCAGTAAGTAAACATGCAGAAGAATGATGGTGTGACGTCGCCCAACGGTCCGGCAGGGACAGCTCACCCCCGCGCCATGGATTCCGCCGATTCAAATCTAATCGACTAGATTATCAACCTCATGCATTTATCATTCACCGTTGGTGACTCGAGTAATCATCTGGATCCCTCTGCAGCTCGATACTCTGAGTCTTTGGCCATCAGAACGCCTGTGAAGCTACAACAAGAGCGCAGACCCACTGCAGTATCCCTCGGAAATCGCGCGCTGCTCCTACAGGAAAGCTGCTCCTATAGGAAAGCTGTTTCTACAGGAAGTCAGGTTCCTCACGTCAAAAGGTGGTGGATTAAAAGGTAAGCCTGAACTCTCCATGCAATTGGTTTTTGAAGGTGGCAGAATCGTCGTCTACAGTCTGGTTGAAGAAAAATTGTTGCAATTGTTGTCTGCCGTGCATGAACTGTCGTCCTACAGGATGTCAGTGTAATTAGCTGTGTTAAAGGTTTGCAGGGGGTAAGCTTTGTGAATTATGTGCATGACAAAGGTGTAATCCTATGCTCTGTCCCAGTAGACCGAATTTCTTTCCCAGTTGCCACCTCCAGCTAACACAACAGTTTTTCACCATGCCGGGTGGGTTCATCAGAAGGGAGCCCACTGATTCAACAAAGGTAAGAGAAAATCCTGAGGTGGTGGAGCTCTTCACACGAGCACAATGGATAGCCTTCTGTGACAAATTGCAGGGCTATGATGACGAAGTGGTAGAAGAGTTTTTGCAAGCTTTGAGGCCGAAATCTAAAACGTTGGCCACCGTTACCTTCAGGGGTCTGAGCCTCAAACTCACCCCACAGTTCATCAGCCGAGTTACGGAGCTTCCAATGGGATTACCATGGGATAAAGAAGAAAGGAAACTAAGCCAACAAGCTAAGAAAGAATTCTTTCCACTAGAGGAGGAATTCTCAGAAGACAAAAATGGGGTTCGTAGAACCAGCTTACTGCCACCATGGAATGAAGTGAGCCTGCAAATTATGAAGTACATCACCTGCGAAGGCTGTTTTAGCATCGTATACGGGTACCACTTTCGGTTACTCAGTGAATTACGGCACCAGATGGAGCTACTTGTAGAAAACAAACTCAGTCTCCCTTACTTTCTACTACAGTCTCTAATTGAGTGTGCAACCAACCTGAAAGAAGGCATACCAGACCAGGTAGCCCACCATGGATTGATCAAACTCCTCGTGGAGGATGTGCTCCACACGTACAAGGTTCCTCTCTCATGGGAAGCCTTCAGGAATTTGACAAAGGATGGGGACATAAAGATGCTAACCGAAGAGCTCGGTTCTTCTAGCAGCGAGGAGAAAGGTGGCCGCAGTAAAGAAAGAAAAAGGCCAAAAGACCCCGACCACAGAGCAGAAGAAAACGCAAGAAAAGAAACAAAAGAAAAAGGATGACAAGGAGAAAGATGACACACCCATCTTGACAGCAAGAGAGCAAAGGTTGCAAGGCAGGATGGACAAGGCTGTGAAGGTCTACATCAGCAAGAGTGCCTCGACAGCGACCGCAACCAAGTCAAAAAGCAAAACTCATGCAGCAAAGCAGACCAAGGCGGCGACACCTGTTTCTACAGGAAAGCCAAAACCGGCTTCTACAGGAAGCCCGAAAATTATTGAAAAAGGGTCTTCTATAGGAAGCCTGAAAATTACTAAAACAGGGTCTTCTACAGGAAGCCCGAAATTGACTAAAACAGGGTCTTCTACAGGAATCCCTGAAAAAGTGAAACCCAAGGAGAAGAAAGCTGATATTCATGAAAGGGAGGTAGCAGCTGTGCTGGCCGGCCTCAGCACACCTCCTAAGCCAAAGGAAAAGAGAAAGAGGGAGACCCCTCTATACTTTAAAGCTCGAAGAAGTGTGAGAATAAAGACGAGAAAGCCACAGTTTACATCCAGCAGCCAAATCACTACAGCGGATGCCCCTACGTCACCCCGTGAGAGGTCCCCCTCGAAGATATCGGTCACCTACGAGAGGGGGAGCCCAAAAACAACTACTTGGAAGGGAAAGTTAGACCAATCGGCTTCAAAATCCTAGCTCAAGGTCAAGGAAACAGAGAAGAGGGAAGGAGCGGCACCCTCATCACCACCAAGGGCAGAACAGGCAGAGCCACCAAGGGTAGGAAAGAAAGAGCGTATTTCGAAGCCTAGTTCTCGGCCAAGGATAAGGAGCTGGAGCAAAATTGCTCATGGATGAGCAAATATTTTAGCTGGGGGGTGATGATGAGCCCCAAATTTTGGTAACAATTTGGGCTCATTTGGCCTACTTACCTTGCTCAACCCTTCCTTTTTAATCACTTATGCATATTTTCTTAGTATATTCGTGTTATTTCTAGGAAGAAGGGCAGGCATTATGTATATGTGGCTAATACATGATGATTTCATGTTTTTTGGAATTAAAGGGAGCAAAGGCCACGCAGATGGAGACAAGGAGACAGCCAAGGTGGCATTGCGAGTTTATAGGGAGGTTGTCCACAGCTTTGAATGACCTCCCTCGTGATCTCCACCCCAACTCCAAGCTCCAACAGCTATCACCACCGAGCTAGAAGGCAGCCAATGGATTCTACAGGAACAACAGTTTAATTTTAGTTGGACAGCCAAGCTCCACTAATTGAGGAGGCTAGCTTGGCCCTCATCATGTATAAATATTAAGGTTGTAGACTTCGATGAGACTCTTGAACTTTTGATATAGATTTTGGATTACGAGTTGTAGCTCTATTTTTTCTCTTTGTAAGCCAATTTTGGCATGTTGTTAGACTCATGATCATGATATTTTAATAAAGGCAGTCAGATTTGGATTCGATTCTGAGTTCTTAGGGGAGCTATAGCTCTCAGGTTAGGGCCCAACCTGAGAGCAATAGACCTCCTTTCCTTTGTATTGTTACTTGTTTTTTTGTCATTGCATTTCTTTCCTTTACTTGCACTTGAAAAATATAGTTTGCTGAGTTGACTGTTTCGGTTTGGTTACGTAGGTTAGTTTCATGAATGCAGTTGTTTCATTAGTTCAGAATTAGCGCAGGGGGATTGAAGTAAGTTCAGTTCAAAAAGGTTGAATGCATGCTCACTTTCACCTCTGTTTGGGGACCGGAAGTGTAGACCGTGCCAACTGCCAAAAAACATTGTTTTAACATATGCATGCAAGTATTGATGTAATGTTTTCGATTGAAGAATTGTTAATGCGATTATATCTTGAGTAATGACTCTTTGGTTTAGCATCATGCACGAATTCCTTTCAACTTACGTTGGTGTTCTTTGATTCCTAATAAAACAGTTAGAATAGGTTGGTGAACTTTTGTTTACATGCAAGATAAGGGTGATTTGTTTCATTTACACTGCGCATCACCACTTCATCATGTTCTTATCTTTCTGAACCGTGCCTAAGCCACCTACTCATCCTCTGTTCAGCTCATTTTCCTTCCAACCCTTCTACTATCCACGTTTCTCAATCTTTTTGACCTTTCATTGCCTCTACCCTTCTATCGACCAACCAGCTCTATCCACTCTCTTTCCACCTCATCTCTCTGTCCATAAGCCATCTCAAGCTCCCCTTTTATCTTACCCATCCATCCATTTAGTTCCTTCACTCCTCCATTACCCAAAACTCCGACTGTAGGACATCTTGTAGAAGTTAGCAGACTTCCTGTAGAAATCCCGAGTTTCCTGTAGGATCCCCTGCAGACATCCTGTAGAAGCCTGCAACCACGGTTGCCAAGCACATGAACGTTGTGGACTTCTGTGGAATGATGTGATGGATCCCGTGGAACCTCTCAGAGCCCTCCTGACCTTTCCCAAGCCTTCCTCCCTTTGAACTACCCCTGCACAGTCAAGACCTAGTAAGAAGCACAATCACAATAACTCCACCCACGTGAGCAAAAATACAAAAATGTGTTCTCTTCAATGAAAGTAATTTAAATTCATGCATCTCATCTCACTAGAAGTAATGGCATCATTTCTAGAAGTTGCATTCCCACCATTGCATCATAAAGATTAAGCTAGTCAGATTAGGGTTTACTAGGGTTTCCATGTTTGGTTGGCTTTCAGTTCATTCTTGCAAAGTAGGTTAATTTCCTTTGAGATAACCTTCACCCATCATTTAGAAAGCTTCTTCTGAGAACATATAGAAGTTGGCTTGAGCCCTAGCGAACTTGTGCCAGCTGACCAAGTGACAGCTGCGACAAGAGCTAGTACTTTTGCATACAGCACCGTCGCTTCCAAGTTTGTTACAAACTACCGGGTTGATAAAATTAGACATAGGAAGCTCCAGGAGTTGTAGCATTATTGCTACAATACTGGAGCCCACCACCACCTATTAATCCAACTCAACCTCCACCTTCACCTTCACCTCCTCCTCCACCTCCAACTTCACATCCACCACCTCCTCCTCCTCCTCCACCTCCTTCTCCACCACCTCCATCTTCTCTTACTCCTCCACCTCCATCTATATCTCCACCACCTCAACCTCCACCCTCTCAACCCCATTCTCCTCCTCCGCCTCCACCTCCTCCTCCTCGTAATCCACCTCAACCTCCACCTCCAACTTCACCTCCTCCTCCACCTCCAACTCCACATCCACCTACTCCTCCTCCTCCTACTACAGCTCCTTCTCCACCACCTCCATCTTCTCCTCCTCCTCCACCTCCTCTACCACCACCTCCACCTCCACCACCTCAACCTCCACCTTCTCATCCACTTCCTCCTCCTCCACCTCCACCTCCACCTCCAACTTGTCCACCTCCACAACCTCCTCCTCCACCTTTCCTTCCTCCTCCTCCTCCACCTCCCCCTCCTGCTCTACCTCCTCCTCCACCACCACTAGCTCCACCTCCACTTTCACCTCTTGCGCCTCTTCTTCAAGCTACACATTCACCTCCAGTGCCTCCACCTCCAACTCATCCTCCATCATATCCACCTATAGCACCTCCACCTCCACCTCCCACTCTGCCTCCTCTTCCAGCTCTACCTCTGCCTTCACCACCACCTCCTCCTCCACCACCTCACCATCCTGCTTTGCCTCCTCTTCCAGCACTGCCTCCTCCTCCTCCACCACCTCCACCTCCACCTCCACCTCCACTTTCACCTCCTCCGCCTTTTCTTCAAGCTAAACATTCATCTCCACTAGCTTCATCTCCAACTCCTCCTCCATGATATCCACCTACACCACATCCTCGTCCACCATCTCCACCTCAACCTCCTCCACCACCTCCACCTCCATAGCATCCACCCCCTCCTCCACCACCTCCACCTCCATAGCATCCACCACCTCCTCCTCCAATTCCAACTTCACCTCCTCCACCACCACCTCCTCCTCCTTCTCCTTCCCCAACTCCACCCACACCTCTTCCTTCACCCTCCACCACCTCTCCCTCCACATCCAACTCTACCTCCTCCACCACCTCTTCCTCCTCCTCATCCTCCCCATTCTCATCCTCCACTGACACCTCCTCCTGCTACACGTCCACCTCCTCCTTCTACACCTCCTCCACCTCCATCTCCACCTCCTGCTCAACCACCACCACTACCTCCTCCTCCTCCTCTTCCTCCTCCTCCTCAACTGCCTCCTCATCCACCATATCCTCCACCTCCACCACCACCTCCTCCTCTGCCTCCTCCTCCTCCATTTCCACCTCCACCACCTCTACCTCCTCCACCATGACCTCCTCCTCCTCCACCTCATCTTCCTCCACCTCCACCTCCACCTCCACCTCCACCTCCACCTCCACCTCCTCCACTACCTGCACCTCTACCTCCACCTCCTCCTCCTCCTCCTCCTCCTTCACTATCACCTCCACCTTGACCTTGTCCTCCTCCTCCTCCTCCACCACCACCAGCACTAACCTCTGCTCCTCCACCTCCACCTCCACCCTGGCCTCCTCCCCCTCCACCTCCTCCTCCACCACCTCCATGTCCACATCCTCCTCCTCATCCTCGATGTCCACCTCCACAACCTCCTCCTCCACCTCCAACTCCTCCACCACCTCTACCTCCACCTCCTCCTCCATCACCTCAACCTCCTCCACCAACACCAGCACCTCCCCCTCTGCCTCCACCACCTCCTCCTCTAACTTCAGCTCCACCTCCACCTCCTCCTCCACCTCCTCCTCAACCGCCTTCGCCTCCTCCTCCTCCTCCTCCACCTCTCTCGCCTCCTCAAAAAACCTAAAAAAAATCAAAATTGCATATCATTTCATTCTCTTTATTTATAATACTTATTGATTCATTTTTTACAGTGATAATTCATATATCAATATATACATGATAATATAACAAATAATATGCATAAAAAATTGCAATATAAATAAGTAATTATGAGAACAACAATTTAATTAAAAAAAATTGTAAAATTTATATAAATAGTATCAAAATCTATTGAGAAAAATCACACCCAACTCAATATTTATTCTTAATGTCCAGAACTTTTTAAAATCAATAAATTAATTATATAAAATCACAAAAAACACAATTACCATAAATTAATTATATGAAATCTTAAAAAAAAAATGAACAACAAAATTACGGTAGACATAAATCATGCAACCCTTAGTAATATACAAACACAAAACACAATGAAACTTCATAAAACCTATGATGATCATAAGTGTGTTTCATTGTAGTTAGTGGAGCTTATTGTTATGTTATATGTTCTATTTTCCTCCCAGATGCCCCTGCGGCTAGAGCTAACAATTGTTTGCAACATATGGGGCACTTTTTTCTCGAGAGTATATATATATATATATATATAAGATACTTTTTATTTTTTCAAGAACTAATGCTATTGTATTTATATACTGAATAAATTGATTTTCCATGCTATTGTATTTATATATTGAATAAATTGATTTTCATTTTAGTGTCAAAAATAATAATTTAGTTTATTGATAATCACTCCATTAATTGGAAGTAAAAAATTACAAACCCTAACAACATGAAGAAGTTTTAAAACACAGAAACTTGACAACAGGAAGATCAAAACTACTAATTGCTTGGGCCAGAGATAGACACCGTCGCCGACTATCAAAACCTCTATGGATTCATGAAGTGATTTGATAGCTTCCATGAGATCTTCATGTCCCCCAAACCTCATACAAATCTTCAATAATTTCTTCCAACAAATGCAGGACCCCATGCAATCTTTTTATTAGAAAATCAATCCACATGATTACGTCGTCGACATATATGTTTAGACACAGGTGGTCTCTTGCGTATTTATCTGTCGAACATGGGATTATGCGAGTAACCACACGCCGCCTTTGCAGAAACCACAAGTTGAACGTGTTGAAGTGAATAGGCTCCCAAGATACATAAGCAACAACATTGTATATCAAACACATGACCTTCATATATTCAGTCTTTCAGTACATAGGCCACAACATTGTGGATCGATTTGGGCACATCTTGAAACAATTGGGAGATATTGCTATTTTGAAATCTGCCTTGAACAATGAGGAAATGGCTATGAAGTAAATGGATCGAATTCCTTTGTCATTTCTGGCTCAGTTTGAAGAGATTCCCATTGTGAAATTAGTCTCGAACAATGAGGAAACTGCTGCAATTCCTTTACACAACGTTAACTAAATGTTAGGGTTGAATTCAAGAAGTATTAATTACAATAGAGAAAAATAAAAAAGTTACCAAATTTAGAAAAGGAAATATTAATTACAGTCTTCAAAGCTCCACAAAAATAACATTAAATTAAAAACATAACAAACCAAAATAATCAACTTTTAAATTTAAAAAAATAGAAAATTAAAAATTAAAAGCTAAATTAAAAAAAATAAAAACATTTAATTTTTTTAAGATAAAATATTGGTAATTTCAAAGTTAGAATGACGAAAGTGTTGATGAAAAACAAAAAAATAATAAATTGTTTTTTAAAATAGCATTTATTTGTTTTTAAAGTAAAAAATTGGCAGTTTCAAAGTAAAACATAAAATATAGAACCCATTTCGACATAAATTGTAGCTTGAAATTCACAAATAGTAACCATTTTATAATTAACAATTTAGAACATAACATAAATGTGGAAGAACAATAAATTCAATAAAATTTACTTTACATATAACCCTATATACTTGTTGTGCATAGACTTTAGTAAGAGTATTTAAATGTTTTTTTCGACATCTTTATAGTTTGGTGTATTTTGTCAATGGATATACCTATTTCTTTATCTTTAAGTTGAATATGACAACCAAATTTATCAAGTAAAAGTGTTTAGTTGGTAACAATTAGTTAAACTTTGAATAGAATATTAAATGGAACATAAATAAATTTTCTAGTTCAAATTATATTCTTGTTTCAATAATTGTAATGCTTAATATGGCCCAACTAATATCCAAAATTGGTTGTTCTCAAGAATTACTATGGAGGTGTGAATCACTTATTTTTTTGTCTAACCTAGGAATGATTACTTATCTTCAATTTATTCCTAGACATGTCCATATTGAAACAATCCTTGCAATTATCATTATCTTCCTTACTCAAATCATAATTCAAATTATTAGAGAAATTCTATTACTACATGTTCTATTAACAAAATATAAAATGGTGTGCACAATATTTTTATGCATGATATTCTCTATACATATAGACTAATTCTTAAAATATTATAATAATTATCTACAGTAATTAATAATAATATAAAATATTATATATTCGGAGTTGTTTTCAACTAGGATTAAGACTTTGCATTAACACTAAAAATATTTTGCAATAATAATAAATAAATAATAAATTTTTTTTTACTAATTATCAATAATATTATAATAATAAATTATATTAGTTAAGAAAAATACATAATATATTAATTTCTATTTATCTGAATCTAAATTATAATTTAATATTATTGTATTATGAATCACCCTTCCCGATTGAAAGCAATATTGATGGAATAGAATATTAAGGAGAGATAATCATGAAAAATAAAACACTAAATATAAATAATATTATTACTAAAAGAATAAATATTATTTAAAAATTAGTTGGAAAAAATAAGGTACAGTCTTACTTATAGAGGTATTAGATTTTTCATTAGAATCCATCAATACAATTCCAAGAAATATTGTGATATTTCATTGTTTCAAATTAGCTAGAAAAAATTCACTAAAAAGGCCATTTTTTCTATTAGTTAGACTAAATGAGTAAAAAAAAAAATTTTTATTATCAAATTTTAAAAAATATTTATTTTATATCTTTTCAATTTTATCTAACTTTAGTGATAATGCTAAATGAATATTCAATCCATACCTACTTTGACATGATAAAATAGTGTAGAAATAATATATGTTATTGTCTATATTCCTTTCCATTATCCGCTTTATAAACACCATCATGCATGCACATTACCATTTTTTGTAATGATTAAGTCAGAGAAATGGATTCCATGGAATGCTTTTAAGTTATGATGATGAACCATCAATGAAGAAGGATTTTCTTTATGATGTAGAGCGGCTAAATAAGAATTTTACCATATTTTTCATAGTTCTAGCTATATATATATATATATAGCATGGATCTAGGTTACACATTTTGGCAAGAGAGGGAGTGTTTAGGTGAAAAAAAAGAGCACGTGATGAAGTAGTTTATGTTGGACAAGAAATTGCACAGTTAAATTAAATAAATCACACAACAGATTATCAAGCACATAAACACAAGAGTTTAACGTGGTTCACCCAACCAATCTGGGCTACGTCCACCAAACATAGGCATCAGGAATTTTATTAATCAAATTAGGAGATTACATCATGAAATCCTCACACTCACATAGCAAATCATCCGAATGACTGCCTGTTATATAGCATAGAGAATCTAACAGCCTCATAACTCCCTCACATCAAATATAGGAGGCATTAACTCCCTCCCAACAACCTGGAGCTAATCTAGGAACTGAATCCCTATTGTTGTCATCCTTCAGAGATTTTTGCCTATTTGACTAAAACAGAAAACCTCAACAATCTCCACCTTGACAACAATTAGCCTGATGCCTTGTTATTATTATTTTATCTTTTCTGCAAGCCAAGAGAAGCCAAACACCAGCGTAGCTTCTCCAACAAAACTGGTTTCGTGAACATGTCTACACAATTCTCCTTTGTATGCACCTTTTCAAGAGAAACTCCCCTTTCAGTGATAACCTGTCTTACAAAATGATATTTGATTGGAATATGCTTTGACTTACTATGATAGGCCGGATTCTTAGCCAAATGTATTGCACTTTGACTGTCACAAAGTAACCTGATGTTATCCTGTAACCTACCAAACTCACCAAGCAAACCTTTCAACCAAACCGCCTCTTTGCAAGCATGAGAAGCAGCAATGTATTCTGCTTCAGTAGTAGACAAAGAAACAATGTTCTGTAGCTTTGACATCCAGCTTATAGCTCCACCTGCAAGAGTAAAGACGTACCCTGAAGTTGATCTTCTCTTATCCAAGTCACCTGCAAAATCAGAATCAATATATCCGCAAACATATTCACTACTCTTATTGTAAGAAATGCAATAACTACTTGTGCCTCTCAAGTACCGAAGCACCCATTTCACTGCTGACCAGTGTTCTTTACCCAGATTTGCCATGTACCTGCTGACAACCCCAACAGCATGAGAAATATCTGGTCGCGTACACACCATCGCATACATCAAACATCCTACTACATTGGCATAAGGAATTCGAGACATATAATCCTTTTCTTCATCGATATTAGGACATAAACTCGAAGAAAGCTTAAAATGGGAAGCTAAAGGGATCGACACAGGCTTCACATTGTTCATACCAAACCTCAAAAGTATTTTCTCAACATACTTCTGTTGTGATAGCCACAGCTTACCATTACCCCTGTCTCTGAAAATCTCCATGCCCAAAATCTGTCTTGCGGCTCCTAGATCTTTCATATCAAACGTCCTTGCCATCTGAGTCTTCAACCTGTTGATTTCTTCAATGCTTTTGCTTGCTAAAAGCATATCATCAACATACAACACTAAGTTAATGAACATGCCATTATTTAACTGCTTAAAATAAACACAATGATCATATTCACTTCTTACATATTTCTGACTCAACATGAAAGAATCAAACTTCTTATACCACTGATGAGACGACTGCTTCAGGCCATATAATGACTTCTTGAGCCTACAGACAAATTTCGCATTGCGATGCTGAACAAACCCTTCCGGTTGTTCCATATATATTTCCTCATCTAAATCACCATGTAGAAATGCAATTTTAACATCTAACTCCTGCAACTCCAAATCAAACAAAGCCACTAATGCTAACACAATTCTGATTGAAACAATTTTAACCACTGGTGATTTTATCTCATGAAAGTCTATGCCAGCTTTCTGAGAAAACCCTTTTGCAACCAGCCGAGCTTTGTACCTGTCTTCCGTATCATTCACACCCCGTTTCAGCTTGAAGAACCATTTGCATCTCACAGTTTTCCTGCCTTTGGGAAGTTCAACCAGATCCCACGTACCATTCTTACCGAAGGCCATCATTTCTTCCTTCATGGCTGAATGATTGGGTGGTTAAATTGATCTTCCTTTTATTGTCGAAAATAATAATTTAGTTTCTACTCCATTGATTGGAAGTAAAAACTTACAAACCCTAACCACATAAAAAAAATTTAAAACACAGAAACTTGACAACAAGAAGATCGAATCTAGTACTTACATAGACACATCGCCGACTATCAAAACCTGTATGGATTCATGAAGAGATTTGACAGCTTCCATCAGATCTTCCTGTCCCCCAAACTTCATACAAATCTTCAATAATTGCTTCCGAGAAATGCAGGAGCCCGTTCAATCTTTTTATTAGAAAATCAATCCGCATGATTACGTCGTCAGCATATATGTTTAGACACAGGTGGTCTCTCAAAAATTTATCTGTCGGACATGGGATTACGCGAGTAACCACACGCCGCCTTTGCAGAAACCACAAATTGAACGTGTTGAAGCGAATAGGCTCCCACGATACAGAAGCAACAACATTGTATATCGAACACATGACCATCATATATTCAACGTGATGCTCTGCCGAAAAAGATACAGAGGAGCATGTATCAAACACATAACCTTCATATATTCAGTCTTTCAATACATAGGCGACAACATTGTGAATCGATTTGGGCACATCTTGAAACAATTGGGAGAGATTGCTATTTTGAAATTTTCCGTCAACAATTTGCCTTGAACAATGACGAAATGGCTATGAGGCAAATGGATCGAATTCCTCCGTCATCTCTTGCTCAGTTTGAAGGGATTCCCATTGTGAAATTAGTCTTTAACAATGAGGAAACAACTGCAATTCATTTACACATCGTTAACTAAATGTCAGGTTGAATTCATGAAATATTAATTACAATAGCGGAAAAAATAAAAAAGTTACCTAAATTTAGAAAAGGAAATATTAATTATAGTCTTTAAATATCCACAAAAATAACATTAACTAAAAACATAACCAACTAAAATAATTACCTTTTAAATTTAAAAAACGAAAATTAAAAATTAAAAGCTAAATTAAATATATATATATATATATATATATATATATATATATATATATATATATATATATATAATTTTTTTTGAGATAAAATATTGGTAATTTCAAAGTTATAATGATGGTGGTGTCGATAGAAAAAAAAAAAAAATAAATTAAATTTTAAATAGCATTTATTTGTTTTTAAAGTAAAAAATTGGAAGTTCGAAAGTAAAGCATAAAATATAGAACCCATTTCTACATAAATTGTAGCTTGATATTCACAAATAGTAACTTTTTTATAATTAATAATTTAGAACATAACTTAAATGTGGAAGAACAATAAATTCAATAAAATGTACTTCACATATAACCCTATAAACTTGTTGTGAATAGACTTTAGTGAGAGTATTTAAATTTTTCTTTTCAGCATCTTTATAGTTTGGTGTATTTTGTCAATGGATATACCTAGCTCTCAATCTTTAAGTTGAATATGACAACCAAATTTATCAAGTAAAAGGTTTTAGTTGGTACCCATTAGTTAAACTTTAAATAGAATATTAAAGGGAACATAAATAAATTTTCTACTTCAAATTATATTCTTGTTTCAATAATTGTAATTCTTAATATGGACCAGCTAATCTCGAAAATTTGTTGTTCTCAAGCATTACTATGGAGGTGTGAATCACTTATTTTTTTGTCTAACCTAGGAATGATTACTTATCTTCAATTTATTCCTAGACATGTCCATATTGAAACAATCCTTGCAATTATCATTATCTTCCTTACTCAAATCCTAATTCAAATTATTAGAGAAATTCTATTATTACATGTTTTATTAACAAAATATAAAATTGTGTGCACAATATTTTTATTCATGATATTCTCTATACATATAGAGTAATTCTTAAAATATTATAATAATTATCTACACTAATTAATAATAATATAAAAAATTATATGTTCGGAGTTGTTTTCAACTAGGATTAAGACTTTGCATTAACACTACGAATATTTTGCAATAATAATAAATAAATTATATATTTTTTTATTAATTATCAATAACATTATAATAATAAATTATATTAGTTAATAAATATATAGAATATATCAATTTGTATTTATTCGAAGCTAAATTATAATTTAATTTTATTGTATTATGAATCACCGTTCTTAATGGAAAGCAATATTGACAGAATAGAATATTAAGGAGAGATCATCATGAAAAATAAAACATATAAAAATAAATAATATTATTTCTAAAAGAATAAATATTATTTAAAAATTAGTTGGAAAAATAACGTACAATCTTACTTATAGAGGTATTGGTTTTTTCATAAGAATCCATCAATACAATTTCAAAAAATATTGTGATATTTCATTGTTTCAAATTAGCTAGAAAAAATTCACTAAAAAGGCCATTTTTTCTATTAGCTAGACTAGGTGAAGAAAAAAAAAAAAAAAACTTTATTATCAATTTTTCAAAAAATTTTATTTTATATCTTTTCAATTTTGTCTAACTTTAGTGATAGTGCTAAAAGAATATTAAATCCATATCTACTTTGAGATGATAATATTGTAGAAATAAGTGTTATATGTTATTGTATATATTCCTTTCCATTATCCACTTTATAAACACCATCATGCATCCACATTACCATTTTTGTAGTGATTAAGTGAAAGAAATGGGTTCCATGGAATGCTTTTCAATTATGATGATGAACCATCAATTGAGAAGGATTTTCTTTATGATGTAGCGCCGCTAAATAAGAATTTTACCATATTTTTCATATGTATATATATATATATATATATATGTATATATATATGTATATATATATGTATATATCTAGCATGGATCTAGGTTACACATTTTGGCAAGAGAAGGAGTGTTTAGGTGAAAAAGAGCAAGTGATGAAGTAGTTTAACCACCCAATCAATCCATCGATTTGTAAGTGGTCGATCAAGATTCTTGAGTGCTAAGAAAATAAATTTATTAATATATTTGAATTGAAAATTAATGAGCTCGATCTACCGTTTAAGCTCTCCAAGCTCGATTGGGCTTTCAAGGTCTTAAAATACACATTTCCAGTACCTCTTATGCAAATTGTTTTGCACCAACCTTTTGTACCCTAGTGAAATTAGGGAAAAAATTGTCCTTAGGTGTTGGATTGACTAAAGAATATTCTATCCAATGGCATATGATTTTGAAATTTTCTAATTCATACAATATTTTTCATCTAATTTTCTCTTAAACATAACGCCTCAATTTTTGACCAATTTAAAGAGGGCAGTTGAAAAAACAATAAAAAACAAATTAAAAAAAAAATAATAATAAAAAAATAATCACCACTATCTTAGTTTAATATTCATGTAATAGTTGAAAAAAAACTTATGGGAATACATGCGTCTACAAAATCCAACTGAAATATTTATTCGTAAACATAAAAAAAAAGAGTATAATATATACTTTTTCATAAACAAATAAATTTTTGATATGAAAAACATAGTTCTATTGTTGTAGATCATGCTTATATCTATCTATCTATCGATCTATATATATATATATATATATATATATATATATATATATATATATATGAAATTTTCTCCTCCAATATCAACACAATCTTGCCCTCCTCTTCTCCTCTTGAATTGGGTGTACAAGAATGAAAATTGATTCATCAGCGGTAAAGGGATTGTCAAGGTTTTGCATCTTCTTTAGATATGAAGAATTGTCAAGTGGGTGATCTAGAGATGGCTACAAATATTGATCTCATTGCAACAGCTACTCATCTCCCTTTGAGAGAGAGAAACGGTCTAAAAATTGTTCACGTGTGACATTCCCTCAAAGAAACTTATCGTCAATAATGTTTTTGGATATCATGCGAAAGGTATGGAAATTCCTCACTAAAATATAAATGGCACAATTTAATGGTTTTTTTCATTAGTATGTTACTTGTGTAGGGTGAAACAAACTGGTTTTTTGTTATCATGAAAGGTTGTTAATGGAATTTCTCGTCCATAAACTTAATTTTCCTCTTTATCTATATAAAATTCTAACTAAAATGTCTTGCACATACCAGTCACGTCGCAAGAACTTTGAAAGATCACTCTTTCCCCACAATTTCATCTATATTCTAGTTAGACATCATTTGGAAAAAACATGGGATGAGTATGATCATTTCCTAGATCAAAATGGTTTTGAAGAACCCCAATTACCCAATTATTTTAATTCCTTATATATTGAGGCACAAAATCCTTTACTAGGAAATCTTGTTCAATCGCTACATCGTCATTCAGTATAGAATGATTGTGAAAAATGAGTTCATGAATAAAACCCTTGTGTTTCAAATGATAATAACATTGAAACCTGAGACCTACTAGTGTTTTCTGAACTAAAAGCATGAGCAAGGGTACTACTGCCTAACATATGGAATCAAATTAGGAATTTAGGGATAAAAGGGAAGTGAAAACCTCCAGGGTAAGTCTTTAGGCCAAAATTTTACCCAAAGAATGTGCACATGAAGAAGAGATCAATCAATCAAAACAAAAGCCTCAATCTAATGTTAAGATTAAACAAATTTAGAGAAAAATTTCGTGAACATGGCAAAACAGACAATAGAATACTCCTAGCAACGATTAGTTATTCCATATTGAGGCTCATCCTGAAATCTTACCAAAATGAAATAGGCAACATGTCTAAGATAAATTGGGATTTTTGCGTTGATCTCACTTTTTGTCATGATAGTCCTTGAACCAACATCCATTCGAATGAGGCTAAAGTAAGAACATGTATTGGTACCAACAAAACTTGCTATTGTCCCATGTCATGAAAAGTGTATTAGTGAGCTTGTCCGTGAATATAGGAAACTCAAAACTTAAATTCAAACTAAGGAAAGACACAAGGAACATAAATTTTCCAATAATAAAAATAAATCTTAATCTAAAGATATACATATTATTACCAATTATATCTTCTGAAGAATATGGTTTTGATCCTGATAAGTAATGACTTTCTTTTTATCTATAATAAGGATTTTTCAAGTTTTCAAGGTATGTGTCTATTTTTCTTTATTGTACTAAATTTAAAAAAGGGAAAATACAAAATCCACGATTTTGTAGCATCCCTACATTGTTATCCATATAAATGCATAATATAAGTCTTGTTAGTTGTAACAAGTCCTCCATACTCACTGGATGATGACCTTATATTCCACATTGGGCAATAACTAAGTTATAAAGGAGAAAAGTCATAAAGAGGAAGTCTAGGTCATAAAGGAGAGAAGTCATGCCCTAAATGATTACATTGTACATATTTCTTATTACAATAATAGGCTTGTTTATTTGAGAATAAGAATCTCACACTTTTAATTTAATTATTAACAATTATTAGGTGAATGTTAGAGATTTAACCCTTAAGGAATATGCTAGAATGGTCATAGTAGTATTCAAATTTCAAGGGTTAAGATTTATCTCCATGTTAATTATGCTCTTTTAATCAATTAATGTCAAATTGTTTAATTAAAGAAAACATCATATCAACATGTGTCTAATTAAAGAAAACATCATATCAACATGTCATATTGGACATGTGGTATTAATAAGCCATCGTATTGGCCCATAGTATTGTAAGAAGATATATTTACTTGAGTTAAGAATTTCCATGGTAAAGTAGGGATAAAAATTTAAAATAAATTTATACTTTAGTTAAATTTTATGACTCTTTTTTATATGATTAATGTGAGATGTATAATGTGGTAATTTTTTTTATGCTTCTCATGGATTAATGTGTATACAAGTCATTTAATTTATATGGTTGCACTAGTTCAAAAGAAAAAGAAAACCGGTAAAACTTCTTATTATCGGGGGTGTAGTCTTTCTGAGTTGGTAATGTGAGATCTATAACGGGGTAAGTGTTATGATCCTTATCATGTATTAATGTGTGTACAAGTCATTTAATTTATATGGTTACATTAGTTCAAAAGGAAAAAACCCTAGTAAAATAAAGTTCTTATTATGGGGGGTTTAGTCTTGTTGAGTTGTTTCTTGTTATATTGTACTCATTTGAAATACAACATCAACCCAAGGATAAATAAAATGTAACCTTTGATATTTTTGGTAGACATCGCTTTATGTATAAATACAAAATTGTTCTCAAAATGGGAATGAATCTACTCTATAGTGGGCATGCATACCATGCAAATATATTTGTATATGTCAAGTACATAATCTGTGGTATAGTGAAAAGGAATAATCTTTTAAATCATATAGTGCTCTAGAGTAAATTATAGTTGTTTGGAAAATACAAGGATGGAAAATTGGAGAATAGTTTTCTCGAAGGAATACATTCTCTAAACTATCAATTTTCTTTTTGGCCTTCTAGGATAAACTTTTAGTTGTTGAATATGTATAAAAACAAAAAAAAATTAACAAAATATATCTAAAATTACAACAACAACAACAAAAATAAAGGTGACGCACCAACCAAAAGACAATCAAAATTATTTCTGCACTTTAAACCATACAAAGTAAAGTGCCCATGTTATTTTGAGAAGACTCTATAATAAATAACCATACAGAGCAAAGTGTGCAGGGTATTTTGAGAAGGCTCTATACTAAAAATAGTTAAACACGCAAATTCAATAACCAAAATAAGATAGATTATCTCACTTTCCATATCATTAACAAAAAGTGGTAAACGCTGGAGTAATTCACTATGAAATGTAATTTCAAATATTTAAAACCTTTGTATTAATGTAGCTATAAAATATTTAAAATGTATTTAAATTATCAATATTAAGAAAACTAACACATTTTTAATAGAGATTTATGTACTAGCACAATTATATAAAATTAATGGCTAGTGACTGTTAATACATCTTACGTTGGTAAAATTTAAAAAATTATGAAATTAACTATTTTATTATTATTATTATTACTATAAGTTAAACATATACTTATTTCAGAAAGCATGGAAGAAGATGTTTATTGATGAAGGAGTTTCTTAATCTATAATAGGGCATGCAACAATACTGTGGGCAGAGAAAAGACTTCTCAATATCACATATATAACTCATATAATATGAAACTTGCTCGTATCATATTTAATTAATTAATTAATTTCACTAAAATGACAAAAAAGACATAGCTACCTTGCACATAAATCTCAGTCCTTGATTTGAGTATACCACTAAAAAAATCATGAAAGATTTAATGGTCCTAACATAGATCTAATAATAATTAGTAATTAAATTAAAGCTTTGCAATCTTTATTCTATTTTAAAAGAAACATGTTTATTGATATAATTAATTTTGAATTCATCTTAACTTTGAGTTACCAATCACATTTGAAATAGTAAACATATAATTTGATATTAAAAACTCGTAATTCTCAAATTAAAAAATACATGTCAAAACTAAAAGTAAATTTATTATTATTGAAATGTAAATAAAGATATGTAAAAAAAATATATGAAAATATGTTATATATTATTGAATACATAAAAATGAAAAAAATAGAGAAATGAAACTAGCTCTATTCGGTTACTTATAGTACCTTGAAGAAATAGATCTCTTTGGTCACTTATAGTAACTTTGAAGAAATATTAATAGTTGATAATAGAAACCACAGGACCATAAAAATCTTACACCACTCTAGATTACATAAAGTATTTATCGCCTAAAATATAACTGTCAATAAAAAAAACTTACCATTTCCAATTAAAAAAAAACTAAAAGAAAGTAATTCAATTATATTGATATTGAAGCTACATGAAAAATGAGTTAAGAAAAAAATAAAAACATATAACGAGCTTTGTTTCTGTACCACCACTGCTTCTCCAATTAACCCTGTGATATTAATTGAATTGCTGACGGGGAAAAGGTGATCAATTATATTAATTAAATTGCTGACCACCAAAAAAGCCTATCAATTATATTGAATGGTTTAATAGGGAAATACAAACATATAACGAGCTGTCTCTCTACGATTACTGCTTATCTAGTCCCCGTAATATTAATTGAATTGCTGACCGCCAAAAGCAGTGTGCCAAGATTACAGAAAGTACTATTTATGAAAAATTCAAATTGAAGCCTGAACATTCCAAATTTGAATGCACGCGGACAAATGACGTGGTTGTGTAGAGAATTTCTTGAAAGTAAACTCTGAAGAGCATCTCACGTTTCTTGGTAAACTCTGAGCCACTCTTCATTTAACAGATCACAGCTTTTTTCAGATATTAGGGGATCTTTATGCGGCTTTGAAACAGATGATGTTTTCTTCTATAGTCGGAAGTTCTCTTCCATCTATCATCTGTATTTTCTCTTCTAAAACACCCGAAAAAACACTTCCAAAATTAATGCACTTCAAAATTAACACACTTCCTCCTCTACGTATCATCTCTTTGTATGCCTTTCGCATCACAGCCTTTCATTGTTTGGGAAAAGCTGATGGGTACTTGGAGTACCATCTCCATCTTCCAATTCATACATGCTGTGATGCCGACATTGCCAAACCTAACTGTTATTCCTCGTTGTTTTTATCAACGACGGAAGTTGAGCGGTTGAGGAGACTGAGATCTCGATTAGCTTGAGGAAATTGAAATCTCCATTTAGTCGTATTTATCGGCGGACGACCAGGAAATCAACATTGGGTTAAGATATTGATACTACTGTTTCCTAAATCAAATGGCTTATTTCTGAAATACAGTTTAAGCATTCAGGGTTAACTATTCATATAATGTTTCGTTGAGCACAAGTTAGGGTTCCAGTCAATTTCACTCAAAAAATTGAGCCCAGATTGCCTGCAAAATTCGTTACCAACGGCCACGGTGTGGCATTCAAATAAACGATGATTTGATCAATTGCATGTGCATGTGTACTTACCTGGACGCTTTCGATCTTGCAGCGTCCAGATAACTAAAAGGATCTGTATATCAAGAAAATATGCGTTCTCTAGCTATTTTCTGTACTGATTCAAATAATTATTTACCTCATAGTTAGTCATCTTTATGTGTAAGGTACTGATTTCTTTTCCGCCATAGTAAAGCATGATGGTTTATCTTCCATAGCAGAGATGGCTTCGAATTCATGGAACTAAACTTGTGCTACATGCAAATTCCTAAGAAGAAAGTGTACTTCAGAGCGTGTATTTGCGCCGTCTTTTTATCCGGAGGAACCTCAAAAATATGCGAATGCTCACAAGATCTTTGCAGCGAGCAACGTGGACAAAATTCTCAACTATTTGGAGAGTGATCAGAAGGAGAGGAAGTTGAAGCTCGTTATGGGTGGGTTGGAGCGATGTCCATCCACCAAAGATAAGTGCAACAGCTACAGAAAGCACTGGTGACTGCCATTTCTTTAGTACATCTCTGCAGTGGAGCCTGTTCTTAATCTACATAGTCTAGACTACCCACTGCCAGCTTATTCCAGAGTTCACATGATCCATGCCACAGCTAGCGAACAATAACAGGAAAATTTAATGGAATTTCCTAATTCTAGAGAAGAGCTACAGCTGAATAAAGAGCAACTTCTAGAATTGGCCTTGAGAATCGGCGGTTCCCACGATGCTGGCATGGATGCGCTGGGTATGACGAATCATGCCTATGCCAGCGACCGCGGTACGGGTAGTAGGCCAAGAAATTTTTGTATTTGCAAATTGGAAGTGTTTTCTCTGGTGTATGTCAATGCTTTTGTGGCTGTGATTCTGTTAGTTCTTTTGTTTTTCTTTGTATGTGTCTCTGAGTTGTGTGTCTGTACCTTGTAGCCTTTGAATAAGGAAGAACGGATCTAAATTTGACCAAGAAGATCAGGGATGCAGGGATGATATTTGTTACATCCATAACAGGTATTTATTTCATATTCATATTCATGTTTTTTTTTGTTTTGATTGCATGTTTTGATTCCATAAATTAGTGTAGAATTTTCAATTTTCTTGTTGTTTATTTCTCCTTTATCATCTCCTTCACTACTTCCACTGCTTAATGTTAATGTTTTTAAACCTTTATGCTCTATTATTTCTCCTTATATCTCATTAATATATTTTTTCTCTGTTCTTGATTCGTTGGCAATCTTACTAATTTTTCTGAATTTTTGGTTTTTTTCCGACCTTCATGCTCTCTTCTTGGCCCTAAACCCTTTCGATCTTTTTGCTATGTTCTGTTTGATCTTATTGCAATGTTTTTTGTCATAAATCTTTGAAAACATTTTTAATTCTGGCTTTTACACAATATTTGAAATTTTTTCCTAGTGGCTGTGTTTAAATTGTTTCTAAAACTCTGCTAAAGCTTTTCGTAGGCAACTCTATATCATTCCATATTTCACCTTTCTAGTTGTCTTTGCTCTCTTCCAACCGTTTGCATTTACTTTAGAATTGATGAATCCTACTACCACCTTTATAACATTCGAGACTCCTCCACATATCTTGACTATCTACTTCAACTCATTAGGAGTTAGCTGCTTCTCACTATCACCATCCATTGTTTTCTTGAAAAGATGTGATGCCTCTTCTTCAATAGGGTATAATTCTCTTTTTACTCCTTATTCTTACGGCATTCCTCAACATCAATTCAACTTAGGTATTTTAAATTTTTATATAAACTATTTCCTTACATTCCATTCTTTATTTTCTCTTTTTTTAAATATTTGATTTATTCAATAAATAATTAAATACTAAATTAGTTCATATATAACAAATAAAATTAATATCATATAGTTAAAGTTGTTCTATATTCTATCTTATTTGATTTATGTCATTTAAATTTATATGGTTATTAGTGATTTTTTTTTACTTAATTATTATATTTTAATTGTTTAATTATATTTGTTTTTGTATAATTATTTATTGATTTCAAATTATATAAGAATATTTTTGTAAATTAAATGTTTTGATTTATAACTTATTATTTTATTATATGTAATAAAATTTTTAAAATGTACCCATAAATTGTATTTTTTTTATAAGATGATATATTTGTTAGATGACATGACATTAATGTTTATGTAGAGACATTGTTTTTTATTTGTAATGATATTATGTTAGGTATTTTATGTCTTTTTTTAAATGAAAGAAATTTTTGTTTGTTTATGTGATATGATGGTTGTGCTTTTTCTAATTAGAAAATATAATTGCACTGAAAGAAAATATGATGTTGACAATTGTTTGCATGTTTAATGTGTATATATTTTGGTATGTATTTGTTTTATTATTTTTTAGATGATATAATTATTGTGTTTCTTAGATAATATGATGATAATTGATTTCTAAATTTATAAGATGTTTTTATTTGCTACATGATGTGGATTGTATTTGTTAAATGATATGATTATGATAATGATGATTATGCTTTTGTTTGTTAAATGTCATGCTTTATGTTGTTTGATGATATGATGGTGATAATGAGAGAGAGAGAGAGAGAGAGAGAGAGAGAGAGAGAGAGAGAGATCATGGGAGTAGAGAGAGGGATGGAGAGGTAGAGCGAGGGGGAGAGAAGGTGGAGGGTGTGGGAAGGGGAGGAAGAGAGACAAAGACAGAGAGGGAGGGGATGAGAGAGAGGGTGTGGGAAGAGAGAAAGGGGGGAGAGAGAGTTGGCGGAGAGAGTATGCTACTGAGAGAGATAGGGGGATAGGTGGAGAGAAAGGGGAAAAGAGAGATATAGCTACGAGAAGAGAGTGGGAGATGGATAGGGAGAGGAGGAGTAGGAGGGGGAGAGAGAAAGAGAGGGGAAGGGAGGGAGAGAAAGAAAGGGGGACGGAGAGAGATGGTGAGAGGTGTAGGGAGAGGGACAAAGAGAGAGATAGTTGGGGGGAGAGATGAAAAGAGGGAGAGGGGGAGAGAGCGAGAGAGGGTGATGGTGGGAGAGAGAGAGGGAGAGGGGGAGAGAGAGAGGGAGAGGGGGAGAGAGAGTGGGAGAGGAGGATGGGTAATTGAAGAGATTGGGAGATGGGGAGAGAGAGAGAGAGAGAGAGAGAGAGAGAGAGAGAGAGAGGGAGATGGAGGGGGAGAGGGCAGGAGAGGAAGAGGGAGATGGAGAGGGAGAGAGAGAGGGAGATAGAAGAATGAAGGGAGAGGGAGAAACTAGAGAGGAGGGAAAGGGGGAGAGAGAGGTAGGGATTGAGATAGAGATAGGGGGAGAGAGAGGGGGTGGGGGAAGTGGAGGGGGAGGGAGAGGGGTGCTGGGAGAGGGGGAGGTATAGGGGCAAAGAGAGAGATAGGTGGGGGGAGAGAGGTAGAGAGTGAGAGGGGGAGTGGTAGGGGAAGAGATCGAGAGAGGGATAGAGAGAGATAGAGAGAGAGGGAGAGAGAGAGAGAGTAGGGAGAGGAGCACAGAGAGCGGGAGATGGTGAGGGTGAGGGGAAGAGAGAGGGAGAGGGGAAGAGGGAGACAAAGAGAGGTAGGGAGAGAGAGGGATAAGCAGAAGGAGGGATAGGGATAGAGAGGATGAGTGGGAGGGACAAGAAGAGAGGGAAGGAGAGGGGTAGGGATAGATTAAGAGGGAGGGAGAAAGCAGGAGAGTGGTGGGAGGGAGAAGAGGGAGGTAAAGGGAGGGAGTTAGAGAGAGAGAGAGAGAGATAGAGGTTAGGATGGGAAGAGAGAGAGAGAGAGAGAGAGAGAGAGAGAGAGAGAGAGAGGGTAGGATGGGGAGAGAGAGGGGGAGTGAGAGTGAGAGGGACAGAGGGAGAGAGAGAGAGGAAGGGAGGGAGAGGGAGAAATAAGAGAGGAGGAGGCAATGGGGGAGAGAAAGAGAAGGAGTGGGGGAGAGAGAGAGAGTTGGGGGGCAGAAGAGTGGGAGGGAGATAAAGTGAGAGAGAGAGATGGTGGGGTCAGAGAGAAATATATGTGGGGAGAGAGAGAGAGGGATCACAATAGACAGAGTGGGAGAGGGAGAGAGGGAGGGCCTGGGGGAGGTGAAGAGAATGAGAGAGGGTGAGGGAGAGAGGGAGAGGGAGAGGGAGGGAGAGTGGCAGGGGAGGTAGGGAGAGGAGGAGAGATAGAGCGATAAAGAGTGACATAGAGAGAGATAGAGATGGGGGGTAGGGAGAGGTAGGATGGATAGGTGGAGAGAGATAGTTAGGGGTTGAGGGCACGAGAGGGTGAAGGTGATATGGTGGGAGAGGGGAAGAGGGAGAGGGAGGTAGTGTGGTGGGGAGGCAGGGAGAGGTGGAGAGATAAAGTGATAAAGAGTGAGAGAGAGTGAGGGAGGGAGGAGAGAAAAATGGTAGGGAAGAGAGAGGGGGGAGAGAGTCAGAGCTATAGAGAGAGGGGGAGGGGGTGAGAGACAGAGAGGGATGAGGCAAGAGAGAGAGAGGGAGAGAGATAGGTGGGGAGAGAGATGGGAGAGGGAGAGGGGGAGATAGGGGGATGAGGAGAGAGATAGAAAGAGGGCGTGACATAGTTGGAGAGGAAGAGGGGGAGTGAGAGTGGGAGGGGAAGTGAGAAAGAGAGGGGTAGGGGGAGACGGAGAGGCAAAGAGAGAGAGAGAGGAGGAGAGGGAGAGATAGAGAGGGGGGTATATGGATAGATAGAGAGAGAGAGGGGAAGGAAAGAGTAGCAGAGGCAGGGGGTGGATAGAGCATGACACTTTAGTAAATTCTTTTAATAATCACTTTAAAAAAAGTTACAAAACTCTTGTTAAAATTTTATAAAATTATTAGGGTGTAGGTTTTAGGGTTTAGGGTTTATAACACTTAAGAAAAGTTTCAAAATGCTTATTAAAATGTTATAAAATGTTTAGGGTTTAGGGTTTTAAAATTTTAGAAAACTCTTTCTAAATTATAATAAAATGCTTAGGGTTTAGGGTTTATAAGTAAATTCTTTAATAAACACTTAAAAAGAAGTTACAAACGCTTGTTAAAATATTATAAAATACTTAGGGTTTAGGGTTTGTGGTTTAAAATGTTATAAAGTGCTTATGGTTTAGGGTTTAGGGTTTACGTTGGGGGTGTGGGTATTAAGGCTTAGGGTTTATGGTTTATAATGCTTTAATAAATTATTTTAATGGACACTTATAAAATGTTAAAAAACGGTTTTTAGGGTTTACTGTTTTTTTGGGGTTTTTAGGGTTTAGGGTTTTTATGGTTTATTGTATTTTTAGGGTATAGGGTTTGCAGTTCAAGGTTAAGGTTTTAGGGATTAGGGGTTTATGTTTTATAGAACATTGGTAAATGGTTTTAGTAAACATTTAAATAAAATTTACAAAACACTTTTTAAAATCTTATAGAATCATTAGGTTTTAGGATTTAGGGTTTAGGGTTTAGGTTTAGGAGCTTACGGTTTAGAGTTTATAAGACCTTAGTCAATGCTTTCAAGATTTAGGCTTTAGGGTTTAGGGTTTATAAGACCTTAGTACATGATTTTAGGGTTTATACGTTAGGCTTTAAGCATTGAGATATAGGGTTTGGGGTTTGGGGTTTAGTGTTTAGGTTTTATAACACTATAGTAAATTCATTTATTAAACACTTAAATAAAAGTTACATAAGGTTTTCTAAAATGTTATAAAATTCTTAGTGTTTAGGGTTTATAGTTTGGGGTTTGGGATTTAGGGTTTCAGGTTTAGGGTTTTGGTTTTAGGGTCTATGGTTTATAGTTTATGGTTTAGGATTTATAACACTAAAGTTACAAAATGCTTTTTAAAATATTAAAAAACATATAGTTTAGGGTTTAGGGTTAAATATTTATAACACTTTAGTGAATTCATTTAATAAACACTTAAATAAAAGTTTAAAATGCTTTTTAAAATGATATAAAATGATTAGGGTTTAGGTTTTAGGGTTTGTGGGTTTAGGGTTTTGGGTTTATGGTTTAAGGTTTAGATCAATTTAATAAATGCTTTTAATAAACACTTAAATAAAGGTTACAAAGCACTTCTTGAAATGTTATAAAATTCTTAGAGTTTAGGACTTAAGATTTAGGGTTTAGGGTTTCAGGTTTGGGGCTAAGAGTTTCGGTTTTAGTGTTTACGGTTTAAATGTTACAAATATTTTTTGAAATGTTATAAAATTCTTAGGATTTAGAATTTACGATTTAGGGTTTATAACACTTTAGTAAATGATTTTAATATACACTTAAATAAACGTTACAAAACACTCTTTAAAATGTTATAAATTAATTTGGGTTTAGGTTTTAGGGATTAGGGTTTCAAGTTTATAACACTTTAGTAAATTCTTTTAATAAACATGAAAATATAGTTACAAAAAACTTTTTAAAATGTTATGAAATTCTTAGGGTTTCGGTTTTAGGGTATAAGGTATAGGGTTTAGGGTTTGGGGTTTAGGGTTTAGGGTTTAGGGTTTATAACTCTTTAGTAAATTGTTTTAATAAACACTTAAATAAAAGTTACAAAACACTTTTTGAAATGTTATAACACGCTTAGGGTTTAGCGTTTAGGTTTTAGGTTTTTCGGTTTAGGGTTTAGTTTTTATGGTTTAGGGTTTAGAATGCTATATTTGCTTAAGGTTTAGGATTTATAATACTAGTAATTTCTTATAATAAACACTAAAATAAAAGTTAAAATAACTTTTTAAAACGTTATAAATTGATTAGGGTTTAGGGTTAAGAGTCTAGTGCTTATAAGACTTTAGTAAATCCTCTTAGTAAACACTTAAATAAAAGTTAGAAATTTTTTTAAGCTGTTATAAAATGCTTAGGATTTACGGTTTAGGGTTTATGGTTTGGGGTTTACTGTCTATATTTTAGGGTTTAGGGTTTATAACACTTTTGTAAATGATTTTAATAAACACTTAAATGGAAGTTACAATATGTTTTTTAAAATGTTATAAAATGATTAGGGTTTAGGGTTTAGGGTTGAGGGTTTGTGGTTTATAACACTTTAGTAAATTCTTTTAATAAACACTTAAACAAAAATTACAAAACACTTTTTAAATTTTAAAAAATGCTTAGGGTTTAGGGTTTAATGTTCAAAATTTGGGGTTTATGGTTTAAGGTTTAGGGTTTATGGTTTATGATTTAGGGTTTAGGGTTTGGGGTTTAGAGGTTATGGTTTAGGGTTCATACGAATTTAGTGAATGCTTTTAATAAACACTTAAATAAAAGTTTCAAAATACTTTTTAAAATGTTATAAAATGGTTGCCACATCTCTTCTTTGAGATAAGCTACCATTGCCCAAGCTAGTTTATTTCCATTTTGTATGTAAGCATATTTCAATTCTTTGATATTAATGACATGAAGTTTTGTTTATGCTTCAAATCTATGTTTCTATTTATATTTTTATTTTGTTGCATTACTGCATAAGTTTGGATCATCATAACATTCACTAGGAGTAAAATCACTCCTCCTTAGGACCACTAGAAGCACATGCCATAATCTAAGATACTGAGTAGTTTTATTGAGGGATTCTTTCTTGGAGAGTGCAATACTTCGAGTTTGTTTTGAATTAGGACATAATGCAGAGAATTAAAGCTTGGATCCTCTTTTAGAGAGCACAAAACCATGTCAAAAGGAGTGCTTGAAATGTGGATCCTTAGCTTAAAAACCATGAAACTTTGGAGGTGTCTTCCAACCACCATAGGGCACTTGTACATATTCACTAAACTACCCTCATGTGGATATACTGTAATAACTTATATTAGGTTGCTGCGCAGTTGATTATTGTCTCTAATCATGTTAGTTTTTTCTATTGTTTGAAGAAAATAATTACTATTATATAAATTTATATCTTTATTGGTTAATTGTTGTTCTTATAGTAGATTAGACTGAAATTATAATATTATTAAAAGTGTATATATTCAAATACTATATTAATTATCGATTTAATATAATTTTTTATTTTATGGGTAGTCTAAATTATGGATGAAAAATAATTTTTCATCATCAATTTGTTAATTAATCTTAATTTTAACAAAATTCCAACGCAGATTTTTAAAAACCTAAGTTTAAGTTGTTTAATTTGTCAAATTTTGAGTGCCTGAAGGTATTTTATGGGGGTTGAATTCATTTATGCATTCAAAAATATATTTTAGACAACAAAAAATCATAGTGTTTCTTGAAATTGGTCTTGCTTGAAATTGTATCCCCATATTCTCATGAAAAAAACTATTACGTTTATAAATTGGACTACTCCTTATTTATATATTTTTAATTTATAGATTTTATTATATTGCACTAGAATTTTTCTATTCGATATTGTTATATTGCTCAGTAATTTTTATCACTAAATTTATATGGATAACTAATTTAAATGTTAATGATATATTAGGTTAGCACATTAAATACTTACCCCTATCACATAAGCTTTCTACTGAATGTTGTAATTTGTATTATATTTCTTGAAAAGATTATGAAGGATAACTATGCACAAATGAGTTGAATTTGGTTTGTAGCTAAGACAATTCCTGACTAATATAAGTTTGAGCCTTTCTAACTAGAACTCATAATAGTGCACACATACAATACATAATTTCCAATCAAAATTTGAAAACACTATTTTTTGCTGTTGAGTGAATATTTGGAGACAAATACAATAATATTAAAAATTAAATCAAATTATATAAACATTTCCTGAGATATTTTATATTAATATCTATTAGTTTTTTACTAATATTATATGACTAACTCTTTCAAATGTGTTTCAAATTAATACATTGAATACTTATCTCCAAGAAGTGAAGCTTTTAACTCAAGTGAACTCTTACACATTCGGTTGGATGTTTTCTTGTGGAAATCACAATGTTGCACACAAAATTGTTAATGGAAATTTAAAAATAATATTTTCAGTGGTTGCTTTATGAAAATTGGAAAACAATAACTTAAGACATCTCTATGAGGGGTTGGACAATCATTACACCAAACATTTATCACTATCAAGTTGGGTTGGGAAGACACTGTTCATCCCAACAAATAGTAGAGTGTCATCATGGCCTACCTCACTCCAATTAAAAATCAACACATAGATTTGAAATTACATCAATGATTCAAGTAGTAGTCCTGTGGACTTGAGAAGAAGAGTTAATCTAGAGAATTTGGGTTTATCACACAATCATATCCATGGATGACTCCTACCCTTGGACATTGTCTCTGAGATTTTAAGACATAAGCATCTAGATCAATCCAGAAATAAATTCAATGGTTCAGTCCATGCCACCTTCAACCAACTACTAGAGTTTCAAGTGTTAAACATTTTCTCCAATTTTCTCTATGCTACAATTCCATAATTTTTAATAAATCTTCTAAATATTTTATAACTTAACTTAAGCTACAATTTTCTCACTAGAGCCATGTCATTTTATCTAGGAAAGCTTAAGTACTTATAACATCTATGGCTAGTGTGTTGAAATTTCATCAAAGAATTATTCTACTTCCTACAATCACTTCTATCATTTAATAGATTCTAACAAATTACGTAGCACAATATGTTTACTCCAAATTTAGAGAAGGATGCTATAGAAGTAACCCTTACCATTTTTATGACAATAGCGATATCAATATATGTCTCCATTATCTCATCATCATAATAAGAATAACACTGCTTCTATCATCTCTTTCTTGATTTTTCCTCTCTTGAATGAGGTAATTTCTCTTTTGAGCTACTGTTATTAGTTGACATATTCCACTTTTCTAATTCCCTTTCTGTGTAAGAAAAAAATACTTTCTGCAATTGAAAATTGAGACATACATTTAAAAATTGAACACTAAAAATTAATATAAGAAAAATCCTCAACATAGTTACTTTAGTGAATCTCATAGGTCTTTCTAGATACAATGAAACAACAATTGGAAAATATCCATACTACCTCCCATGATAATTTAGATTTCTACTACGAAAGAGGTCAAAAGTAACGATAATCACAATGTGTACCTTTTCGAAGACATCGATCTTGGAATTTTTGTAGAATCAAATCAACATTTCCATACATATAATTAAATTTCGAAAAACTTATCTATAATTTGTTAATTTTAGTGCATGGAGGGATAAAGTGGAAAAAATCATATTGTTTTATAAAATCTGAGATACATGACATTAATGTCGTGAAAGAATAAGCATAATAGCTGAAATGGGCTTGACACAAAAACCTTAAGATCTCAAGTGATCTTAAAAATACAGGCCATCATCATATCATATAATGGGATAATTATGATTACTCATCAATATCATTACCATATATTGAATCCCATAAAATGTTGTTTTGGTCAATGTTAATGGTCAAAATATCATGTGCACAATACCACAATTTTTATGTTCCCTTTTCATGGGATTTAATTTGAAGGAGCTAAACCTGATTCAACTTTATCTTCACTATGTTAAGCCACTTTAAGTATATATAAGTTATAATTAATATGCTAAGTATTAAAGTTGATGTGCACTATGACTTTTAGGAGTTACAATGTCTTTACCGTGACACTGTACTAGGGGGCATAGTTTCTCGAATTCAGTGTGTTAAAGATCATAGTGCACTATAGTTTACCGAATTTTAGATTTACTACGTTAAGGATTATAAAGTAATCAATGTCATTTTTTAATGGTAATAGTGGTTAGAGGTCACATTGTGGAAGGCTTTGTAATTATCTCTGAGTGTACTAGTAATCACCCTAAATTGGGGGTTATATGGGTCATGGGACATCTCAATTTTTTGGCATTCATAATGGATTTTGTTTAAGTCACACATATTGCATTAGATATTATAGTGGTCATAGTAGTGAAAGGGAAGAGAAATAATTATTCGAGTTAATATATAGTGCAACGAACAGGAATATCTAATCATAAATTTATTATAATTAGTGATTTCAAAGGTACATATATTAATATATGTATTTTAAGATCAAAATATTATTGGGAAACACGGTGGATACTTCCATATGATTTCCCTCATTGTCGCAATTAGACAACTATTGGACCGTAGCAAAACAAGCAGTCGAAGATTTAGTAATTAATATTTAGTAAATTTAATAGTTGTGTGTGTCTTTTTGCTTTTCTGAACGTTCAAGAATGTGAGGCAATTGTAGAGTGATAAAATAATTTTCAAATTTGAATTTCTCTGGATAGCCTTTGAAAGCTGGTATAGTGGGTGTTTCACAGGAGAATTTCAAAAATAATTTCCATCAAAAACATTATGTGAACATCACATAAAAAAAATCTATAAATAACAAAAAGTCATTTGAAACATTATCTTCACGCCAATCAGACTCGTAGTAGTTATTGCTTAGCCTCCATCCAAAGCCTCGCAGACTCGTCTCACTATTTAAAAAAAAAAATTGAAATAGTAAACAATTGTGCTTGTAACCGTGACGATGGTCTCATTGGGAAGCTTGTCACTTAAGAAAGAGGAATGACATGCCAAAATTTGATGTGCACATGAATAGTTGTAACAAGTGAAATGATTTATATCACACGAGAAGCATTACAAGTATTGTAACAAGTCAAAAGATTTATACCGAACATTATACTACATTTTTTCTCCATTATATTGTAACAAGTCAAAGGATTAAACACAAATACGTGATTAGTTGGTGCATGTGTGACACGTAATGCGAGTAGTGGGTGCTTGGAGTTCATCCCACATTCAAACTAGTTTATGCCAATTTGTGTTCATCGAACCTTCCAACGAATTTATGCCAAGTAGTGGGCATGTGTAGTTTCTTATAAATTCTGAAACCCGCATATGTGGGTTCGCGATAGTTTAGGTTAAGTTTATTTGAATTTATGCGAAGTAGTGGGCACATGTAGTTTGTTATAAACTCTCAAACCGGCATATGTGAGTTCGCGATATGTGCATTCGGGATAGTTATAAGTTGAGTTTGTTATAATTTATGCCTAGTGATCATTGAACCTTCAAACGAAGTAGTGGGCGCGTGTAGTTTGTTATAAACTCTGACAATAAAGTGGCATATTCCAGTTTGACAATGCCCAGGGCGGTTTGCAGTAGTGGGCGCATGCGGTTTGTTATAAGCTCTAACAATAAAGCTGCATATTCCAGTTTGACAATGCCCGAGGCTGCTGACAAAAGAAACGTTTTACACTCCGGCATGTATGGGAGTGTGTTCTATACTCAGGTATACTCCTGTATGTATGAGATTTAAATATATTTTAATACTTTTCTTATTTTTTTTTAATAAATTATTAACCATCTCAAATTTTATTTTGATATTTCAATATTCTCATTTTTTAAATGATATGTAAGGTGTCCCCCACATTTCACATTTATTAAATGGGGGTTTTGGTGAATAATGAAGTTAGTGAAACATTAATATATGTATTATGTTTTTATTATACTTTTGATTGTATTTTTAAATTCCATTCATCATTAAGTTTTGCATAATTTTAATAGAAAAATGTTTCATACACTAAGCATATCAGTGAAAGTTCTTCAAATTGAACTCAACATCACATTAGAGTTCAACAAAAGGCCTCTAAATATAATTTAGCATTGATTACACAAAACAAGGAGAAAATTAAAACATTAAATATTAAAAAAATAATATTACAAATATATATTTATGCACATTAATGTAGATCTTGGTGATTAAGAAACAAATATGGGAAAACATAATTTACAAATTTAAAATACATATAATTGAATTTGTGACAACATATGTATGCTTGCTTAATTTCACTATGTAGATAGGAGTGTATACCTTGGAATTAGAATTCTAGAATTTTAATTTAATCATCAACAACTAATAGATTGATGCTAGGATTATTTTTAATATTAGTTGTGAATAGATAGTTGAGATTTATTTAAAATGTGGTTTTGACACTTTTTCATTTTCAATTTATTAAAAAGATTGTTACAAAGTTTTGACTAGAAAATGATTTGTTTCTTTTATTATAACCAATGCACTCATCTAGTCAATGGTTTGATAAACAAATATAGAAATCAATGTGTGATAACAATCAAAACTCTACACCCATTATACATGTGACATTGTCGAAATTAAAAAAAATCATAAAAGTTAACTGAATTATAACTTTATTATTATTATAAAAAAATTAATGTAAGAGTTATATAACATATAACAATAATTTTAGCCATGTAGATCGACTCCCACTTCCCGTGGATACTCTTAGATAGTAAATAGTTCTTCTTACAATACCATGTGGTAATACCATGGCTTACCAATACCAGATTCCCAATGTGACATGTATAGTTATGATATTTTCTGAAATTAATTAATTTGAGATAAATTAATTAAAAAAGCATACCTAAATTGCACACAAATCTTATCATCATATATCATTACTACTATGTATATTCCAACATATTCCATGGAAGTTAAAAGTCTACAAAAACCATAATAATTAAGTTATTAGTATGGAATATCTACTTTGTCAATTAGCATAATAATAGTCATATCTATTTTGGAATTTATTTTCATTTTAATTTAAAAAAATCTTAAAATTAAATTTAGAAAAATTATGGAAGCCAAATAAATAAAATTAATGGTAAGTGGAGATTGGTATCAATTGATGATAAACATCAAAATAGGAACCCCATGATACCTCTCTCATTTCATGGGCTAAAAAACACATAAAATAAAATAAATTATAAATCTACTATATATTATTTTTTCATTATTTATAATATTTTTTTTCATGCAGGGTTGAATAGCCAATAGTCATCATGAAAAAAAATTAGTGGTGAAATTTGGCCCATGGAGAAAATTAAGGGGTTTAAAATTTTGTTTGGGAAATTATATTTACTCATAGTTCATTACTAATAACTACTCAAAATTTATTTTATAAAAGAATTAGGTGTGGAGGTTGGCATAACCTTATTTCAAGGGAGACTAGAAAAACATGAATTAGCTCATGAAGAGCTACAACTTTCATTCACCCCAATTTGCAAAAAAAGGGGATTTTGGTAGCTATTTTGTTATAATTTATGCTAGTGTTCATCGAACCTTCAAACGAATTTATGCCCAGTAGGGGGCGCGTGTAGTTTGTTATAAACTCTAACAAGAAAGCTACATATTCTAGTTTGACAATGCCCAGTGTGGTTCACATTTGTTATATTATCTGACAAAAGTAGCGTATTACACCCCAGTATGTATGGGTGCTTGTAGAACAGAAACATGATAGTGAAATTTGTTATATTCAAAAAAGAAATCTATCACACTCTGATAATGGCGTGATATATTATGGAAATCATGAAAATTGGGAGTCAATGAAACCTTCAAAGGGTGTGGGAAGTACATATACATCAAGTTTGTTATTATTTATGCCTAGTGTTCATCGTACCTTCAAACAAATTTATGCCCAGTAGTGGGCACGTGTAGTTTGTTATAAACTCTGACAAGAAAGCTTCAGATTCTAGTTTGACAATGCCTGGGGTGGTTCACATTTGTTATATTATTTGACAAAAGCAATGTATTACACTCCGGTATGTATGGGCACATGTAGAAAATAAACATGATGGTGAAATTTTTTATATTCAAAATAGCAATCTATCACACTGATAATGGCATGATATATTATAGAAATCATGAAAATTGGGAGTGGATGAAACCTTCAAAGGGCGTGGGAAGTAGCCATAGAAGAAAGTGGAGAAATTGCTATATAACTATATATATATATATATATATATCAATTTTTATTATTTTGTTGTGTTTTCATCCTCCTCTATCTATGTTCAGATTGGCACGTCTCTGTACTTGGATGTGGTTGGTTTGAGTCTAAGTTAGTGAGTAATTCTGTCGTTTGAGTCTCTCTTGGTCGTCGTGGTTTGTGTGTGAGAATTTACAACTTTTGAGTTCATGGAGATAAATGACCATATGCATGGATGTTATCGAATTTCATTTATATGTTATGATTTTAAGCTCGACCATGTTATGATTCCATTTTATCAATTTGATTCCAAATGTTGCAGATTTAACTACGTTCATTTCTTGGTATGGTGTTCATGTCATCCTACATTGCAGGGAATGGTAATGTTGATTTCTTGGATGAACTCAATGAAGAAGAAAGGAGAGATGAGACTTAAATATGATGCAAACCCTTCATCATCCCTCGCAACAAATTTGAGCTATAATTATGTAATACCTTCCATTCTGATTCAAGAGTTTCCCAACAATAACTCCATGAATTTTCAAGGAATATTCCATGTCTACTAAATTTAAAAATTTATGATTAATGGATTCCAAAATCACTTTTAATAATTGAACTACTTCCCAAAAACTTGATGAGTATGTCCTTGTTTAATCAATTTTTTAAGTGATTATCGTATCTTTATCTAATTAACTCTTTTATTGTTCTCTTTCCATGTTCAATTAACTTTTTATTGGTTTCATGCTAGTTTAATCAATCCATCACACATAATCGGCTGATCTTTTATTGTTCTCTATCCATGTTCAATTAATTTTTTATTGGTTTCATACGAGTTTACTAATTTTTTATTTGTTTCATACAAGTTTACTCAATCCACCATGCATAACCGACTAACCTTCTCTTGTGGAATTAAAAATTGTTTTTATTTCCATTAACTTAACCGGCTATGTTTTTTGAAAGATAAAGCTTACATTTATTCCTAATTTAAGTCTCCTCTACATTGCAACTTAATTACAATTTTTTCCATGCATGATTGTTAGAATTAGTTTTATAAATTTAAAAGTGCGTGTTTATTAGAATTAGTTTTAGAAATTTAAAAGCTAATTACAATATATGTAATATTATGAAGCTCCATTTCAAATTACTGTTCCAATATATTAAAACAACCATATCAAATCTGGTCTATAGCGTGAGTGTATAAATCATTTTCTACTAATAAACTCACTTAACTTTGACTAGATCTATCCGTAATACTCGAAGTTAAATCTTGTTGTACAGTGTGGCCCTATAAATATACATAAATCTCGTTGTACGTGATTCAATATGTGATAAGGACCTTGAATGTCTCATCCACAGGAAGATGAAGCACCTATAACAACGATTCTCTACCCTGGAAGGCCATATTCTTATTAATATTCATCTCTCTTCACACCCAATTGCAGTTATTCCTCACCCATCGCTAGGAAATTAAATTTTCTTCTAACATATAAACACAAATAACAACAAAAACTGAAATGGTTACAATTTCAAAACACCGTTATGTTCTGTTCTGGTATAATGGTGATCAATTAGTTGAAATAGAGCACTACAAGTGCGTATAATGGTGATGAATTAGTTGAAACAAAGTCCTACAAGTATATTGTCTTAATGCACCATTATATTAAAAATACATCTTAACAGCGAAGGTATTGAAGACAACACAATGACCAATTGGCATACAATAATGTTGATTTTATAATTTGGGTTTCAGCCACCCTAGCATGATTTTCTCCAATGCCGACGAAGTTATTTGCAATTACATTTTTGACCACATCAAACCATAGGAAATGCAAAATTACAATAGTATTATTAAATATAGAAGATGGCTGATAGTGTTCCATTGTACTTACCTCTATGACAAGTGGAGGTTTTCTAAAGTTTTGTGGTTTTATGTTAATTCTTTTTGGGGTCTACATAATTTATGTCTATGGTAATTGTGCTCTTGGTTTATTTTAGTTTTTAAATATTTTATATAATTTATATATATTGATTTTAGATAGTTTTGGAGATTACGAATAACCATTGAGTTCTCTTAGTGATTGCTCAAAATCTTTTGATATTATTTCTATAATTTTGATTACTTGAATTGTTGTTTTCATAATTAATTATTTATATTGGATTTTTTTATGTAGATTATTTGTTCGATTAACATTTATGTACTGATATGTGAATTATCACTATAAAGAAATATGAAAATCTGTAAATACTGTAAGTATTATAAATAGAATGAAATGATATGTAATTTTTTTAATGTTTTTTAGGAAGATGAGGGGAGAGGAGAGGATGAGAGGATGGAGGAAATCTGAGAAATTTGTAAAATACTATAAATAAAGAGAATCAAATGATATGTAATTTTTTTTTCTTTTTATGCTTTTCTTAGGAGGATAAGGAGGAGGAGGGAAAAGGCAGAGGTTGAGAAGGAAGCAGAGGAGGTTGGGGAGGTGGAGGAGGAGGGATAGGAGGAGGAGGAGGTTGGTGGATGGGTGGGGGAGGATAGGCACCAGCAGGGGCGACGACGAGGGCGAGGGCAGAGGCGGGAGGAAAGAGGAGGAGGACGTGGGGGAGGAAGGGTAGGAGTTGAAGGAGGGGGAGGGGGATGTGGCAGGAGAGGATGGGGAAGAGGTGAAGCAGGAGGAGGGGGAGGGGGGAGAGGAGGAAGGAGAGGAGGAGGAGAGGGAGGAGAGGGGATGGGAGGGGATGGAGGTAGGGGTAGAGGTGGAGGTGGAGGGATGGGAGGTAGGAAGGAGGAGGCAAATGTGATAGGTAGAGGAGGAGGCGGAGGAGGATGTGGTTGTGGAGGAGGAGGAAGAGGGGGGATGCAGATTCAAAGGAGGAGGAGTGGGTAGAGGTAGATGAGGAGGCTAGTAGGGAGGCAGAGGAGCTGACAGGAGGTGGAGCAGGGCTAAGCGAGAGAGGAGGGGGAAGAGGTGGAGGTGAAGGAGGTGGAGGAGGAAGAGGAGATGGTGAGAGGGGAGGAGGTGGAGGGGGAAGAGGGTGGGGGGAGAGAAAGGAGCGAGAGGTAGATGTGAAGGCGGGAAATATCATACCACGTGGGTTCATATTGGGGAATATATATTCAGGAAACAATGACATAATATATTGGGGGATATATGGGGGTAAAGGGTTTTTATATTGGAAAATATAAAAAATGGATCTCAAATTTAATGAAAAAATATAAAGTGGTGTAAAAAATGTTAATGAAAAAATAGATACCTACAATATCTAGTGAAAGTAGGGGTTTTTTTAAATTGGGAAGCTATATAGGGTTTATATTGGTAGGGGGTAAAATAATGTGATTTTTAGAGGTATTTTCGAATATGTACTCAAATTAATTGTATTGTTTAATATGCCATGAACACACGTGATAGGTCAGAGGTTCATTTAGTGAATACCCTATGAGGTAGGAAGGGGAAGAGGAGGAGGCATGGGGTAGGAGGTGAAGGAGTCATGGAGGGTGGATGTGGTGGTACAGGATGGCAAAGAAGCAAAGGAGGACAAGGCTGTAGGGGGGAGATGAGACAAGAGAGGAGGGGTAGAGGCAGGTGAGGGGAAGGGAGGGGGATGAAGTAGGGAAAGAGGCATAGGTGGAGGCGGGGGAGAGAGGGAGGAGGCAAAGGAAGGATACAGAGGAGGCAGAGGTGGAGGGGGGGAGGTGGAGGTAGAGGGAGGCGAGGAGGGGTGAGGAGGAGGACAGAGTTGTGGAGAAGGACCAAGAGGAGGGGTGGGGGAGGTGGACACAAAGAAGGAGCAGGGGGAGGAGGAGGAGGAGGAAGAGGTTGAGGAGGGGGAGAGAGAAGGAGAGGAGATGAAGGGAGGAGGAGGAGGGAGAGGCGGTGGGAGAGGAGGGGGAAAATTCTTTTAAAGATACAAAGGCTTTAAGCATTAGGATATAGGATTTTGGGTTTGGGGTTTAGCGTTTAGGTTTTATAACACTTTAGTAAATTCTTTTAATAAATAGTTACATAAAAGCTACAGAATGATTTCTAAAATGTTATAAAATTCTTAGTGTTTAGGGTTTACCTTTTGGGGTTTACAGTTTGGGATTTAGGGTTTCGTGTTTAGGGTTTAGGTTTTATGGCTTAGGATTTATAACACTAAAGTTACAAAACAGATTTTAAAATATTAAAAATAGAATTAGTGTTTACGGTTTAGGATTTAGGATTTATAACACTTTAGTACATTCTTTTAATAAACACTTAAATAAAAGTATCTTTTTAAAACCTATAAATCGATTAGGGTTTAGGTTTGGGGGTTTGAGGGTTTAGGGTTTAGGGTTTCAGGTTTATTGTTTAAGGTTTATAACACTTCAGTAAATTCTTTTAATAAACACTTAAATAAAAATTGCAATACACTTTTTAAAATGTTGTGAAATGATTAGGGTTTAGGGTTTAGGGTTTATAACAAATGCTTTTAATAAACATCTAAATAAAATTTTGAAAATGATTTTGAAAATGTTATAAAATACATAGGGTTTAGGTTTTAGGGTTTTAGGTGTAGTGTTTGGGGCTTAGGGTTTATGTTTTATAACATTTTAGTAAATTATTTTAATAAACACTTAAATAAAAGCTACAAAATAGTTTTTAAAATGTTATAACATGATTAAGGTATAGGGTGTAGGGTTTGGAGTTTGAGGTTTACAGTTCAGGGCTTTGTTTTTAGGGTTTATAATAATTTAGAAAATTATTCTAATAAAATGTTAAATAAAAGTTATAAAACACTTTTCAAAATGTTATAAAATACTTTTGGTTTAGGGTTTTGGGTTTAGGTTTTAGGGTTTAGGGTTTAGAGTTTATAACACTTTTGAAAATTCTTTTAATAAACACTTAAATGGAAGCTACAAAACACTTTTTAAAATTTTATAAAATGATTAGTATTTAAGGTTTAGGGTTTGGGGTTTGGGGTTTTGGGTTTAGGATCCATGTTTTAGGATTTAGGGTTTATAAGGATTTAGTAAATTGTTTTAATGAACACATAAATAAAAAGTAAAAACTTTTTTTAAAATGTTATGAAATGCTTAGGGTTTAGGGTTTGGTGTTTAGGGTTTAAGCTTTAGGGTTTATACGGGTTCACTAATGATTTTAATAACAACTTAAATATAAGTTACAAAACACTTTTTAAAATATTATAAAATTCTTAGAGTTTACGCTTTAAGGTTTAGGGTTTAGGGTTTTAGCTTTGGGGTTTAGAGTTTAGGCTTTATAACAATTTATTAGATTGTTTTAATAAACACTGTAATAAAAGTTATAAAATGATTTTTAAAATGTTATAAAATGACTAGAGTTTAGGTTTTAGCATTTAGGGTTTGGGGTGGTTTAGTGTTTATCGTTTATAAGACTTAATAAATGGTTTTAATCAGGGCTTAAATAAAAGTTACAAAATTCTTTTTAAAATGGTATAAAATTCTTATGGTTTAGTGTTTATGGTTTGGCCTTTGGGATTTAGGGTTTAGGGTTTATAATACCTTAGTAAATGCTTTTATTAAATACTTAAATAAAAGCTCGAAAATGCTTTTTAAACTCTTATAAAATGCTTAGGGTTTAGGGGTTTTATTTTGGGTTTTAGGTTTAGGGTCTAGGTTTTAGGGTTTATAACAGTTTAGTAAATGATTTTATTAAACACTTAAATAAAAGTTACAAAACGGTTTTTAAAATGTTATAAAATTATTAGGATTTAGGGTTTAGGGTTTGGGGTTTCAGGTTTAGGGTTTAGGGTTTATAGAGCTTGAGTAAACACTATTAATAAACACTTAAATAAAAGTTACGAACTGCTTTTTAAAACATTATAAAATTCTTAGTGTTTATGCTTTAGAGTTAAGGGTTTGAGGTTTATTATTTGGGGTTTAGGGTTTAGGGTTTTGGGTTTTGAATTTAGGGTTTATAACACTTTTTTAAACGCTTTTAATAAACAATTAACACTTTATTAAGGCTAAACCCTAAACCCTAAACCATACCCTACTGTGTCCTTTCCTAGCATAACCTAGAGCCTTCTTTAGCCTAAGCTCTCCCACTCTAACATAGCATAGCCCGACCTACGCTAAGCTAGACTAGCTTAGATTACTCTAGCCTAGCCTACTATAGCCTGGCCTAGTCTGGCCTAGCCTAGTTTAGACTAGCTTTGCCTAGTATACTCTAGCATAACCCATCCTACTCTATCTTGACGTAATCTTGATTAGCCTAGCCTAGCCTAGCCTCCTCTAGCATATCCTAGTGTACTATAGTCTACTCTAGCCCAGGCTAACTCACTCTAGCTTAAAATACACTACGATAACCTAAAGGAGCTTACTTTACTCTAACCTACCCTCCTCTAGCCTAGCCTACTATAGCCTAGCCTAGCCTTAGCTAGCCTACTATATCCTAGCCTATCCTTATAACCTAGCTATGCCTAATCTACCTAGCTTACCTAGCAATAGTGCCTACTTATCCTAGCCTATCCTATCCTACGCTAACCTAATTTAGCCTAGCCTAGCCTAGCCCACATTATCTTATTCTATCATATAATAGCCTAGCCAACATGAGCCTATTTTAGCTTAGCCTTCCCTACCCTACCCTAGCATAACCCAATGCAACTTATCACATCTCCTTCTATCCAAACATAGCCTAACTTAGCCTAGTCTAGCCTACTCTCACTGAGACTAGCCTAGCTTCACCTACTCTAGCCTATCCTAGCCTAACCTATTCTAGCATAACATAGCCTACTCTAGAATATCCTATCCTAGCATAACCTAACTTATTCTATCATAGCTCAGTCTCGCCTAGCCTAGCCTATCATGGCCTAGCCTACTATATCCTGGCATAACAAAGCCTATCATAGTCTATCCTAGCATAGCCTAGCCTATCCTACTATATCATGCCACAACCTAACCTAGCCTACTCTATCCTACTCTTCCCTAAAATAGACTACCCAATTTCAGCCTACTCTAACCTAGCTTAGCCCAATCTAACCTAGTGTGACCTAACCTAAGCTGACCTATCCTAGCCTAACTTATCCTACTCTAACCTACTAGCCTACACTAACCTAGATGGGTGTAATCTAGCCTACCCATTCTAGGCTAGAATAATGTACTTTAGCCAAGCCTGGCCTATACTGGCCTAGCTTAGGCTAGCTAACTTTAGCTTAGCCTAGGATAGCCTAGCCTACACTATCCTAGCCAAGCCTAGCCTACTCAAGCATACTTTTTCCTTTCCTAGCTTGCTCTATTGGAGCCCAACCTACTTTGGCATAAGATAGCGTACCCCACTCCAACCTAGGCCAACCTGGCCTACCCTAGCTTAGCTTAATCTACTCTAGCCTTTCCTTTTCTACTCTATCTTATCCTAGCAAAGTCCACTCTAGCATGGTCTACTAAAACCTAACCTACTAAATCCTAGCTAATGTAGCCTAGCCTACTCTAGCATAGCCTAGCCGACACTCGCCTACCTAGCTTAGCCTACGCTACTGTAGCCATCTCTAGGCTAGCCTACTCTGTCTTATCTTACTCTAAACTATTCTAGCCTAGGATAGCCTATCCTACTCTAACCTTATCTAGCCTATCCAAGCGTAACCTAGCCTATTCTAACCTACGTTAGCATACTCTACACTAGCCTAGCCAACCCTATCCTACCTAGCCTAGTCTAATCTACTTTAGCCAACTCTATCCTACATAGCCTAGTCTAATCTACTCTAGCAAACCCTATCCTACATAGCCTAGTCTAATCTACTCTAGCCAACTCTATCCTAGCATACTGTAGCCTAGCCTAGTGTAGCCTACTTTAACCTACTCTAACCTCACCTATCCTATCCTACTCTAACCTGCTCTAGCCTAGCCTACTCTAACCTACTTTAACCTAGCCTAGACTAGCCTAGCCAAGTCATTCCTACTCTAGCCTAGCCAAGGTGATCCTATCATAGCCTAGCATAGCATAGTCTAACCTTTCCTAACCTAGCCTAATCTAATGTGCTTTAACATATCCTTCTCTTGGTTAGCGTAGACTAGCCTAGCCAACTCTACTCTATTATATCCAAGCCTACTATTTCTTAGCCTAGGCTAGCCTAACCTAGGCTATCCTAGCCTAATCTATCCTAGCCTAACCTACTCTAGCCTATCCTATCCTAGACTAATCTAGCCTATCCTAGGCTATTATAGCCTAGACAAGCCTAGCCTAGCTTAGCCTACTCTAGCCTAACCTAAACTATCCTATCCTTGGTTAGGCTACACTACCCTAGCCTAGCTTAGCCTTGCCTGGCCTAGCTTAGCATTGCCTAGCCTAGCTTACTCAAGCCTTGTCAAGTCTAGCCTAGCCTACTCTACCCTAGCTTAGCCTAGCCTAATCTATCCTAGCCCTGCCTAGCCTACTCTACCCTAGCCTGACCTAGCCTACTCTACCCTAGCCTGACCTAGCCTACTCTACCCTGGCCTAGCCTAGCCTATTGTATCATGGCCTAGCCTATTCTAGCATAACTTAACCTATCCTATCCTAGCCTACTCTAACCTACATTAGCGTAACCTATCATATCCTAACCTACACTATCCTAGCCTATCTTAGCCTAGACTAGGCTACTCCGTCCTTCTTTAGCCTAGCCTAAACTATTGTAGACAACTATATCCTACTTTACCCTAGCCTAACCTACCTTATCCTATCCTTTCCTAGCATAGCCAAGTCTACACTTTCCTAGCCTAGCCTGCTCTACCTTGGCCTATCGTGCTCTAGCTTATTGAGTTCCAGCCGAGTCTAGCCTAACTTACTCTATCATAGACTGGCTTAGCCTATGCTGGCATAGCATAGCATATCCTTACCTAGCCTAGACTATTCTAGTCTAGTCTACCCTATCTTATTCTAGAATAGTCTAGCTTAGGCTATTTTAGCCTAGGTTATTCTATCCCGACGTAGCCTAGACTAGCCTACTCTAACCTAGCCTAGCCTAGCATAGACTATTCGAGCCTACACTAGCCTAGCCTATCGTAGCCCACTCTTGCCTAGGTTAACCTATCTTAGCCTACTCTTGCTTGGCCTATCCTACTTTAGGCTACCTACTCTAGCATATCCTAGCCTAGCCTAGCATACTTTAGGCTAGGCTAGGCTAACATACTCTATCCTAACTTAGTCTACTCTAGCCCAGCTTATCCTATCCTAGCCTAGCCTAACTTAGTCTACTGTAGCCTAGCTTATCCTATCCTAGCCTGGTATACGATAACCTAGCATAGCCTAACCTACTCTAGGCCAATCTAATCTAGCCTTGTCTAGCCTAGCCTACTCTACTCTAGCCTATTTTATCCTACTCTACCATATCTTAGTCTTGAATATCCTATCCTAACATTTTCTAGCTTACTCTAGCTTCTCCCAGCCTAGCCTTTCATACTCTATCCTACTATATCCTTGGTTAGCCTACTCTATCCTAGTTTACTCTAGCCTAGACTATTCTAGCATAGCCTACCTTAGCATAGCCTAGTATATCCCAACATACCATAGCCTAGCCTATTGTAGGTTAACCTACTCTAGCCTTCTCTAGCCTAGCCTACTCTACTCTTCCCTACTCTATCCTACTCTACCCTAGCCTATCCTACTCTACCTTAGCTTATCCTACTCAATCGTAGCCCAGTCTAGCCTATCCTATGCTAACCTTTTCCAATGCAATCTAGCCTTTCCTACTCTATCCTACTTTAACCTACCTTATACTACTCTATCCTCGCTTACTCTACCCTAGACTTTTATAGCCTAACATAATCTAGCCTAGTCTAGTCTAGCTCACTCTAACCAACTATCCTAGTGTAGCCTAGCCTAACGTATTTTACCCTAACCTTAGTTTACTCTATCTTAACCTCACCTAGCCTACTCTAGCTTAACTTACCCTAGCCTAGCCTACTCTCTAGCGTAGCGTAGGGTACTCTATCCCACCTTAGACTACTCTAGCCTAATAAGCTATGATAGGCTACATTACTCTAGGCTAGCCTGCTAATTCCTCTCCGGCGGACTTCATACAAATCTTCAATAATTGCTTCCAAGAAACTCAGGAGCATGTGCAATCTTTTTATTAGAAAATCGATCTGAATGATTACGTCCTTGGCAGATATGTTCAGACACACTTGGTCTCCCACATATTTATTCCTCTTGCGAGTGATTTTCATGGATAACCATCTATAGGACATGGGATTGCGCGAGTATAACCACTCGCTGCCTTTGCAGAAACTGCAAATTGAACGTGTTGAAGCAAACATGATCTCAAAATACGGAAGCAACAAAATTGTGTATAGAACACATGACCTTCATATATTCACCTGATGCTCTCCCGACGAAGATACAAAGGAGCATGGATTGAACACGCGACCTTCATATATTCAGTCTGACAATTTGTGGATCGATTTCTGCACATCTTGAAACAATTGGGAGAGATTTCCATTTTGAAATCCGCCTTGAACAATGAGGAAACGGTTATGAAGGAAACATATCAACTTCCTCCGTCATCTCTTAACTAAATGCTCAGGTTGAAGAGATTCCCATTGTGAAATCCGCCTTGAACAATGAGGAAACAGTTGGGTTTAATTCAAGAAATATTAATTACAATAGCTGGAAAAAGCAAAAAGTTACTTAAATTTAGAAAGTTACCTAAATTTAGAAAAGTGAATATTAATTACATGTTTGAAAGCTCCACCAAAAAGGTTAAATTAAAAAAAATAACCAACCAAAATAATTAATTTTTAAATTTAAAAGAATGGAAAATAAAAAAGTTACTTAAATTTAGAAAGTTACTTGAATTTCGAAAAGAGAATATTAGAAAGCTCCACAAAAGAGGTTAAATTAAAAAAAAATAGCAAACGAAAATAATTAACTTTTAAGTTCTAAAAAATGGAAAATAAAAGACTAAAATCTAGTTTAAAAAAAAAAAACATTTAATTGTTTTTTAGATAAAAGATTGGACTGAAGTATTGATGGAAAAACAAAAAATAAATAAATTAAATTCTAAAATAACATTTATTTGTTTTTAAAGTAAAAAATTGGGAATTTAAAAGTAAAACATAAAATGTAGAACCCGTTTCTACGTAAATTGTAGCTTGAAATTCATATATAGTAACTCTTTTATAATTAATAATTTAGAACATAACTTAGACTTGGAAGAACAATAAATTCAATAAAATGTACTTCACATATAACCCTATAAACTTGTTGTTAATAGACTTTAGTCAGAGTATTTAATTTTTTCTTTTTGACATCTTTATATTTTGGGGTATTTTGTCAATGGAGATACCTCTTACTCTATATTTAAGTTGAATATGACAACCAAATTTATCAAGTAAAAGGGTTTAGTTGGTACCAATCAGTTAAACATTGAATAGAATATTAAAGGGAACATAAATAACTTTTCTACTTCAAATTATATTCTTGTTTCAATAATTTTAATGCTTAAGACGGACCAACTAATGTCCAAAATTGGTTGTTCTCAAGCATTACTATGGAGGTGTGCATCACTTATTTTTTTGTCTAACCTAGAAATGATTACTTATATTCAATTTATTCCTAGACGTGTCCATATTGAAACAATCCTTGCAATTATCATTATCTTCCTTACTCAAATCCTAATTCAAATTATTAGAGAGTCAATTATTACATGGTCTATTAACAAAATATAAAATGGTGTGCATAATATTTCTATGCATGATATTCTCTATACATAGACTAATTCTTAAAATATTATAATAACTATCTAATATTTAATAATAATATAAAAAATTACATCAACACTAAAAATATTTTACAATAATAATAAATAAATAATAATTTTTATTAATAATCAATAAAATTATAATAATAAATTATATTAGTTAATATAAATATAGAAGATATCATTTTGTATTTAGCCAAATATAATTTATAATTTAATATCCTTGTATTATGAATTACCCTTCACAATGGAAAGCAATATTGATGGAAAGAGAGACCATCATGAAAAATAAAAGACTAAATATAAAAAATATTACTTGTAATAGAATAAATATTATTTAAAAATTATTTGAAAAAAACGGTACATTCTTACTTGTAGAGGTATTGGTTTTTTCATTAGAATCCATCAATACAACTTCAAGAAATATTGTTATCTTTCATTGTTTCAAATTAGCTAGAAAAAGTTCAGCGAAAAAAACATTTTTTATATTAGTTAGACTACATGGAAAAAAATAAAAAACCTTTATTATCAAATTTTCAAAAATATTTATTTTATATGTATTCAATTTTTTCTAATTTTAGTGATAATGCTTATTGAATATTCAATCCATACCTACTTTTACATGATAAAATAGTGTAGAAATAAGTGTTATATGTTATTGTCTATATGTCTTTCCATTATCTTCTTTGTAAACATCATCATGCATGCACATTACCATTTTTTTAGTGACTAACTAAGAGAAATGGATTCCATGGAATGCTTTTCGGTTATGATGATGGACCATCAATGGAGAAGGATTTTGTTTATGATGTAGGGTGGTTATATTACCATATATATATATATATATATATATATATATATATTGATCATGGATCTAGGTTACACATTTTGGCAAGAGAGGGAGTGTTTAGGTGAAAAAAAGAGCACGTAATCAAGTAGTTTAACCACCCAATCCAGCCATCCATTTGTCAGCGGTTGATAAAGCTTCTTGAGTGCTAATAAAATAGCTTTATTAATATATTTGAATTGAAAATTTATGAGCTCGATCTAGCATTTTAGATCTCCAAGTTCAATTGGGCTTTTGAGGTCCTAAGAAACACATTTCCGGTACCTCTTATGCAATTTTTTTGAACCAACTTTTTGTACCCTAGTGAAAATAGGGAAAAATTTATCCTTAGGCGTTGGATTGACAAAGGAATATTCTATCAAATGTCACATGATTCTGAAATTTTCAAATTCATATGATATTTTTCATCTATTTTTCTCTTAAACATAATGCTTCATTTTTTGACAAATTTAAAGAGGCCGGATGAAAAAGCAATAACCAAAAAGTTACAAATAGTTATACAATTCTTAGGCTTTAGCGTTTAGGGTTTAGGGTTTATGACACTTTAGTAAATGTTTTTAATATACATTTAAATAAAAGTTACAAAATACTCTTTAAAATGTCATAAATAAATTATGGTTTAGGTTTTAGGGTTTAGGGATTAGGGTTTAACGTTTATAACACTTTAGTAAATTCTTTTAATAAACACGTAAAAAAGCTACAAAACACATTTTAAAATGTTATGAAATGCTTAGGGTTTACGTTTTAGGGTATAATAGGGTTTAGGGTTTTGGTTTTACGGATTAGGGTTTAGGTATTATAACCCTTTAGTAAATTGTTTTAATAAACACTTAAATAAAAGTTACAAAACCCTTTTTGAAATGTTATAAAAAGGCTTAGGTTTTAGTGTTTATCATTTAGTTTTTATGGTTTAGGGTTTATAACAACTTAGTAAATTATTTTGATAAAAATTTAAGAAAAATTTACAAAACTCTTTTTATAATGCTATAAAATACTTAGGGTTTATGGTTTATAAGACTTTAGTAAATCCTTATAATAAAAACTTAAATAAAAGTTAAAAAACACATTTTAAAATGTTATAAATTTCTTAGGGTTTAGCATTAGGACTCTAGGGTTTATAATACTTTAGTAAATCCTCTTAATAAACACTTAAATAAAAGTTAGAAATTTTTTTATGTTGTTATAAAATTCTTAGGGTTCAGGGTTCAGTGTTTATGGTTTTGGATTGGTGTTTATAGTTTAGGGTTTAGGGTTTAGAACACTTTAGTAAATTATTTTAATAAACACAAAAATAGGAGTTACAATATGTTTTTTAAAATGTTATAAAATTATTAGGGTTTAGCGTTTAGATTTTAGGGTTTAGGCTTTAGGGTTTAGAGTTTGGGGTTTAGGGTTTAGGGTTTAATTTTCACGGTTTGGGGTTTAGGGTTTGTGACATAAGGTTTAGGGTTTGGGGTTTAGAGGTTAGGGTTTAGGGTTTATAAAACTTTAATAAATTATTTTCATAAACAATTAACTAAAATCTTCAAAATACTTTTTCAAATGTTAGAAATTGATTAGGGTTCAGGGTTTAGTGTTTGGGATTTAGGATTTAGGGTTTATGGTTTTGGGTTTTGGGGTTTGGGTTTAGGATTTAGTGTTTAGGGTCTACAACATTTTGGTAAATTCTTTTAATAAACACTTAAATAAAAGTTACAAAGCAATTTTTAAAATGTTATAAAATGGTTAGGTTTTACGGTTTACGGTTTAGGTTTTAGGGTTTGGGGTTTGGGGTTTAGGGTTTAGGGTTTAGATTTTTGAGGTTTAGTGTTTATCTTTTTGTGTTTAGGGTTTAGGGTTTTGTGTTTATGATTTATGGTTTTTAACACTTTGGTAAATTATTTTAATAAAGACTTAAATTAAAGTTACAAAATTCTTCTTAAACTATTATAAAATTTGTATGGTTTATGGTTTAGGGTTTAGGGCTTGGGGTTTAGGTTTTAGGGTGTATCGTTTAACGTTTATGACAATTTAGTAAATTCTTTTAATAAGAACTTAAATAAAAGTAACAAAACACTTTTTAAAATGTTATAAAATGCCTATGGTTTAGGGTTTAGAGTTTAGTGTTTATTAAACTTTAGTAAGAGATTTTAATAAAAAATAAAAAAAGGTTACAAAAAACCTTTTAAAATTTTATTAAATGATTAGGGTTTAGGTTTTATAACGCCTGAGTAAATTCCTTTAATAGACACTTAAATAAAATTTACAAAATTATTTTTAATAGGTCATAATATGCTTAGGGTTTAGGGTTTGGGGTTTAGGGTTCAGGGTTTACTTTTTAGCGTTCAGGGTTTATGTTTCGTAACACTTTAGTAAATTATTTTAATAAACACTTAAATAAAATTTACAAAACAATTGTTAAATTGTATTAAATTCTTAGGGTTTAGGGTTTAGGATTATAACACTTTATTAAATGCTTTTAATAAACACTTTAAAATGTTACAAAATTGTATTTTAAAACATTATAAAATTCTTAGTGTTTAGGGATAGGGTTTATGGTTTAGGGTTTGATATTTATAATACTTCTATAAATTGTTTTCATAAGAAAATAAAAAAAAGTTCCAAATAGTTGTTAAAATGTTATAAAATGCTTAGGCTTTAGGGTTTAGGACTTAAAATTCTATAAAATGCTCATGGTTTAGGGTTTAGGGTTTATAACACTTTAGTAAATGATTTTAATAAATACATAAAAAAAAGTAAGAAAATTCTTGTTGAAATGTTATAAAATGCTTAGGGTTTTGGGTTTAAAATGTTATAAAATGCTTATGGTTTAGGACTTGGGTTTTATAAAATTTTAGTAAATTCTTTTAATAAACAATTGAAGAAAAGTTACAAAAAGCTTGTTAAAATGTCATTGAATGCTTAGGGTTTAAAATTTTATAAAATGCTTAAGGTTTAGGGTTTAGGGTTCACAAGACTTTAGTAAATTCTTTTTATAAACACTTAAAAAAGTTACAAAATGCTTTTTAAAACGCTAGAAAATGCTTAGTGTTTAGGGTTTAGGTCTTATAAAACTTCAAAAAATTCTTTAATAAACACTTAAAAAAATGTTACAAAACACGTTTTAGAATGTTGTAAAATGCTTAGGATTTAGAGTTTAGGGTTTAGGGTTTATAAAACTTTAGTAAATCCTTTTAATAAACGCTTAGAAAAAAGTTACAAACACTTGCTAAAAAGTTATAAAAAGCTTAGGGTTTAGGTTTGAGGGACACTTTAGTAAATTCTTTTAATAAACACTTATAAAAAAGTTAAAAAAAAAATAGGGTTTAGGGTTTTTTTAGGGTTTAGGGTTTTTTTATGGTTTAGGGTTTCTTAGGGTTTAGGGTTTATGGTTTTTAAGGGTTTAGTGATTTTTATGGTTTATGGATTTTTTAGCACTTTTTAGGGTTTAGGGTTTGGTTTTTAAGGTTAAGGGTTTAGGGATTAGGGGTTTATGGTTTATAGAACTTTAGTAGATGGTTTTAGTAAACACTTAAATAAAAGTTACGAAACACTTTTTAAAATGTTATAAAATCCTTAGGTTTTAGGGTTTGGGGTTTACGACTTAGGGTTTAGGTTTTGGAGTTTAGGGTTTAGGATTTATAAGACCTTTGTAAATGATTTTAGGGTTTATCCTTTAGGATTTAAGCATTAGGATATAGGATTTGGTGTTTGGGCTTTTAGGTTTAGTTTTTATAACACTTTAGTAAAGTTACAAAACACTTTCTAAAATGCTATAAAATTCTTAGTGTTTAGGGTTTACCGTTTGGGGTTTACGATATGGGATTTAGATTTTTGGGTTTAGGGTTTAGGCTTTAGGGTTTATGGTTTAGGTTTTATGGTTTAGGATTTATAACACTAAAGTTACAAAATTCTTTTTAAAATATTAAAAAAATAGCATTTAGGTTTTAGGGTTTAAAGTTTAGGATTTATAAACCTTTAGTAAATTATTTGAATAAACACTTAAATAAAAGTTTAAAATTATTTTTAAAATGTTATAAAATGATTAGGGTTTAGGTTATAGGGTTTTGGGGTTCCAGGTTTTGGGTTTTAAGTTTATGGTTTAAGGCTTGTAACAATTTAGTAAATGCTTTTAATAAAAACTTAAATAAAAGTTACAAAACACTTTTCAATATGTTGTAAAATTTTTATGGTTTACGTTTTGTGTTTTATAACACTTTACTAAATGCTTTTAATAAACACCTAAATAAAATTTAGAAAACGTTTTTTAAAATGTTATAAAATACACAGGGTTTAGGTTTTAGGGTTCCAAGTGTAGTGTTTGGAGCTTGGCGCTTAGGTTTTATAACACTTTAGTAAATTATTTTAAAAAACACTTCAATAAAAGCTACACAACGATTTTTAAAAGGCTATAAAACTACTAATTTTTAGGGTATAGGGTATAGGGTTTTGTGTTTACGGCTAAGGGCTTAGGTTTTAGTGTTTATAGCAATTTAGTAAGTTATTTCGATAAAAAGTTGAATAAAAGTTACAAAAAACTTTTCAAAACGTTATAAAATACTTAGTGTTTAAGATTTTAGGTTTTGGGTTTCGTTTTCAGGGTTTAGGGTTGAAGGTTTAAAACACTTTAGAAAATGCTTTTAATAAACACTTCAATGGAAATTACAAAATGCTTTTTAAAATGTTATAAAATGATTAGTATTTAGGGTTTTGGGTTTAGTGTTTAGGGTTCATGTTTTAAGATTTAGGGTTTATAAGGATTTAGTAAAACGCTTAGAGTTTAGGATTTAAGGTTTAGGGTTTAGGGTTTCAAGTTAGGGGTTTAGATTTTAGGGTCTAGTTTTTAGGGTTTATAACAGTTTAGTAACTTAGTTTATTAAACATTGTAATAAAAGTTACAAAATTATTTTTCAAGTGTTATAAAATGAATAGGGTTTAGGGTTTAGTGTTTAGGTTTTGGATTTTAAGGTTTAGGGTGGTTTAGAATTTAGGGTTTATGGTTTATAAGACTTTAGTAAATGGTTTTAATGAAGGCTTAAATAAAAGCTAGAAAATTCTTTTTAAAATGATACTAAATGCTTAGGGTTTAGCGTTTACAGTTTGGCCTTTGGGATTTAGGTTTTAGGGTTTATAAAACCTTAGTAAATTATTTTAATAAAGAATTAAATAAAAGTTCCAGATTTTTTTTAAACTATTATAAAATGCTTAGGGTTTAGTGTTTTGGGTTTTTATTTTGGGTTTAGGGTTTAGGGTTTAGGGTTAGGTTTTAGGTTTTAGGTTTTATAACACTTTAGTAAATGCTTTTAATAAACACATAAATAAAAGTTATAAAATGGTTGTTAAAATGTTATAAAATGCTTATGATTTAGGGTTTATGCTTTAGGGTTTAGGTTTTGGGGTTTCAAGTTTAGAGTTTAGGGTTTAGGGTTTATAGCAATTGAGTAAATGCTTTTAATAAACTCTTAAATAAAAGTTATGGATTTCTTTTTAAAATGTTATAAAATGCTTAGTGTTTATGGTTTAGAGTTAAGGGTTTGAGGTTTATTATTTGGGGTTTATGGTTTTGAATTTAGGTTTTATAACACTTTTATAAAAGATTTTAATAAGCATTTAAATAAAATTTACAAAACAGTTTTTAAAATGTTTTAAAATTCTTAGCATTTACGATTTAGGGTTTAGTGTTTGGGGTTTCGGTTTTAGGGTTTAAGGTTTAGGTTTTAGAGTTTATAAACACTTTAGTACTAAATGCTTTTAATAAACACTAAAAAATGTTACACAAACACTTTTTAAAATGTTATAAAATGATTAGGGTAATGGGTTTAGGCTATAGGGTTCAGGGTTCAGGGTTAAGGGTTAAGGATTTAAGGTTTAGGGTTTATGTTGTAGGGATGAACAACCCCACCTTAAGGGGGTATCTGCTGCTACATATTACACATAATTCATTCATCCCGTGGCGCCTTGAGGAGTTATGAAGAAAAATATGTAAAAGGAGAAAGGTTTATGAAGAAGGATGGAAAAACAAAGGTCGGGCTATCTCACGTATTACAATTTTCTCCCTCCTACACTCACATACCTAGGTGTTGTCTTCCCTTATAATAGATACTCATAAAATTCTTAGGATTTAGGTTTTATAACATTTTAGTAGATTCTTTTAGTAAGCACTTAAATAAAAGTTACAAATATTTTTTAAAATGTTATGAAATTCTTAGGCTTTAATGTTTAGGGTTTAGAGTAAAAATTTAGTAAATGTTTTTTAATATACACTTAAATAAAATGAAAAAACCCTCTTTAAAATGTTATAAATTAATTAGGGTTTAGGTTTTAGGGATTAGGGTTTAAAGTATATAACACTTTAGTAAATTATTTTAATAAACACATAAAACAAGATACAAAAACTTTTTAAAATGTTATGAAATGCTTAGGGTTTAGGTTTTAGGTTATAAGCTATAGGGTTTAGGGTTTATAACACTTTAGTAAATTGTTTTAATAAACACTTAAGTAAAAGTTACAAAACCCATTTTGAAATGTTATAAAAGGCTTAGAGTTTAGCATTTAGGGTTTAGTTTTTATGGTTTAGGGTTAAGAGTCTAGGGTTAATAAGACTTTAGTAAGTCCTCTTAATAAACACTTAAATAAAAGTTAGAAATTTTTTTAAGATGTTATGAAATGCTTAGGGTTTAGGGTTTAGGATTTATGGTTTGGGGTTTTGTGTTTAGAGTCTAGGGTTTAGGGTTTATAACACTTTAGTAAATGATTTTAATAAAAACTTAAATATAAGTTACAATATGTTTTTCAAAATGTTATGAGATTATTAGGGTTTAGCATTTAGGGTTTAGGGTTTGTGGTTTATAGTGTAGGGTTGATGGTTTATGACACTTTAGTAAATTATTTTAATAAACACTTACATAAAAATTACAAAACATGTTTTAAAATTTTATAAAATGCTTAGGGTTTAGGTTTCAATGTTCACGGTTTTGGGTTTAAGGTTTAAGGTTTAGGGTTTAGGGTTTATGATTTGGGGTTTTGGGTTTGGGGTTTAGAGGTTAGGTTTTAGGGTTTATAAGACTTTAGTAAGTGATTTTAATAAACACTTTAATAAAACTTTCGAAATACTTTTCAAAATGTTATAAAATGATTAGGGTTTAGGGTTTAGCGTTTAATATTTGGGGTTTCATATGAAAAAATAGAAAATGGAAAAGAGACTATTGAATACTTAAATGTGGGTTGTTCTCTTCAAATTAATCTAAGGGATAGTGAAATAAATATCTCATTTTAAACCAAATGAGAAGGGAGAAATGGCTACCATAAATCCTTGTCCTTGAAAATTGGGGTAAATGGAAATTAGTAGCTCGAGCTATTTTATTTTTTGTAGATCTCCCTTGAAATAAGGCTATGCTAACCTCTATACCAAATTTTCTAATAAAATAATTTTGGGGCTACTATTAATAATGCACTATGATACAAAAAAGTATTCCATTCAAAATTTGAAACCCTTAAATTTCATCCAATGGCTAAATTTGACTGCTAAAATTTTCCACTAAGATTATTTTTTTTAAATATGCATGCAAAAAAATTACTATAGATAATCACACTATAACTTGTAATAAAGTTATAATTTAGTTAATTTCTATGTATTTTTAATTTATATGGCTTCCCTAGTTTGTTAATTTAATGTTAATATTTTCTTTTAACTTAAATTGAAAACAAATTCGAAAATAGATATGCTTATAATTATGCTAATCTGAAGAATAGATATTCCATTGTTATAATTTAATTATTAAGTTGATGGAATATATTTCAACTCGATGGAATATGTTGGAACATTCATAGTAATATTTTAATCTTTAAAAATGCTTCATATTCTTCGCCAAGGCATCAGATTTAAATGTTAAAGAAATTTCATGTACTTGAATGACTATATTTGTGCATGGAGGAAATCTTCCTAAATGTATTACTTATCATTTAATAGTAGGATATTATGTATGTGAAGAGATATATTCTTGATTCATGAGACTGTAGGTTTCATTTCCAACAATCGAGAAGAGAGTGAAAATTTAATAATTTAATTTAAAGCATGAATCTTAAATTAAATTGCTTATCTCCACCTCCAACTCCATCACCTCCTCCTCCTCCTCCACCTCCAACTCCAACTTCACCTCCTCCACCTCAACCTCCACCTCCACCTCCTCCTCCTCCTCCTCGTCCACATCCAACTCCTCCTCTCCTCCACCTCCACCTCCACCTCCTTCTCCTCCTCCTCCTCCTCCACCACCTCAACATCCACCACCACCTCCACCTCCTCCTCCTCCACCACCTTCTCCACCTCAACCTCGACCCCCTCCTCCAACTTCACCTCCACCTCCCCAACCTCCTCTCTTTCCTCCACCACCTTCGCCTACGCCTCTCCCACCGCCTCTGCCTCCACCTCCTTCACCACCACCTCATCCTCTTTGTCCACCTCCATCACCACTTCCTCTACATCTACCTCCAACTCCAACTTCATCTCGTCCACCTCATCCTCCACCTCCATCTCCGCATCCACCACCATCTCCACTACCTCCTTCTCAACCCCCTCCTCCTCCTCCTCCCCCTAATCCACCTCAATGTGCACCTCCACCTTCACCTCCTCCTTCTCCAACTCCACATCCACCTCCTCCTCCTCCTCCTCCTACTCCACCTCCTTCTCCAACACCTCCATCTTCTTCTTGTCCTCCTCCTCCTCCACTGGCACCTATATCGCCACCACCTCCTCCTCCACCACCAACTCTAGCTCCAGCACCTCAACCTCCACCCTCTCAATCCCCCTCCTCCTCTCCACCTCTTAATCCACCTCAACCACCACCTCCACTCTTCTACTCCTCCTCTTAATCCACCTCAACCACCACCTCCACCTTCTCCTCCTCCTCTGGCTCCAACCCCACATCCACCTACTCCTCCTCCACCTACTCCACCTTCTCCACCACCTCCATATTCACCTCCTCCTCCAACTTCTCTACCACCACGTATATCTTCACCACCTCCTACTACACCACCACCTCCACCCTCTCATACACCTCCTCCTCCTCCTCCTCCACCTCCTCCACCTCTCCTTCCTCCTCCTCCACCACCTCCCCCTACTTCTCTACCTCCTCCTCCACCACCTCCACCTCCACTTTCACCTTCTGTACCTCTTCTTCCAGCTACACATTCACCTCCACTACCTCCATCTCCACCTCCTCATCCACCATATCCACCTAAATCATCTCCTCCTCCACCACCTCAACCTCTTGCTATACCTCCTCTTCCATCTCTGCCTCCGCCTCCACTACTACCTCCTCCTCCACCACCTCCCCCTCTTGCTCTACCTCCTCTTCTAGCTCTTCCTTCTCCTCCACCACAACCTCCACCTAAACTTTGACCTCCTCCACCTCTTCTTCGAGCTACACATTCACCTCCACCTCCTCCTCCACGATATCCACCTACACCACCTCCTCCTTCAGCACCTCCACCTCCACCTCCACCTCCTCCACCACCTCCACCTCCACAACATCTGACCCATCCTCCTCCAACTCTAGCCTCACCTCCTCCACCACCACCTACTCCTCCTTCTCCTCCTCCACCTCCACCCACACCTCTTCCTTTATTTCCCCCTCCACCACCTCTTGCTCCACATCCAACTCTACCTCCTCCACCACCTCTTCGTCCTCCTCATCCTCCCCATTCTCCTCTTCCACCTACACCTCCTCCTCCTCCATTTCCACCTCCTCCTTCTCCACCTCCACCACCTCCATCTCCACCTCCACCACCTCCACCTCCACCTCTTGCTTGACCACTACCACCACCACCTCCTCCTCCTCCTCCTCCTCCTCCTCCTCTTCCTCGACCACCTCCTCCTCTACCATATCCTTTCCCTCCACCAAGACCTCCACATCCACTGCCTCCTCCTCCTCCTCCTCCATCTTGACCTCCACCACTTCTACGTCGTCCACCATGACCTCCTCCTCCTCCACCTCCACTACCACCTCTACTTCTGCCTCCCCCTCCACCTCCACGTCCAACTCCTCCACCACCTCTACCTCCGCCTCCTCTTCCATCACCTCAACCTCCACCACATCCTCCACCAGCTCCCCCTCCACCTTCGCCACCTCCTCCTCCTCCTCCTCCTCCACCACCTCCACCTCCACCTCCCTCGCCTCCTCAAAAAACCTAAAAAAAATCAAAATTGCATATCATTTCATTCTCTTTATTTATAATACTTATTGATTCATTTTTATAGAGGAGCGTGGCTTGAACACACGACCTTCATATATTCAGTCTGATAATACATAGGCGACAACATTGTGGATCGATTTGGGCACATCTTGAAACAATTGGGAGAGATTTCTATTTTGAAATAGGCCTTGAACAATGAGGAAACTGCTATGAAGCAAATGGATCAAATTCCTCCTTCATCGCTCAACTAAATGCTTAGGTTGAAGAGATTCCCATTGTGAATTCCGCCAAAATGGTTGCAATTCCTCTACACGTCGTTAACTAAATGTTAGGGTTGAATTCAAGAAATATTAATTACAACAGCGGAAAAAAGCAAAAAGTTACTTAAATATAGAAAGTTACCTAAATTGAGAAAATGGAATATTAATTACATTTTTGAAAGCTTCACGAAAAATGTTAAATTAAAAAAAATAACAAACCAAAATAATTAAATTTTAAATTTTAAAAAATGGAAAATAAAAAATTTGAAGGTAAATGAAAAAATATATATATTTAATTGTTTTTGAGATAAAAGATTGGCAATTTCAAATTTAGAATAAGGGAAGTATTGATGAAAAAACAAAATTAAAATAAATTAAAATTTAAAATAAAATTATCTGTTTTTATAGAACTCATTTTTACAGAAATTGTAGCTTTAAATTCACATATAGTAACATTTTTATAATCGATAATTTAGAACATAACTTAAATGTGTTAGAATAATAAATTCAGTAAAATGTACTTCATATATAACCCTATAAACTTGTTGTGCATAGACGAGTATTTAAATTCTTCTTTTTGACATCCTTATATTTTGGTGTATTTTGTCAATGGAGATACCTCCTTCTCTATCTTTAAGTTGAATATGACAACCAAATTTGTCAAGTAAAAGGGTTTTGTTGGTACCAATTAGTGAAACTTTGAATAGAATATTAAAGGGAACATAAATAACTTTTCTACTTCAAATTATATTCTTGTTTCAATAATTGTAATGCTGAACGTGGGCCAACTAATCTCCAAAATTTATTGTTCTCAACAATTACTATAGAAGTGTGAATCACTTATTTTTTTTGTATAACCTAGAAATTATTACTTATCTTCAATTTATTTCTACACATGTCCATATTGAAACAATAATTGCAATTATCTTTATCTTCCTTACTCAAATCCTAATTCAAATTATTAGAGAATGTCTATTATTACATGGTCTATTAACAAAATATAAAATCGACTACATAAAATTTTTATCCATGATATTCTCTATACATATAGACTAATTCTTAAAATATTATAATAATTATCTACACTAATTAATAATATTATAAAAATTATATATTTAGAGTTGTTTTCAACAAGGATTCAGACTTTGCATCAACACTAAAAATATTTTACAATAATAATAAATAAATAATATTTTTGTTTTTATCAATTATCCATAAGATTATAATAATAAATTATATTAGTTAATATAAATATAGAATATATCATTTTGTATTTAGTCGAATCTAATTTATAATTTAATATTATTGTATTATGAATCACCCTTCACAATGGAAAGCAATATTGATGGAATATAATATTTCTAAGACACCATCATGAAAAATAAAACACTAAATATAAATAATATTATTTCTAATAGAATAAATATTATTTGAAAATTATTTGAAAAAAAAAAGGTACAATCTTACTTATGGAGGTATTGGCTTTTTCATTAGAATCCATCAATACAATTTCAAGAAATATTGTGATCTTTCATTGTTTCAAATTAGCTAGAAGTCCAAGTGTCCATCTTCCGTATGTTCAGGGGGTCACTGATAGAATTGGAAGGATTCTTAGGAAGGATAGTATCCCTGTGACTTTTAGGCCCTTGAACACCATTCGTATGTCCCTTAGATCGGTGAAGGATCCTATCGACCCTAAGGATATGAAAGGTGTTTATATTATCTCTTGTTCCTGTGGAACCCCCTATATTGGGGAGACTCGTTGCTCCATTAATCAAAGGATTAGAGAGCATGCAGCGGACCTTAAGCATACGAGAGGTAAGTCTTCCGCCTTAGTTGAACATGCTGAGAAAACCAATCATCATGTTTGTATTGAGGAGGCTAGTGTTATTGCTAGGGTTTCGCATTTCCAACATCGTAAATTTAGGGAAGCGCTTGAGATTGAAAATAGGCCAAGCAATCTCAATAGGGAAGATGGCTGGAAAATCAGTAGGTGGTGGGTCCCAGCACTCCCTCCTTAGGCGTTTTTCCTCCCTCCTCCTTAGGTTTTTTTATTTTTTATTTTTTAATATATATCAGTATTTGATTTTATTTTATTTTTATTTTTATTTTTTTATTTTTTATTTTGTTTATTTATTTATTTATTTGTTTATTTATTTTATTTTATTTATATTTATTTATTTATTTATATTTATTTATTTATTTATATTTATATTTAAATATTTTATTTTTTTGTTTTTATTATTATTTTTTCTCTCATTTCTTATAACTTATTAGGTCCTTTGGTACTAATTTTTGATAATTCCTTTAAATACTCACCCTTTTCAATTATTTTTATATATTTAATGCACTTAAGTTATTATAAGTTCCTTTACATAACTAATTTTTCAAATTAATTTCTAATCAACTTATATTTTTTGAATAATTTTCTAACTAACCTAGCATCCCTTTGGATATTACTTTATTTTATCCTGATATTATTATGCCCTTTATGTAACTAATTAACTTATAAATTTTTTTAATAATTCTTTCAGTAAAATTAATTAATTAATTTATTCATTTTATTCATATATTATAAGGTCCTGGTTTTCCTTTAAATTCTAATTAACCTACTATTTTTATAATATTTTTTGAGCTTATACCCATTAAAAATTTTATATATTTGTTGATCCTTGAGATTGCTAATTAAATTAAGTAAATAATTTTGACCCCGGTCCTAGAGTCAAACTAGCCGTTGGTCAAGATAGTTGTTGGAGGCTCTGCTCAGACTATTTAACTTGCTAGGCTGGATCTGTTTCTTCAACTTGTCCTGATGATGAAGCACACTAGTTGGCTCGAAACGTGTCGACAAATGGTTTTCCATGTGATTTACGCCAAAAATCTCTCACAAAATAGAAAAAATTCATGAAGAGGCCATTTTTTATATTAGTTAGACTACATGGAAAAGAAAACCTTTACTATCAATTTTTAAAAACTATTTATTTTATATGTTTCCAATTTTTTCCAACTATAGTGATAATGCTAATTGAATATTCCATCCATACGTACTTTGACATGATAAAATAGAGTAGAAATAAGTGTTATATGTTATTGTCTATATTCCTTTCCATTATCATCTTTCTAAACATCATCATGCATGCACATTACCATTTTTTATAGTGACTAACTCAGAGAAATGGATTCCATGGAATGATTTTCAGTTATGATGATGGACCATCAATGGAGAAGGATTTTCTTTATGTAGCACAGATGAATAAGAATTTTACCATATGTTTCATAGTTATAGATATATATATATATATATATATATAGCATATATATATATATATATATATATATATATATATATATATATAGCATGGATCTAGGTTATATATTTTGGCAAGAGAGGGAGTGTTAGGTGAAAAGAAGAGCACATGATCAAGTAGTTCAACCACCCAGTCGAGCCATCCGTTTGTAAGTGGTCCATCAAGCTTCTTGAGTGCTAAGAAAATATATTTATTAATATATTCGAATCGAAAATTTATGAGCTAGAACTAGTGTTTAAGCTCTCCAAGCATGTTTGAGGTCTTTAAATACACATTTGTAGTACCACTTATGCAATTTTTTTGCACCAACCTTTTGTACCCTAGTGAAATTAGGGAAAAATTTGTCCTTACGTGTTTGATTCATGAAGTAATATCTATCCAATGGCATATGATTTTGAAATCTTCTAAATCATATGATATTTTTCATCTATGTTTCTCTGAAACATAATTCTTCATTTTTTGACAAATTTAAAGAGGCCAGATGAAAAAACAATAACAAAAAAAAATTAAAACAAAAAAAATTCAAAAATTACCACTAACTTAGTTTACTATTCATGTAATAGTTGAAGAAAACTTATGGGAATACATGTGTCTACAAAATCTAATTGAAATATTTCTTCGTAAACATAGAAAAATAATAATAAATATATTTTTTCATAAACAAATAAATTTCTGATATGAAAATCATAGTTCTCTCATGGTAGATCATGCTTATATATATATATATATATATATATATATATATATATATATATATATATATATATATATATATATATATATATATATATATACATACATTTATATAGAATATGATTTTTTTAATATTAAACTTTTGTTTTCATTTTTTCTAATCAATTCTAAGCTAAATCGTGAGGTTGTGTATTGAAATAAAAGGCATTTTAAAAAAAATATTTTAAGGTATACAAATAAAAATATTCTTGAATCCATTATACACATATTAATGTTTCACCATCCTCATTATTCACTAAAAGACCCCTTTGAATGAATGTGAGATATGTAAGACACCTTCCAAGTGATTTGGTAGAGAATGGTATTACAATATAAAAACATGTTTTTTAGGGTTATTTACAAATTAATAAATATATTTTAGGAAAAACATTAACATATATGGAAATCTAATAAAATGGATATACACTCAATGGGAAAGGTTATACTTTACATTAAGAAGGAAATAATTGCTCAACAATACACATTATTTGGGATAGGTAATAGTTACATCTCCTCCTATGGCGACTGTTCTACTAAAAATGTTCATATATTTATTATATATCTAAAATTACAAATTCCTTAGTTCTCCTCGTGATCAAAAGAAGCAACGAAGGTGAAATAAACTAAGACATGCATACAAAACTTTAACAAAATAAAAGATGCATCGAGTGTTTCTTTCATTAAAATGTAATATAATTACATTTATGCATCCTAAATTTTATTTCATCAATTCAAATAAAAAATATGATGAAATTTACACACCCTTCGCATTGAGGATTCTCATAAGTACTATGTCACAAAGGCCCAAAAAATGCAAACATTAAATGACCCACAACTTTATACCTTGTTAGTTATTCCCCATATGTTAGTTTTATTCAACAATGTATCATGTTATTATTCTGAATGGGAAAGGTAATAATTTTCATAAACAACAAGATAATTGTTCAACAATATACATTGTTTAGGATAGGTAACACCTACATCACCATTTTTTATAGTGACTAACTCAGAGAAAAGGATTCCATGGAATGATTTTCAGTTATGATGATGCACCATCAATAGAGAAGGATTTTCTTTATGATGTAGTACAGATGATATAATGATATTATTATATATCATATATGTATATCATATGTATATATGCATATATATATATATATATATATATATATATATACATATATATATATATATATATATATATATATATATATATATATATATATATATATATATATATATATATATATATATATATATATATATATATATATATAGCATGGATCTAGGTTACATATTTTGGCAAGAGAGGGACTGTTAGGTGAAAAAAAGAGCACGTGATCAAGTAGTTCAACCACCCAATCGAGCCATCCGTTTGTAAGTGGTCCATAAAGCTTCTTGAGTGCTAAGAAAGTATATTTATTAATATATTCGAATTGATAATTTATGAGTTAGAATTAGTGTTTAAGCTCTCCAAGCACGATTGAGGTCTTTAAATACACATTTCTAGTACCACCTATGCAATTTTTTTGCACCAACCTTTTGTACCCTAGTGAAATTAGGGAAAAATTTGTCCTTACGTGTTTGATTCATGAAGTAATATCTATCCAATGGCATATGATTTTGAAATCTTCTAATTCATATGATATTTTTCATCTATTTTTCTCTTAAACATAATGCTTCATTTTTTGACAAATTTGAAGAGGCCAGATGAAAAAACAATAACAAAAAAAAATTAAAACAAAAAAAATTCAAAAATTACCACTATCTTAGTTTACTATTCATGTAATAGTTGAAAAAAACTTATGGGAATACATATGTCTGCAAAATCTAATTGAAATATTTCTTCGTAAACATAAAAAATAATAATAAATATATTTTTTCATAAACAAATAAATTTTTGATATGAAAAACATAGTTCTCTCATTGTAGATCATGCTTATATATATATATATGTATATATATTTTACATTTATATATAATATGATTTTTTTAATATTAAACTTTTTGTTTTGATTTTGTTTTCATTTTGTCTAATCAATTCTAAGTTAAATCTTGAGGTTGTGTATTGAAATAAAAGGCATTTAAAAAAAAATATTTTAAAGTATACAAATAAAAATATGCTTGAATCCATTATACACATATTAATGTTTCACCAACCTCATTATTCACTAAAAACCCCCTTTGAATGAATGTGAGATATGTAAGTCACCTTCCAAGTGATTTGGAAGAGAATGGTATTACAATATAAAAACATACTTTTTATGGTTATTTACAAATTGATAAATATATTTTAGGAAAAACATTAACATATATGGAAATCGAATAAAATGGATATACACTCAATGGGAAAGGTAATAATTTGCATTAAGAAGGAGATAATTGCTCATCAATACACATTATTTAGGATAGGTAACACTTACATCTCCTCCTATTTCAATTGTTCTACTAAAAATGTTCATATTTTTATTATATATGTAAAATTACAAATTCCTTAGTTCTCCTTGTGACCAAAAGAAGCCACGAAGGTGAAATAAACTAGGACATGCATACAAAACTTTAAAATAATAAAATATGCATCCAGTGTTTCTTTCACTAAATTGTAATATAATTACATTTATGCATCCTAAATTTTATTTCATCAATTCAAATAAAAAATATGATGAAATTTACACACCCGTCACATTGAGGATTTTCATTAGTACTATGTCACAAAGGCCCAAAACATGTAAACATTACAAGACCCACAACTTTATACCTTGTTAGTTATTCCCCATATGTTAGTTTTATTCAACAATGTATCATGTTATTATTCTGAATGGGAAAGGCAATAATTTTCATTAACAACAAGATAATTGTTCAACAATATACATTGTTTAGGATAGGTAACACCTACATCACCTCCTATTGAAACTCTTCTATGAAAAATTATCAGATTTTTATTATATATGTACAATGAAAAATTCCTTAGTTCTTCCTTTGATCAAAAGAATCCATCTATGTGAAATAAACTTGAACATGCAAAAAGAAATTTAACGAAATAAAACACAACAAATTTTTATTTCCCTAAATTGTAATATTATTATTTTTATGCATCCTAAATTGTGTTTCATCATTTCAAAGAAAAAATATCATGAAATGTACACACCCTTCGCATTAAGGATTTTCATGAGTAATATGTCACAAAGGTTGACAACATGCAAACATTAAATGACCCACAATTTTATTCCTTGTTAGTTATTCCCCATATGTTAGTTTTATTAAAAAATGTCCCGTGTTCTTCTTCTCTTTTACTAACTTAATTCTTTTATATATTTTCACAAGTAACTAAAGTCATGTTTTTAAAATTTAAGGGATGGAAATTTACTTTAAAGCTTATAAACCTTGGCTAATATTAGTAGTCGCTAATATGCATTACATAAAAAATTTAGTGATATATTTGTAAAAATATTGAGAGTTTTGCATTAGGCCCTAGTATTACTTTACCCAAGACTGCTTGGTCCATGGCCAATTGATATGGTTCCAGTCCTTTGGCCTATAACAATCTAAACTAGGTATACATTTGTTTTTCTACAAGTTAAACTATGTAGCTCAAGCTATTTTCTTTTTTGTAGATCTCCCTTGAAATAAGGCTATGCTAACCTCTATACCAAATTTTGTAATAAAATAATTTTGGGGCTACTATTAGTAATGCACTATGATACAAAAAATTATTCCATTCAAAATTTGAAACCCCTAAATTTTGTCAAGGGCTAAATTTCAGCGCTAAAATTTTCCACTAAGATTTTTTTTTTTAAATATACATGCAAAAACAATTACTGTAGATAATCAGAATATAACTTGTAATAAAGTTATAATTTAGTTAATATCTATGTATTTTTGGTTTATATGGCTTCCCTATTTTTTAATTTAATGTTAATATTTTATTTTAATTTAAATTGAAAACAAATTCCAAAATATATATGCCTATAATTATGCTAATTGGAAGAATAGATATTCCATAGTTATAATTTAATTGTTAAGTTGATAGAATATATTTCAACTCATTGGAATATGTTGGAACATTCACTGTAATATTTTAATCTTAAAAATGCTTCAAATTCTTTGCCAAGGTATCAAATTTAAACGTTAAAGAAATTTCATGTACTTGAATGACTATATTTGTGCATGGAGGAAATTTTCCTAAATGTATTACTTATCATTTAATAGTAGGATATTATGTATGTGAAGAGATATGTTCTTGATTCATGAGACTGTAGCTATCATTTCCAACAATGGAGAAGAGAGTGACAATTTAATGTTTTAATTTAAGGCATGAATCTTAGATTAAATTGCTTATCTCTACCTCCAACTCCATCACCTCCTCCTCCTCCTCCACCACCTCCACCACCTCAACCTCGACCCCCTCCTCCACCTCCCCCTCCTCTTTCTCCTCCTCCACCTCCACCCCAACCTCCTCCACCACCTTCACCTATGCCTCTCCCTTCGCCTCTACCTCCACCTCCTACACCACCACCTCATCCTCTTCATCCACCTCCACCACTAATAAAATTCCTAAGTTTTAAGGATTATAACACTTTAGTAAATGCTCTTAATAAACACTTAAAAAAAAGATTACAAAACGCTTGTAAAAATGTTATAAAATACTTAGGGTTTAGGGTTTAGGTTTTAAAATATTATAATATTCTTAGGGTTTAGGGTTTGGGGTTTAGGGTTTATGGTTTATAACACTTTGATAAATTATTTTAATAAAAACTTAAATAAAAGTTACAAAACGGTTTTTAAAATGTTATGAAATGCTTAGATTTTAGGGTTTATGGTTTAGGGTTTATAATCCTTTATTAAATGTTTTTCATAAACACTTAAATAAAAGTGACAAAACACTCTTAAACTGGTTATAAAATCCTTAGGGGTTTATGTGGTAGGGTTTATATTACTTTAGTATATTCTTTTAATAAGCACTTAAGTCAAAGTTACAAAATTCTTTATAAAATGTTACAAATCGCTTATGGTTTAGGCTTTAGCATTGAGGTTTTGGGGTTTAGGGTTTAGGGTTTAGCATTGAGGTTGTGGGGTTTAGGTTTTAGGTAAAATAAGACCTTGGTAAATGCTTTTAGGGCTTAGGGTTTAGGGTTTAGGGTTTATAAAACCTTAGTAAATTCTTTTATGGTCTAGGCTTTAGGCTTTAAGAATTAGGCTATAGGCTTTGGGGTTTAGGGTTTAGGGTTTATAGCACTTTAGAAAAGTATTTTAATGAACACTTAGATAAAAGTTAGAGAACACTTTTTGGGATGTTATAAAATATTTAGTGTTTAGGGTTTAGGATTTGTGATTTAGGGTTTATGGTTTAGGGTTTAGGATTTGTGATTTAGGTTTTAGGGTTTATGGTTTAGAGATTAGGGTTGAGGGTTTTCAAAATGATTTTTAAAATGTTACAAAATCCTTAGCATTTAGGGTTTAGGGTTTAGGTTTTAGCATTTACCGTTTGGGGTTTAGGGGTTAAGGTTTACGATTTACAGTTTAGAATTTATGAGTTATAGCACTTTAGTAAATGGTTTTAATAGATGCTTAAATAAAAGTTACAAAACACTTTTTAAAATGTTATAAAATGCTTAGGGTTTAGGGTTTCAAGTTTATGGTTTAAGGTTTATAAGACTTTAGTAAATGCTTTTAATAAAAACTTAAATAAAAGTTACACAATAGTTTTTAAAATTTTGTAAAATTATTAGGCTTTAGGGTTTAGGGTTTATAAAACTTTAGTAAATTCTTTTAGTAAACACTTAAATAAAAGTTACAAAACACTTTTTAAAATGTTATAAAATGCTTAGGGTTTAGGGTTTGTGGTTTAGGGTTGAGGGTCTATGGTTTAGGGTTTATAATACTTTAGAAATTGCATTTAGTAAACCCTTAAAAAGAAGTTACAAAACACTTTTTAAAATGTTATAAAATGCTTACGGTTTAGGGTTTCGGACGTAGGCTTTGGGTTTAAGGTTTTGTGTTTAAGGTTTTGGGTTTAAGGCTTAATAAACAGTTAAATAAAAGTTACAAAATTGTTTTTAAAAAGTTATAAAATGCTTAGCGTTTTGGGTTTAGGGTTTGGAGTTTGGGGTTTAGGTTTTAGCATTTTGGGTATTGGGTTTATAACACCTCAGTAAATTCTTCTAATAAACACTTAAAAAAATATGTGAAACACTTGTTAAAATTTTATAAAATGCTTAGGGTTTAGGGTTTATAACATTTTCATAAATTATTTTAAAAAATCCTTGAAAAACGTTACAAAATGATTTTTAAAATGTTACAAAATGCTTAGGGTTTGGGGATTGGGGTTTATAACACTTTAGTAAATTATTTTAATAAGCACTTAAGTTTATTTTACAAAATTCTTATTAAAATGTTATATAATGCTTAGGTTGGTCTAGGCTTTCGAATGTTAAAAAATCCTTAGGGTTTAGGGTTTAGTTTTTATAACACTTCAGTAAAAAAATTTAAGAAACACTTAAAAAAAAGTTACAAAATGCTTGCTAAAATGTTATAAAATAATTGGGGATTAGAGTTTAGGCTTTAGGTTTTAGGGTTTATAAAAGTCTAGTAAATTCTTTTAATAAACACTTAAAAAAATTACAAAAAACTTAATAAATGTTATTAAATGCTTAGCGTTTAAAATGTTATAAAATGCTTAGGGTTTATAACACTTTAGTAAATGATTTTTATAAACACTTAAAAAAAAGTTAGAAAAGGCTTCTTAAAATGTTATAAAATTTTGAGGGTTTAGTGTTTAGGGTTTAAAATGTTATAAAACGCTTAGGGTTCAGGGTTTAGGGTTTATAACACTTTACTAAATTATTTTAATAAACACTTAAAAAAAGTTATAAAACACTTGTTAAAATGTTATAAAATGTTTAGGGTTTAGGATTTAGGGAAACTTTAGTAAATGCTTCTAATAAAAAAAATAAAAAGTTACAAAACGCTTGTTAAAATGTTGTAAAATTCTTAGGATTTAGGGTTTATAAAACTTTATTAAATGATTTTAATAAACACTTACAAAATGTTATAAAACATGTATTAAAATGTTATAAAATTCTTAGTTTCTAGGGTTAAAATTTTTATAACATTCTTACTGCTTAGGTTTTAGGTTTTTAAAAAGTTACAAAATGCTTGATAAAATGTAATAAAATGCCCAGGTTTTAGTGTTTATAACACTTTAATAAATTCTTTTAATAAACACTTAAAAATTAGGTTACAAAACACTTATTAAAATGTCATAAAATACTTAGGGTTTAGGGTTTGTGTTTTAAAATGTTATAAAATTCTTAGGGTTTAGGGTTTGGGCTGTGGGGATTAGGGTTTATGGTTTAGGGTTTATAAAACTTTAATAAAATATTTTAATTAACACTTAAATAAAAGTTACAAAATGGTTTTGAAAATGTTATAAAATGCTTAGGGTTTACTGTTTAATTTTTAGGGTTTGGGGTTTAGGGTTTAGAGTTTGGGTTTTATGGTTTATAACATTTTTTAAAATGATTTAACTAAAAACTTAAATAAAAGTTACAAAATGATTTTTAAAATGTTATTAAATTCTTTACATTTACGGTTTAGGGTTTCCGGTTTAGAATTTAAGGTTTCAAACACTTTACTAAAATATTTTAATAAACAACTAAATAAAATTCACAAAACACTTTTTAAAATGTTATAAAATGCTTAGGGTTTGGGGTTTGGGGATTGGATTTTAGAGTTTATGGTTTACAATTTAAGGTTTATAGCACTTTAGTAATTTATTTTAGTAAACACTTAAATAAATATTACATGACACTTTTTATGAAGTTATAAAATACTTAGGGTTTAGGGTTTAGGCTTTATGTTATGTATTTTAGGGTTTAGAGTTTAGTTTTTGCACACTTTATTAAATTCTTTCAATAAACACTTAAATAAGAGTTACAAATAACTTTTTAAGATGTTATAAAATACTTAGGGTTTAGGGTTTAGGGTTTTGGGTTTAGGATTTAGGATTTAGGGTTGAGGGTTTCGGGTTTGTAACACTTTAGTAAATGTTTTTAGTAAACACTTAAATAAAAGTTACAAAATACTTTTTAAAATGTCATAAAATTCTTAGGGTTTAGTGTTTAGGGTATGTTCTACAGGAATTAGGTTTTAAGACTTATAACACTTTATTAAACGATTTTAATAAATATTTAAATAAAAGTTAGAAAACGATTTTTAAAATGTTATAAAATTATATATGCTTAGGGTTTATAGCTTAAGTTTGAGGGTTTGGTGTTTAAAATATTATAAAATGATTAGGGTTTAGGGTTTATAACACTTTAGTAAATGATTTTAATAAGCACTTAGAAAAAGTTACAAAATGTTTCTTAAAATGTTATAAAATTCTTATGGTTTAGAGTTTAGTAATTAAAATGTTATAAAATGCTTAGGGTTTAGTGTTTTGGTCTTAGTGTTTATCGAACTTTAGTAAATGCTTTTAATAAAAGCTTAAATAAAAATTACAATACACTTTTTAAAGTGTTATAAAATTCTTAAGGTTTATTTTTAACATTTAGGTTAGGGATTTAGGTTAGGCCAGGCAAAGCTAAGCTAGGCTAGGCTTGTCTAGGCTATAATAGCCTAGGATAGGCTAGATTAGTCTAGGATAGGATAGGCTAGAGTAGGTTAGGCTAGGATAGATTAGGCTAGGATAGCCTAGGTTAGGCTAGCCTAGGCTAAGAAATAGTAGGCTTGGATATAATAGAGTAGAGTTGGCTAGGCTAGTATACGCTAACCAAGAGAAGGATATGTTAAAGCACATTAGATTAGGCTAGGTTAGGAAAGGTTAGACTATGCTATGCTAGGCTATGATAGGATCACCTTGGCTAGGCTAGAGTAGGAATGACTTGGCTAGGCTAGGTTAAAGTAGGTTAGAGTAGGCTAGGCTAGAGCAGGTTAGAGTAGGATAGGATAGGTGAGGTTAGAGTAGGTTAAAATAGGCTACAGTATGCTAGGATAGAGTTGGCTAGAGTAGATTAGACTAGGCTATGTAGGATAGAGTTGGCTAGAGTAGATTAGACTAGGCTATGTAGGATAGAGTTGGCTAAAGTAGATTAGACTAGGCTAGGTAGGATAGAGTTGGCTAGGCTAGCGTAGAGTATGCTAATGTAGGTTAGAATAGGCTAGGTTACTCTTGGATAGGCTAGATAAGGTTAGAGTAGGATAGGCTATCCTAGGCTAGAATAGTTTAGAGTAAGCTAAGATAGACAAGGCTATAGTAGGCTAGCCTAGAGATGGCTACAGTAGCGTAGGCTAAGCTAGGTAGGCGAGTGTTGGCTAGGCTATGCTAGAGTAGGCTAGGCTACATTAGCTAGGATTTAGTAGGTTAGGTTTTAGTAGACCATGCTAGAGTGGACTTTGCTAGGATAAGATAGAGTAGAAAAGGAAAGGCTAGAGTAGATTAAGCTAAGCTAGGGTAGGCCGGGCTGGCCTAGGTTGGAGTGGGGTATGCTATCTTATGCCAAAGTAGGTTGGGCTCCAATAGAGCAAGCTAGGAAAGGAAAAAGTATGCTTGAGTAGGCTAGGCTTGGCTAGGATAGTGTAGGCTAGGCTATCCTAGGTTAAGCTAAAGTTAGCTAGCCTAAGCTAGGCCAGTCTAGGCCAGGCTTGGCTAAAGTACATTATTCTAGCCTAGAATGGGTAGGCTAGATTACACCCATCTAGGTTAGTGTAGGCTAGTAGGCTAGAGTAGGATAATTTAGGCTAGGATAGGTCAGTTTAGGTTAGGTCACAGTAGGTTAGATTGGGCTAAGCTAGGCTAGAGTAGGCTGGAATTGGGTAGGCTAGTTTAGGGAAGAGTAGGATAGAGTAGGCTAGGTTAGGTTGTGGCATGATATAGTAGGATGGGCTAGGCTATGCTAGGATAGATTAGGATAGGCTTTGTTATGCCACGATATAGTAGGCTAGGCCATGATAGGCTAGGCTAGGCTAGACTGAGCTATGATAGAATAAGTTAGGTTATGCTAGGATAGGATATTCTAGACTATGATATGTTATGCTAGAATAGGTTAGGCTAGGATAGGCTAGAGTAGGTGAAGCTAGGCTAGTCTCGGTGAGAGTAGGCTAGACTAGGCTAAGTTAGGCTATGTTTGGCTAGAACGAGATGGGCTAAGTTGCATTGGGTTATGCTAGGGTAGGGTAGGGAAGGCTAAGCTAAAATAGGCTCATGTTGGCTAGGCTAGTATATGATAGAATAGGATAATGTGAGCTAGGCTGGGCTAGGCTAAAGTAGGTTAGCGTAGGATAGGATAGGCTAGGACAAGTAAGCACATATTGAGTAGGGTAAGTTAGAGTAGAGTAGGATAGACTAGGTTATGCCAAGGTATGCTAGGATATAGTAGGCTAGATAAGGCTAGGCTAGGCTAGAGCAGGGTAGGTTAGAGTAAAGTAAGCTCCTTTAGGTTATCGTAGTGTAGGCTAAGCTAGAGTGGGTTAGCCTAGGCTAGAGTAGACTATAGTACACTAGGATATGCTAGAGGAGGCTAGGCTAGGCTAGGCTAATCAAGATTACGTCAAGATAGAGTAGGATGGGTTATGCTAGAGTATACTAGGCAAAGCTAGTCTAAACTAGCCTAGGCCAGACTAGGCCAGGCTATAGTAGGCTAGGCTAGAGTAATCTAAGCTAGTCTAGCCTAGTGTAGGTCGGGCTATGCTATGTTAGAGTGGGATAGCTTAGGCTAAAGAAGGCTCTAGGTTATGGTAGGAAAGGACACAGTAGGCTATGGTTTACGGTTTAGCCTTAATAAAGTGTTAATTGTTTATTAAAAGCGTTTACAAAAGTGTTATCAACCCTAAATTCAAAACCCAAAACCCAAAACCCAAAACCCCAATAAACCTCAAACCCTTAACTCTAAAGCATAAACACTAAGAATTTTATAATGTTTTAAAAAGCAGTCGGTAACTTTTATTTAAGTGTTTATTAATAGTGTTTACTCAAGTTTTATAAACCCTAAACCCTAAACATGAAACCCCAAACCCTAAACCCTAAATCCTAAGAATTTTATAACATTTTAAAAACTATTTTGTAACTTTTATTTAAGTGTTTAATAAAATCATTTACTAAAGTGTTATAAACCCTAAACCCTAAACCTAAAACCAAAAATAAAACCCCTAAACCCTAAGCATTTTATAAGAGTTTAAATAGCATTTTGGAGCTTTTATTTAAGTATTTATTAAAAGAATTTACTAAGGTCTTATAAACTCTAAACCCTAAATCCCAAAGGCCAAACCATAAACACTAGACCATAAGAATTTTATACCATTTTAAAAAGAATTTTGTAACTTTTATTTAAGCCCTGATTAAAACCATTTATTAAGTCTTATAAACAATAAACACTAAACACTATACCACCCTAAACCCTAAACCCCAAACCCTAAATGCTAAAACCTAAACCCTAATCATTTTATAACATTTTAAAAATCATTTTATAACTTTTATTACAATGTTTATTAAAATAATCTAATAAAGTGTTATAAACCCTAAACTCTAAACCCCAAAGCTAAAACCCTAAACCCTAAACCTTAAAGCCTAAACTCTAAGAATTTTATAATATTTTAAAAAGTGTTTTGTAACTTAGATTTAAGTTGTTATTAAAATCATTAGTGAACCCTTATAAACCCTAAAGCTTAAACCCTAAACACCAAACCCTAAACCCTAAGCATTTCATAACATTTTAAAAAGAGGTTTTACTTTTTATTTATGTGTTCATTAAAACAATTTATTAAATCCTTATAAACCCTAAATCCTAAAACATGGACCCTAAACCCCAAACCCCAAACTGCAAACCCCAAACTTTAAATACTAATCATTTTATGAAATTTTAAAAAGTGCTTTGTAGCTTTCATTTAAGTGTTTATTAAAAGCATTCTCAAAAGTGTTATAAACTCTAAACCCTAAACCCTAAAACCTAAACCCAAAACCCTAGACCATAAGTATTTTATAACATTTTGAAAAGTGTTTTATAACTTTTATTTAACATTTTATTAGAATATTTTTCTAAATTATTATAAACCCTAAAAACAAAGCCCTGAAGTGTAAACCTCAAACCCCAAACCCTACACCCTATACCTTAATCATGTTATAACATTTTAAAAACTATTTTGTAGCTTTTATTTAAGTGTTTATTAAAATAATTTACCGAAGTGTTATAAAACCTAAGCCCTAAGCCCCAAACACTACACCTAAAACCCTAAAACCTAAACCCTATGTATTTTATAACATTTTCAAAATCATTTTCAAAATTTTATTTAGATGTTTATTAAAAGCATTTGCTATAAACCCTAAAACCTAAACCCTAATCATTTTACAACATTTTAAAAAGTGTTTTGTAATTTTTATTTAAGTGTTTATTAAAAGCATTTACTAAAGTGTTATAAACCTTAAACCATTACCCTGAAACCCTAAACCCTAAACCCTCAAACCCCCAAACCTAAACCCTAATCGATTTATAATATTTTAAAAAGAATTTGATGCTTTTATTTAAGTGTTTATTAAATGAATTTACTAAAGTGTTATAAATCCTAAATCCTGAACCCTAAACACTAATTATCTTTTTAATATTTTAAAATGTGTTTTGTAACTTTAGTGTTATAAATCATAAACCATAAGACCTAAACCCTAAACCCTAAACATGAATCCCTAAATCCCAAACTGTAAACCCCAAAAGGTAAACCCTAAACACTAAGAATTTTATAACATTTTAGAAATCATTCTGTAACTTTTATGTAAGTGTTTATTAAAATAATTTACTAAAGTGTTATAAAACCTAAACCCTAAACCCCAAACCCCAAACCCTATATCCTAATGCTTAAAGCCTTTGTATCTTTAAAAGAATTTCCCCCCTCCTCTCCCACTGCCTCTCCCTCCTCCTCCTCCTCCCTTCATCTCCTCTCCTTCTCTCTCCCCCTCCTGAACCTCTTCCTACTCCTCCTCCTCCCCCTGCTCCTTCTTTGTGTCCACCTCCCCCACCCCTCCTCTTGGTCCTTCTCCACAACTCTGTCCTCCTCCTCACCCCTCCTCACCTCCCTCTACCTCCACCTCCGCCCTCCACCTCTGCCTCCTCCGTCTCCTGCCTTTGCCTCATCCCTCTCTCCCCCGCCTCCACCTATGCCTCTTTCCCTACTTCCTCCCCCTCCCTTCCCCTCTCCTGCCTCTACCCCTCCTCTCTTGTCTCCTCTCCCCCCTGCAGCCTTGTCCTCCTTTGCCTCTTTGCCATCCTCTCCCGCCACATCCACCCCCTATGACTCCTCCACCTCCTACCCCATGCCTCCTCCTCTTCCCCTCCCTGCCTCATAAGGGATTCACGAAGTGAACCTCTGACCTATCATGTGTTTTCGTGGCATATTAAACAATACAGTTAATTTGAGTACATATTCAAAAATGCCTCTAAAAATCACATTATTTAACCCCCTACCAATATAAACCCAATATAGCTTCTCAATTTAAAAAACCCCTACTTTCACTAGATATTGTAGGTATCTATTTTTTCATTAACATTTTTTACACCACTTTATATTTTTTCATTAACTTTGAGATCCATTTTTTATATTTTCCAATATAAAAACCCTTTACCCCCATATATCCCCCAATATATTATGTCATTTTTTCCTCAATATATATTCCCCAATATGAACCCACGTGGTATGATATTGCCTGCCTTCACCTCTACCTCTCGCTCCTTTGTCTCCCCCTCACCCTCTTCCCCCTCCACCTCCTCCCCTCTCACCTTCTCCTCTTCCTCCTCCACCTCCCTCGCCTCCACCTCTTCCCCCCCCTCTCTCGCTTAGCACTGCTCCACCTCCCGTCAGGTCCTCTGCCTCCCTACTGGCCCCCTCATCTACCTCTACCCACTCCTCCTCCTTCGAATCTGTGTCCCCCCTCTTCCTCCTCCTCCACAACCACGTCCTCCTCTGCCTCCTCCTCTACCTATCACATTTGCCTCCTCCTTCCTGGCTCCCATCCCTCCACCTCCACCTCTCCCCCTACCTTCATCCCCTCCCATCCCCTTTCCTCCCTCTCCTCCTCCTCTCCTCCCTCCCCCTCCTCCTGCTTCACCTCTTACCCATCCTCTCCTGCCACATCCCCCTCCCCCTCCTTCAACTCCTACCCTTCCTCCCCCACGTCCTCCTCCTCTTTCCTCCCGCCTCTACCCTCGCCCTCGTTGTCGCCCCTGCTGGTGCCTATCTTCCCCTACCCATCCACCAACCTCCTCCTCCTCCTATCCCTCCTCATCCACTTCCCCAACCTCCTATGCTTCCTTCTCAACCTCTGCCTTTTCCCTCCTCCTCCTTATCCTCCTAAGAAAAGCATAAAAAGAAAAAAAAAATACATATCATTTGATTCTCTTTGTTTATAGTATTTTACAAATTTCTCAGATTTCCTCCATCCTCTCATCCTCTCCTCTCCCCTCATCTTCCTAAAAAACATTAAAAAAATTACATATCATTTCATTCTATTTATAATACTTACAGTATTTACGGATTTTCATATTTCTTTATAGTGATAATTCACATATGAGTACATAAATGTTAATCAAACAAACAATCTACATAAATAAAATCCAATATAAATAATTAATTATGAAAACAACAATTCAAGTAATCAAAATTATAGAAATAATATCAAAAGATTTTGTGCAATCACTAAGAGAAATCAATGGTTATTCGTAATCTCCAAAACTATCTAAAATCAATATATATAAATTATATAAAATATTTGAAAACTAAAATAAACCAAGAGCACAATTACCATAGACATAAATTCTGTAGACCCCAAAAAGAATTAACATACAACCACAAGGAAACTTCAGAAAACCTCCACTTGTCATAGAGGTAAGTACAATGGAACACTATCAACCATCTTCTATATTTAATAATACTATTGTAATTTTGAATTTCCTATGGTTTGATGTGGTCAAAAATGTAATTGCAAATAACTTCGTCGACATTGGAGAAAATCATGCTAGGGTGGCTGAAACCCAAATTATAAAATCAACATTATTGTATGCCAATTGGTCATTGTGTTGTCTTCAATACCTTCGATGTTAAGATGTATTTTTAATATAATGGTGCATTAAGACAATATAATTGTAGGACTTTGTTTCAACTAATTCATCACCATTATACGCACTTGTAGTGCTTCGTTTCAACTAATTGATCACCATTATACCATAACAGAACATAACAAACATAACGGTGTTTTGAAATTGTAACCATTTCAGATTTTGTTGTTATTTGTGTTTATATGTTAGAAGAAAATTTAATTTCCTAGCGATGGGTGAGGAATAACTGCAATTGGGTGTGAAGGGAGATGAATATTAATAAGAATATGGCCTTCTAGGGTAGAGAATCGTTGTTATAGGTGCTTCATCTTCCTGTCGATGAGACATTCAAAGTCCTTATCACATATTGAATCACGTACAACGATATTTATGTATATTTATAGGGCCACACTGTACAACAAGATTTAACTTCGAGTATTACAGATAGATTTAGTCAAAGTTAAGTGAGTTTATTTGTAGAAAATGATTTATACACTCACGCTATAGACCAGATTTGATATGGTTGGTTTAATATATTAGAATAGTAATTTGAAATGGAGCTTCATAATATTACATATCTTGTAATTAGCTTTTAAATTTCTAAAACTAATTCTAATAAACACGCACTTTTAAATTTATAAAACTAATTCTAACAAACATGCATGGAAAAAATTGTAATTAAGTTGCATTGTAGAGGAGACTTAAATTAGAAATAAATGTAAGCTTTATCTTTCAAAAAACGTAGCCGCTTAAGTTAATGGAAATAAAAACAATTTTCAATTCCACAAGACAAGATCAGTCAGTTATGCATGGTGGATTGAGTAAACTCGTATGAAACCAATAAAAAATTAATTGAACACAGATAGAGAACAATAAAACATCGGCCAATTATGTGTGATGGATTGATTAAACTAGTATGAAACTAATGAAAAGTTAAATGAACATGGAAAGAGAACAATAAAAGAGTTAATTAGATAAAGATACGATAATCACTTAAAAAATTGATTAAACAAGGACATACTCATCAAGTTTTTGGGAAGTAGTTCAATTATTAAAAGTGATTTTGGAATCCATTAATCATAAATTTTTAAATTTAGTAGACATGGAAGATTCCTTGAAAATTTGTGGAGTTATTGTTGGGAAACTCTTGAATCAGAATGGAAGGTATTACATAATTGTAGCTCAAATTTGTTGCGAGGGATGATGAAGGGTTTGCATCATATTTAAGTCTCGTCTCTCCTTTCTTCTTCATTGAGCTCATCCAAGAAATCAACGTTACCATTCCCTGCAATGTAGGATGACATGAACACCATACCAAGAAATCAACGTAGTTAAATATGAAACATTTGCAATCAAATTGATAAAAAGGAATCATAACATGGTCGAGCTTAAAATAATACCATATAAAGGTAATTTGATAACATCCATGCATACGGTCATTTATCTCCATGAACTCAAAAGTTGTAAATTCTCACACACAAACCACGACGACTGAGAGAGACTCAAACGACAGACTTACTTACTGACTCATACTCAAACCAACCACATCCAAGTACACAGATGTGACAATCTAAACATAGATAGAGGAGGACCAAAACACAACAAAATAGTAATAATTGAGATATATATATATATATATATATATATATATATATATATATATATATATAGATAGAGAGAGAGAGAGAGAGAGAGAGAGAGAAATTTCACCACTTTCTTCTATGGCTATATGTACTTCCCACACCCTTTGAAGGTTTCATCCACTCACAATTTTCATGATTTCCATAATATATCACGCCATTATCAGAGTGTGATAGATTGCTATTCTGAATATAACAAATTTCACCATCATGTTCCTATTCTACACGTCCCCATACATACCGGAGTGTAATACATTGCTTTTGTCAGTTAATATAACAAACTCAAACCACACCAGGCATTGTCAAACTGGAATAACTCGCTTTCTTGTCAGAGTTTATAACAAACTACACGTGCCCACTACTAGGCATAAATTCATTTGAAGGTTCGATTAACACTAGGCATAAATAATAACAAACTTGATGTATATGTACTTCCCACACCCTTTGAAGGTTTCATTGACTCCCAATTTTCATGATTTCCATAATATATCACGCCATTATCAGAGTGTGATAGATTTCTTTTTTGAATAAAACAAATTTCACTATCATGTTTCTGTTCTACAAGCACCCATACATACTGGGGTGTAATACGCTACTTTTGTCAGATAATATAACAAATGTGAACCACACTGGGCATTGTCAAACTAGAATATGTAGCTTTCTTGTTAGAGTTTATAAAAAACTACACGCGCCCCCTAGCATCAATCTATTAGTTGTTGATGATTAAATTAAAATTCTAGAATTCTAATTCCAAGGTATACACTCCTATCTACATAGTGAAATTAAGCAAGCATACATATGTTGTCACAAATTCAATTATATGTATTTTAAATTTGTAAATTATGTTTTCCCATATTTGTTTTTTAATCACCAAGATCTACATTAATGTGCATAAATATATATTTGTAATATTATTTTTTCAATATTTAATGTTTTAATTTTCTCATTGTTTTGTGTAATCAATGCTAAGTTATATCTAGAGGCCTTTTGTTGAACTCTAATGTGATGTTGAGTTCAATTTGAAGAACTTTCATTGATATGTTTAGTCTATGAAATATTTTTCTATTAAAATTATGTAAAACTTGAATACATTCTCATTTATGATTGGAATTTAAAAATATAATTGAAAGTATAATAAAACATAATACACATATTAATGTTTCACTAATTTCATTATTCACCAGAAACTCCCATTTAATAAATGTGAATATCATTTGAAAAATAAGAATATTGAAATATCAAAATAAAATTTGAGATGGTTAATAACATATTAAAAAAAAATTAAGAAAAATATTAAAATATATTTAAATCTCATTCATACAGGAGTATACCTGAGTATAGAACACGCGCCCATACATACCGGAGTGTAACAGGTTGCTTTTGTCAGCAGCCCCGGGCATTGTCAAACTGGAATATGCCACTTTATTGTCAGAGATTATACCAAACTGCACGCGCCCACTACTGCGAACCGCCCCGGGCATTGTCAAACTGGAATATGCCGCTTTATTGTCAGAGTTTATAACAAACTAAACGCGCCCACTACTTCGTTTGAAGGTTCAATGATCACTAGGTATAAATTATAACAAACTCAACTTATAACTATCCCAAATGCACATATCGCGAACGCACATATGCCGGTTTCAGAGTTTATAACAAACTACACGCGCCCACTACTTCGCATAAATTCAAATAGACTTAACCTAAACTATCGCGAACCCACATATGCCGGTTTCACAATTTATAACAAACTACACACGCCCACTACTTGGCATAAATTCGTTGGAAGGTTCGATGAACACAAATTGGCATAATCTAGTTTGAATGTGGGATGAACTCCAACCACCCACTACTCGCATTACGTGTCACACATGCACCAACTAATTACGCATCTGCGTTTAATCCTTTGACTTGTTACAATATAATGGAGAAAAAATGTGCTATAACGTTCGGTATAAATCTTTTGACTTGTTACAATACTTGTAATGCTTCTCGTGTGATATAAATCCTTTCACTTGTTACAACTATTCATGTAAGTGACAAGCTTCCCAATGAGACCATCGTCACGGTTACAAGCACGGTTGTTTACTATTTCAATTTTTTTTAATAGTGAGACGAGTCTGCAATGTTTTGGATGGAGGCGCAATAACTACTACAAGTCTTATTGGTGGGAAGATAATGTTTCAAATGACTTTTTATTATTTAGAGATTTTTTTATGTGATGTTCACATAATGTTTTTGATGGAAATTATTTTTGGAATTCTCCTGTGAAACACCCACTATACTAACTTTCTAAGGCTATCCAGAAAAATTCAAATTTGAAAATTATTTTATCACTCTACAATTGCATCACATTCTTGAACGTTCAGAAAAGCAAAAAGACACACACTACTATTAAATTTAGTAAATATTAATTACATTCTTGAAAGCTCAAAAAGCAAAAAGACAACAACTATATTTTGAAAGAAGAAAAAAATTTACATTCTTGAATATAGATATCAGGTCTAAACCCAATCCATTTCTTGAACTTAAGAAATATTAATTGGATTTTTAACACAAAAACTTAACACTTAAATTTAGAAATGATGATGCTAATTGCATTATAGAATGCTTCAAAAATAAAAATAAAAAATAGTTAAATTTAAAAGAAAAAAATGATTCTGAAAAAAAAAAAAAAAACTTTAAAAAAGTGTTGGTAAAATTTAAAAAAAAAGGTGAATTGCTTTCATAAAAGTGCACAAAAAATGCACAAAGTTAACCCATAAATTTAAAAAGTGAATCTCTATATAAGGGGCCCAAACCATGGATGTTCTCTCAAACATTATCTATACAACATCTAAATGACGTCTCCAATAACCAGAATGAATTCACATAACTATGAATAATCAAATAGAAATGAGCGTAATTATAATTAGTAATTTTTTGTTATATAGTAAAATTGTTAAAATAAAATTTAAAGATAGTTTGTTTAATAGCAAAAATCACTATTAAAATTCATATGGATTAGTAATATTATTCTTTAATAAATAAATAGAGTCATATGGATTAATAGTCTTTTTAATTAATAATAAAAAATAATAATTTATATTTTTTTTCTAAATAATCTTAGCTTAGAAAAATTTGAATACAAATAAATTATTTATCTCAAATTTATGGATAATCTTTTTTTTCAATATTTTTAAGAGTTGCAAAACCCAGACCTTTGAAAAATACTAGATACTAAATCTTCGACTGCTTGTTTTGCTACGGTCCAATAGTTGTCTGATTACAACAATGAGGGAAATCATATGGAAGCATCCACTATGTTTCCCAATAATATTTTGATTTTAAAATACATATATTAATATATGTACCTTTGAAATCACTAATTATAATAAATTTATTCTTAGATATTCCTGTTCATTGCACTATATATTAACTCGAATAGTTATTTCTCTTCCCTTTCGCCATTATGACCACTATAATATCTAATGCAATATGTGTTACTTAAACAAAATCCATTATGAATGCCAAAAAATTGAGATGTCACATGACCCATATAACCCCTAATTTAGGGTGATCACTAGTACACTCAGAGATAATTACAAAGCCTTCCACAATGTGACCTCTAACCACTATTACCATTAAAAAATGACATTGATTACTTTATAATCCTTAACGTACTAAATCTAAAATTCGGTAAACTATAGTGCACTATGATCTTTAACACACTGAATTCGAGAAACTATGCCCCCTAGTACAATGTCACAGTAAAGACATTGTAACTCCTAAAAGTCATAGTGCACATCAACTTTAGTACTTACCATATTAATTATAACTTATATATATTTAAAGTGGCTTAACATAGTGAAGATAAAGGTGAATCAAGTGTAGCTCCTTCAAATTAAATCCCATGAAAAGGGAACATAAAAAATGTTGTATTGCACAAATGATATTTTTACCATTAACATTGACCAAAACAACATTTTATGGGATTCAATATATGGTAATGATATTGATGAGTAATCATAATTATCCCATTATATGATATGATAATGGCCTATATTTTTAAGATCACTTGAGATCTTAAGGTTTGTGTGTCAAGCCCATTTCAGTTATTATGCTTATGCTTTCACGACATTAATGTCATGTATCTCAGATTTTATAAAACAATATGATTTTTTCCACTTTATCCCTCCATGCAATAAATTTAACAAAGTATAGGTAAGTTTTTCGAAATTTAATTATATGTATGGCAATGTTGATTTGATTCTACAAAAATTCCAAGATCGATGTCTTTGAAAAGGTACACATTGTGATTATCGTTACTTTTGACCTCTTTCTCAGTAGAAATCTAAATTATCCTGGGAGGTAGTATGGATATTTTCCAATTTTTGTTTCACTGTATCCAGAAAGACATGTGAGATTCACTAAAGTAACTGTGTTGAGGATTTTTCTTATATTATTTTTTAGTGTTCAATTTTTAAATGTATGTCTCAATTTTCAATTGCAAAAAGTATTTTTGTCTTACATAGAAAGGGAATTAGAGAAGTGGAATATGTCAACTAATAACAATAGCTCAAAAGAGAAAAAATCAAGAAAGAGATGATAGAAGCAGTGTTATTCTTATTATGATGAGGAGATAATGGAGACATATATTGATATCGCTATTGTCATAAAAATGGTAAGGGTTACTTCTATAACATCCTTCTCTAAATTTGGAGTAAACATATTGTGCTACGTAATTTTTTAGAATCTATTAAATGATAGAAGTGATTGTAGGAAGTAGAATCATTACCTGACGCAACAACATCGAAAAAAATTCTTCGATGAAATTGCAACACACTAGCCATAGATGTTATAGGTACTTTAGCTTTCCTAGCTAAAATGACATGGCTCTAGTGAGAAAATTGTAGGTTAAGTTAAGTTATAAAATATTTAGAATATTTATTAAAATTGTAGCATAGAGAAAATTGGAGAAAATGTTTAACACTTGCAACTCTAGTAGTTGGTGGAATGTGGCATGGAATTAACGGTTGAATTTATTTCTGGAGTGATCTAGATGCTTATGTCTTAAAATCTCAGAGACAATGTCCAAGAGTAGGAGTCATCCATGGATATGATTGTGTGATAAACCCAAATTCTCTAGATTAACTCTTCTTCTCAAGTCCATAGGACTACTACTTGAATCGTTGATGTAATTTCAAATCTATGTGTTGATTTTTAATTGGAGTGAGGTAGGCCATGATGACACTCTACTATTTTTTGGGATGAATAGTGTCTTCCCAGCCCAACTTGATAGTGAGAAATGTTTGGTGTAATGATTGTCCAACCCCTCATAGAGATGTCTTAAGATATTGTTTTCAAATTTTCATAAAGCAACCATTGAAAATATTATTTTTAAATTTCCATTAACAATTTTGTCTACAACATTGTGATTTCCACGAGAAAACATCCAACCAAACATGTAAGAGTTCACTTTAGTTAAAAGCTTCACTTCTTGGAGATAAGTATTCAATGTGTCAATTTGAAACACATTTGAAATAGTTAGTCATATAATATTAGTATAAAACTAATAGATATTAATATAAAATATCTCAGGAAATGTTTATCTAATTTGATTTAATTTTTAATATTATTGTATTTGTCTCCAAATATTCACTCAGCAGCCAAAAATAGCGTTTTCAAATTTTGATTGGCAATTATGTATTGTATGTGTGCACTATTATGAGTTCTAGTTAGAAAGGTTCAAACTTATATTAGTCAGGAATTGTCTTAGCTACAAACCAAATTTAACTCATTTTGTGCATAGTTATCCTTCATAATCTTTTGAAGAAATATAATACAAATTACAACCTTCAGTAGGAAGCTTAAGTGATAGGGGTAAGTATTTAATGTGCTAACCTAATATATCATTAACATTTAAATTAGTTATCCATATAAATTTAGTGATAAAAATTACTGAGCAATGTAACAATATCGAATAAAAAAATTCCAGTGCAATATAATAAAATCTATAAATTGAAAATATATAAATAAGGAGTAGTCCAATTTATAAATGTAATAGTTTTTTTCATGAGAATATGGGGATACAATTTCAAGCAACACTATGATTTTTTGTTGTCAAAAATATATTTTTGAATGCATAAATGAATTCAACCCCCATAAAATACCTTCAGGCACTCAAAATTCGATAAATTAAACAACTTAAACTTAGGTTTTTAAAAATCTGTGATGGAATTTGGTTAAAATTAAAATTAATTAACAAAATGATCATGAAAAATTATATTTCATCCATAATTTAGACTACCCATAAAAACAATAATTATATTAAACCGATAATTAATATAGTATTTGAATATATACGCTTTAATAATATTATAATTTCAGTCTAATCTACTATAAGAACAACAATTAACCAACAAAGATATAAATTTATATAATACTAGTTATTTTCTTCGAACAATAGAAAAAACTAACATGATTAGCGAACATAATCAACTGCGTAGCAACCTAATATAAGTTGTTACAATATATCCACATGAGGGTAGTTTAGTGAAGATGTACAAGTGCCCTATGGTGGTTGGAAGCCACCTCCAAAGATTCATGGTTTTTAAGCTAAGGTTCCACATTTCAAGCACTCCTTTTGACATGGTTTTGTGCTCTCTAAAAGAGGATCCAAGCTTTAATTCTCCGCATTATGTCCTAATTCAAAACAAACTCCAAGTATTGCACTCTCCAAGAAAGAATCCCTCCATAAAACTACTCAGCATCTTAGATTATGGCATGTGCTTGTAGTGGTCCTAAGGGGGAGTGATTTTACTCCTAGTGAATGTTATGATGATCCAAACTTATGCAGTAATGCAACAAACCATAAACACTAAAACCTAAGCCTTTTATAACATTTCAAAAAGAGTTTCGTAACTTTTATTTAAGTGTATATTAAGATAATTTACTAAAGTGTTGTAAACCCTAAACCGTAAATTCTAAATCCTAAGAATTTTATAACATTTTAAAAAATATTTGTAACATTTAAAACGTAAACATTAAAACCGAAACTCTTAGCCCCAAACCTGAAACCCTAAACCCTAAACCTTAAGTCCTAAACTCTAAGAATAATTTATGTCGAGATAGTTAGAATAATTTAAGTCAAAACCAATTTAGCCTATCTAACATAGAATCTTGACTCGACTAGAGAGTTGATCGACTTTATAATATCCATTGTAGAATTGTTTGGGATCGTCAACTAAGTCGAACAGCCCCTCCAACATCTCCCCTACTCTTAATTCATTCTTTGTGACAAAATACGGGAAGATTTGGAGTCTTACAAAATTTGTACAAAATTTGACACACCATAAATTAAAAAATGCAAATCCTAATAATGAAATAAAAGTTCATTCAGAAGGGTGGTTGACTAATTAGAAGATCTAGTTTCGTGGTCAACTAGAACTTCTTGAATTACATCTACAATATTTATAATGTGAATTCCTCTTCTTTTCCCTTCCTTGGCTGACTAATTGGAACATTCAATTTTAGATTCCTCAGTGTGATGTTGTTGTTCAGAAGAGAGACCAAATCCGAAAAGCTTGGCTCAAAGAAATTCAATTTATGTCGTGGGGAAGATGATTTAGATGATTGTGCTATTATAGGTGCCGGTGTTGAAGTCATAGGGAATGTTGTTTGATAAGTATTTGGTGCAAGAACTTGAATATCTTGATCCTAAACAATAAACAATAAACCCTAAACCCTATCAACTAAACCCTAAACCCTAAGCATTTTATAAAAATTTTAAAAGAGTTTTGTAGCTTTTATTTAAGTTTTTATTTAAAAAGTTACTAAATTATTATAAACCTTAAACCATACACCCTAAAACCTAAACCATAAACCCTAAACCCTGAGCCCTAAAACCTAAACAATAAACCCTAAGAATTTTATAATAGTTTAAGAAGAATTTTGTAACTTTTATTTAAGTGTATCAAAACAATTTAATAATGTGTTATAAACCCTAAACCATAAACACAAAACCCTAAGCCCTAAGCCCAAAAGCATAAACCATATACCCCAAACCCTAAACCCTAAACCCTAGACCCTAACCATTTTATAAAATTTTAGAAATTGTTATGTAACTTTTATTTAAATGTTTATTAGAAGCATTTGTTAAAATTTTGTAGACCCTAAACACTAAACCCTAAAACTAAACACAAAACCCAAACCTTAAACCCTAAACCCTAAACCCTAAACTCTAAACCATAAATCATAAACCCTAAACTCTAAACCCTAATAATTTTATAACATTTTAAAAGACATATTGCAACTTCTATTTAAGTGTTCATTAAAATCATTTACTAATGTGTTATAAACCCTAAAACCTAAACTCTAAACATCAAACCCCAAACCATAAACCCTAAACTCTAAACCCTAAGAATTTTGTAACATCTTAAAAGAATTCCTAACTTTTATTTAAGTGTTTATTAGGAGGATTTACTAAAGTCTTATGAGCCCTAGAATCTTAACCGTGAACCCTAAGCAATTCATAACATTTTAAAAAGTGTTTTTTAACTTTTATTTAAGTGTTTATTATAAGAATTTACTTATGTCTTATAAACCCTAAACACTAAGAATTTGATAGCATTTTAAAAACAGTTTTGTAAATTTTACTTAAATTTTTATCATATTAATTTACTAAGGTGTTATAAACCCTAAACCATAAAAACTAAACCCTAAACTATAAACCCTAAACTGGAAAACCTAAACCCTAAAAGCTAAATCATAAGCCTTTTATAACATTTCAAAAAGTGTTTTGTAAATTTTATTTAAGTGTTTATTAAAAACATTTACTAAAGTGTTATAAACTTTAAACCCTAATCCTTAAGACCTAAACCCTAATTAATTTATAACATTTTAACTAGTGGTTTTTAGCTTCTATTTAAGTGTATATTAAAATCATTTACTAAATTGTTATAAACCCTAAACCTTAAATGTTAAAGCCTAAGAATTTTATAAAATTTTGAAAACTATTTGTAACTTTTATTTAAGTGCTTATTAAAAGAATTTACTAAAATGTTATAAACCCTAAATCCTAAACCCTAAACCCCAAACTGTAATCCCTAAACCATAAAACCTAATAATTTTATTAGTATCTATAATAAGGGAAGACCACACTTGGGTATGTGAGTGTAGAATGGAGAAAACCCTAAACCCTAAATCTTTTTTTTCCACCCTTATTCATAAAAAAATTTCCTTTTATTTATTTTTCTTCATAACTTCTCGAGGCTCCATGGGATGAATTCATTATGTGTAATATGTAGCAGCGGATACCCGCTTAAGGTGTGGTGGTTCATCCCTTCACCCTAAACCCTTAACGCTAAACCCCAAACCCTAAACCATAAACCCTAAACCCCAAATCCTAAGCACTAAACCCTGAGCATTTTACAACATTTTAAAAAGTGTTTTGTAGCTTTTATTTAATTGTGTATTAAAACAATTACTGAGGTGTTATAAACCTGAAACCATGAACCCTAAACAAAAAATCTTAAAACCTAAATCCTAAGCATTTTATAAAGTGTTATAAAAGCTAAACCCTAAACCCTAATCCCTAAAGCCTAAACCGCTAACTCTTAACCCTAAACCCTAAACCCTAAAACTGAAATCCTAAATCCTAAACCCTAAATTCTAAACCCTAAAACCTAAACCGTAAGCATTTTATGACAATGTTAAAAATGTTTTGTAACTTTTATTTAACTTTTTACTAATTTTTTTTACTAAAGTACTATAAACCCTAAGCCCTAAACTGTAAACCATAAACCCCTAATGCTAAACCTTAAACTGTAAACTCTAAACCCTAAGTATTTTATAACATTTTAAAAAGTGTTTTGTAACTATTATATAAATTTTTATTAAAATCATTTACTAAAGTGTTATAATCCTTAAACCCTAAACCCTACACTTAAAAGCCTAAACCCTAAAACCCAAACCCTAAACCCTCAACATTTTATAGCATTTTCAAAATGGTTTTGTAACCTTTATCTAAGTCTTTATTAAAATAATTTACTAAAGTGTTAGAAACCATAAACACTAAACACTAAACTCCAAACCCTAATCCCTACACCCTAAACCCCAAACCATAAACCTTAAATCCTAAACCATAAACCGTAAATGCTAAGCATTTTATAACATTTTAAAAAGCACTTTGTAAATTTTATTTAAGTGTTTACTGAAAGCTTTTATGGAAGTGTTATAAACCATAAATTTAAAACCCTAAACCCTATACCCTAAACCCCAAACAATAAACTTCAAACCGTTAACTCTAAACCATAAACAATAAGCATTTCGTAACATTTTAAAAAGTAGTCTGTAACTATTATTCAACTGTTCATAAAAATAATTTACTCAATTTTTATAAACTCTCAACCTGGAACCCCGAAACCTAAATCCTAAAGCATAAACCCTAAACCCTAAGAATTTTATAACATTTTGAAAACCTTTTTCTAACCTTTATTTAATTTTTTATTAAAAGCATTTACTAAAGTGTTATAAAACCTAAAACCTAAGCCTTAAACCCTAAATCCCAGAGGCCAAATTGTAAACGCTAAACCCTAAGCATTTCATATCATTTTAAAAGGAATTTTGTAACTTTTATTTAAGCCTTGATCAAAACCATTTACTAAAGTCTTATAAACCATAATCCCTAAACACTAAACCTCCCTTAACCCCAAAGCCTAAATGCTAAACCCTAAACCCTAGTCATTTTATAACATTTTAAAAATCATTGTCTAACTTTTATTGGAGTGTTTAATAAAATAATTTACTGAAGTGTTATAAACCGTAAACACTAAACCCTAAACTCTAAACCCCAAACCTCAAACCCTAAACTCTAAACCTTAAATCCTAAACTCTAATCATTTTATAACATTTAAAAAAAAAATTGTAACTTTTGTTTAAGTGTTTATTAAAATCATTTACTGAACCCCTATAAACCCTAAACCCTAAATATTTTATAACATTTTAAAAAGACTTTTTAAACTTTTATTTAACTGTTTATTAAAAGAATTTACTAAATCATTATAAAGCCTAAATCCTAAAACATGAACCCTAAACCCCAAACCCCAAACCCTAAAAACCAATCATTTTATAACATTTTGAAAAGTCTTTTCTAACTTTCATTCAAGTTCTTATTAAAAGCATTTTCTCAAGTGTTGTAAAACCTAAACCCTAAACCTAAACCCAAAACCCTAAACCATAAACTCCAACTATTTTATAACATGTTGAAAAGTCTTTTGTAACCTTTATGTAACTTTTTATTAAAATAATTTACTAAATTGTTATAAACCCTTAAACATAAGCCCTGAAGTGTAAACTCCAAAGCCAAAACACTATACTCTAAACCTTAATCATTCTATAATATTTTAAAAATCATTCTGTAGCTTTTATTTAAGTTTTTATTAAAATAATTTACTAAAGTGTTATAAAACCTAAACCTCAAACCCCAGACACTACACCTGAAACCATAAAACCTAAACCCTATGTATTTTATAACATTAAAAAAAAAATCTAAATTTTATTTAGGTGTTTACTAAAGTGTTATAGAACGTGAAACCTAAATCCTAAGCATTTTAAAACATTTTAAAAAGTGTTTTGCAGCTTTTATTTAAGTTTTGATTAAAAGCATTTACCAAAGTGTTATAAACCTTAAACCATAATCCGGAAACCCTAAACCCTAAACCCCCAAACCCTAAAACCTAAACCCTAAACCATAAACACTCAAGGCTAAACCCTAAATGCTCATTTTGATTTTGATATTTTAAAAAGTGTTTTGTAACTTTTATTTAAATGTTTATTAAAATCATTTACTAAAGTGTTATAATCCTTAAACCCTAAACTCTAAACCCTAAACCCTAAAACCCAAACCCCAAACCCTCAACATTTTATAGCATTTTCAAAATGGTTTTGTAAACTTTATCTAAGTGTTTATTAAAAGAATATATTGAAGTGTTAGAAACCATAAACACTAAAACCTAAACCCCAAACCCTGAACCCTACAACCTAAACCCCAATCCCTAAACCTTAAACCCTAAACCGTAAATTCTAAGAATTTTATAACATTTTAAATGTGCTCTGTAAATTTTATTTAAGTTTTTACTGAAAGCTTTTATGGAAGTATTATAAACTCTAAACTCAAAACCCTGAACCCTATACCCTAAACCCCAAACAATAAACTTCAAACCGTTAACTCTAAACCATAAACACTAAGTATTTTATAACATTTTAAAAAATAGTTTGTAACTATTATTCAAGTGTTTATAAGAAGAATTTACACAATTTTTATAAACTCTAAACCTTAAACTCTAAACCTCGAACCCCATACCCTAAAGCCTAAATCATAAACCCTAATTCCTAAGAATTTTATAACATTTTGAAAACCTTTTTGTAAGTTTTATTTAAGTTTTTATTAAAAGCATTTACTAAAGTGTTATAAACCCTAAAACCTAAGCCCTAAACCCTAAACCTAAAACCTAAACTCAAAACCCAAAACCTTAAACCCTAAGCATTTTATAACAGTTTAAAAATATTTTTGGAGCTTTTATTTAAGCCTTTATTAAAAGCATTTACTAACATCTTATAAACCCTAAACCCCAAATCCCAAAGGCCAAACTATAAACACTAAACCTAAGCATTTCATATCATTTTAAAAGGAATTTTGTAACTTTTATTTAATCCTTGATTAAAAACATTTACCAAAGTCTTATAAACCATAATCCCTAAACACTAAACCACCCTTAACCCCAAACCCTAAATGCTAAACCCTAAACCCTAATCATTTTATAACATTTTAAAAATCATTTTCTAACTTTTATTGTAGTCTTTATTAAAATAATTTACTAAAGTTTTATAAGTAAACACTAAACCCTAAACTCTAAACCCAAAACCTCAAACCCTAAACTCTAAACCTTAAATCCTAAACTCTAAGAATTTTATAACATTTTAAAAAGTGTTTTGTAACTTTTATTTAAGTGTTTATTAAAATAATTTACTAAACCCCTATAAACCCTAAACCCCAAATCCTAAACCCTAAACATTTTATAACATTTTAAAAAGACTTTTTAAACTTTTATTTAAGTGTTTATTAAAATAATTTACTAAATGCTTATAAACCCTAAATCCTAAAACATGAACCCTAAACCTCAAACCCCAAACCATAAAAACCAATCTTTGTATAAAATTTTAAAAAGTATTCTGTAACTTTCATTTAAATGTTTATTAAAATCATTTTCCCAAGTGTTATAAACCCTAAACCCTAAAATCTAAACCCAAAACCCTAAATCCTAAACTCTAACTATGTTATAACATGTTGAAAAGTGTTTTGTAACCTTTATGTAACATTTTATTAAAATAATTTCCCAAATTGTTATAAACCCTTAAACATAAGCTCTGAACTGTAAACCCTATACCCTAAAGCTTAATCATTTTATAACATTTTAAATATCATTTTGTCACTTTTATTTAAGTGTTTATTAAAATAATTTACCAAAGTGTTATGAAACCTTAACCCTAAGGCCCAGAAACTACACCTGAAACCCTAAAATTGAAACCCTATGTATCTTATAACATTTTAAAAATAATTTTCTAAATTTTATCTAGGTGTTTACTAAAGTGTTATAGAACCTAAAACCTAAATCCTAAACATTTTACAACATTTAAAAAGTGTTTTGTAACTTTTATTTAAGTGTCTATTAAAAGCATTTACTAAAGTGTTATAAACCTTAAACCGTAAACCAGAAACCCTAATCCCTAAACCCCCAAACCCTAAAACCTAAACCCTAAACCATAAACCCTCAAGCCTAAACCCTAAACGCTAATTTTGATTTTAATATTTTAAAAAGTGTTTTGTAACTTTAGTGTTATAAATCCTAAACCATAAATGCTAAACCATAAACCCTAAAACCTAAACCCTGAACCTAAAACCCTAAATCCCAAACCGTAAACCCCAAAGTGTAAACCCTAAACACTAAGAATTTTAGAGAATTTTAAAAAGTGTTATGTAACTTTTATTTAAGTGTTTATTAAAAGAATTTACGAAAGTGTTAGTAAACCTAAACCCTAAACCCCAAACCCAAAACCCTATATCATAATGTTTAAAACATGAAACATAAACCCTAAAATCATTTACTAAGTTCTTATAAACTCTAAACCGTAAACTCCAAAACCTAAACAGTAAACCCTAAGCCCTAAATTGAAACCCTAAAAGCTAAGGATTTTATAACATTTAAAAAATTGTTTTGTAACTTCTGTTTAAATTTTTACTAAAACCATTTACTAAAGTGCTATAAACCCTAAACCCTTAATCCTTAAACCCCAAATCACAAACCCTAAATCCTAAAAAACCCTAAAACCTAAAAGCCCTAAAAAAACCATAAACCATAAAAACCCTAAACCCTAAAAATCGTTTTTTACTTTTTTTATAAGTTTTTATTTAAAGAACTTATTATATAATTATAAACCATAAACCCTAAACCCTAATACCCACACCCCCAACCTAAACCCTAAACCCTAAAACAAAAGCACTTTATAACATTTAAAACCCCAAACCCTAAACACTAAGTATTTATAACATTTTAACAAGCATTTCTAACTTTTTAATTGCTTATTTAAAGAATTTACTAAATTGATATAAAATGTAAATCGTAAGCATTTTATTATAATTTAGAAAGCATTTTTTAACATTTTAAAACCATAAACCCTAAACATTTTATAACATTTTAATAAGTGTTTTGTAACTTTTTTTAAGTGTTTACTAAAAGAATTTAGTAAAATGTCCTTCAAACCTAAACCCTAATCATTTTATAACTTTTTAGCAAGTGTTTTGTAACTTTTTTCTAAGTTTTTATTAAAAGAATATATTGAAGTGTTACAAGACCTAAACCCTAAACCCTAAACACTAAGGATTTTGCAACATTTTAAAAAGTGTTTTTTAACTTTTTTTTAAGTGTTTTTAAGAAGAATTTACTAAATTCCTATGAACCCTAAGCCTTAAACCTTAAAAATTTTATAACATTTTAAACCCTAGACCTAAACCCTAAGCATTTAATGACATTTTAACAAGCTTTTTGTAAATTTTTTTGAAGTGTTTATTAAAAGAATTTACTAAAATGTTATAAACCCTAAATCCTAAACCATAACCATTTTATAACATTTTAAACCCAAAACCATAAACTGTAAAGCCTAAACTCTAAACACTAAGTATTTCATAACATTTTAACAAACATTTTCTTACTTTTTTTTTAGTTTTTATTAAAAGAATTTACTAAAGTGTTATAAACCTAAACCCCAAACCATGAGCATTTTATAGAATTTTAAATCCTAAACGCTAAAGCCTACAAAATTTATAACATTTTAACAAGCGTTTTGTTAACTTTCTTTATGTTCTTATTAAAATAATTTTCCAAAGAGTTATAAATCCCAAACCATAAACCATTCACCCTATCCCTAAACACTAAGAATTTAACAACATTTTAAAATACATTTTTTAACTTTTTAAAGTGTTTATTAAGAGCATTTAATAAAGTGTTATAACCCTAAACCGTAAACACTTAACCCTAACCCCCAAACCTCAAACGCTAAACCCTAAAACCAAGGCATTTTATCACCTATTAAAAATAATTTTATAACTTTTATTTAGGTGTTTATTAAAATAATTTACTAAGGTGTTATAAAACCTAAACCCTAAACCCTAAACCCGAAACCCTAAACCCTTAAGACCTAATAAATTAGTAACATTTTTAAAAGTGGTTTGTAACATTTTTTAAGTGTTTATTAAAACCACTTAATAAATTTTTATAAACCCTAAACCTTATACAATATACCCTAAACCCCAAACCCTAAACCTTAAACCCTATAAACTAAACGCTAAATCGTAGGCATTTTATAACATTTTCAAAAGCGTTTTGTAACTTTTATAATTGTTTATTAAAATAATTTACAAAGTTGTTATAAACCCTACACCATAAACCCTAAAACCTAAAACCCAAAATCTAAACCCTAAAACCCAAGCGCTAAACCCTAAACAATAAACCCTAAGAATTTTATAATAGTTTAAGAAGAATTTTGTAAATTTTATTTATTTGTTTATAAATCGTAAACCATAAACACAAACCCCTAAACCCTAAACACAAAATCATAAACCATAAAAACCAAAACCTAAACCCTTAACCCTATATCCCAAACCCCAAACCCTACACCCTAAATCGTAAACCCTAAACCCTAACCATTTTATAGCATTTTAAAAATTGTTTTGTTACATTTATTTAAGTGTTTATTAAAAGAATTTACCAAAACATTGTAGACTTGAAACACTAAACCGTAAACCTAAATCCAAAACTCCAAACCCTAAACCCTAAACCCTAAACCCTAAACAATAAACCCTAAATCCCAAACCCTAAACCCTAAACTCTGATCATTTTATAACATTTCAAAAAGTATTTTGAAACTTTTATTTAAGTGTTTTTTAATAGCATTTGATAAAGTCATATAAATCCTAAACCCTAGCATCTAAACCCCAAATCCTATACCGTAAATCATCAACCCTAAACCCTAAACCTTAAACCCCAGAACACGAACCGTGAATATTAAACCCCAAACCCTAAACATTTTATAACATTTTAAAAATCATTTTGTAATTTGTATTTAACATTTTATAAAAATAATTTACTAAAGTGTTATAAACCCTCGACCCTAAACTATAAACCACAAACCCTAGACCCTAAAAGTTAAACTCTAAACCTGAAACCCTAAACTCTAAATCCTAAACTCTAAACCCTAAATGCTAAACATTAAGCCCTAATAATTCTATAACATTTTAAAATTCATATTGTAACTTCTATTTATGTATTTATTAAAATCATTTACTAAAGTGCTATAAACCCTAAACCTTAAAGTCTAAACACCAAACCCCAAACCATAAAACCTAAACCCTAAACCCTAAGCATTTTATAACATCCTAAAAGAATTCGAACTTTTATTCAAGTGTTTATTAAGAGGATTTACTAAAGTAATATAAACCCTAGACTCTTCACCCTCAACCGTGAGAAATTTATCACGTTTTAAAAAGTGTTTTTTAACTTTTATCTAAGTGTTTATTATAAGAATTTACAAAAGTATTATAAACCCTAAACCCTAAGCATTTTATAGCATTCTAAAAATACTTTTGTAACATTTACTTAGGTTTTTATCAAAATAATTTACAAAGGTCGTTTGAACCCTAAACACTAAACCTTAAGCATTTTATAACATTTTAAACCCTAAGCATTCAATGACATTTTAAAAACCTTTTTTTAACCTTTCTTGAAGTGTTTATTGAAAGCATTTACTAAAATGTTATAAACCATAAGCATTTTATAACACTTTAAACCCAAAACAATAAACCCTAAAGACTAAACTTTAAACGGTAAGTATTTTATAACATTTTAGCGAAGTTTTCTTACTTTTTTTTAAGTGTTTATTAAAATCATTTACTAAAGTGTTATAAACCCTAAACCATGAGTATTTTATAGAATTGTAAATCCTAAACCCTAAATCCTAAGCATTTTATAACATTTGAACAAGTGTTTTGTAGCTTTTTTTTTATGTTCTTATTAAAAGAATTTATCAAAGCGTTATAAATACCAAACCCTAAACCATAAACCCTATCCCTAAACACTAAGAATTTTATAAAATTTCAAAACAATTTTTTCTAACTTTTTAAAGTGTTTATTAAAAGCATTTAATAAAGTGTTATCACCCTAAACCCTCAACCCTAAGGATTTTATAACATTTCAACAAGAGTTTTGTAATTTTTGTTTAAGCTTTTATTAAAATAATTTACTAAAGAGTTATAAACCCTAAACCCTAAACCTTAAACATTAAAACCTAAACCCAAAACCCTAAACCCTAAACCCTAAAACCTAAGCATTTTATGATCTATTAAAAATAATTTTGTAAATTTTATTTAAGTCTTCATTAAAATAATTTACTAACATGTTATAAACCCTAAACCTAAACACTATAAATTAAACCCTAAACTCGAAGCATTTTATAACATTTTTAAACGTGTTTCGTAACTTTTATTTAAGTGTTTATTAAAGGGATTTACTAAATTGTTATAAACCTTAAACCATACACCCTAAAACCTAAATCCCTAAACCTAAACTCTAAACCGTAAACCCCGAGTCCTAAACCCTAAACCATAAACCTTAAGAATTTTATAATAGTTTAAGAAGAATTTTGTAACTTTTATTTAAGTGTTTATTAAAAGAATTTACTAAAGTGTTATAAACCCTAAACCATAAAAACAACATGCTAAACCCTAAACACAAAAACATAAACCCAAAACCTCAAAACGTAAAACTTAAATCTTAAACCCCAAACCCCAAACCTAAACCCTAAACATTTAGTGAAATTTTAACAAGTTTTTTGTAAATTTTTTTGAAGTCTTTATTAAAATCATTTACTAAAATGTTAAAAACCCTAAGTCCAAAACCGTAAGCATTTTATAACATTTTAAGCCCAAAACCCTAAACCATGAAGCCTAAACTCTAAACCCTAAGTATTTTATAACATTTTAACAAGTGTTTTCTTACTATTTTAAGTGTTTAAAAGCATTTACGAAAGTGTTATAAACCGTAAACCCTAAACAATGGGAATTTATAGAATTTTAAAGCATAAACCCTAAAGCCTAAGCATTTTATAACATTTTAACAAGCGTTTTGTAACTTTTTTATTTTCTTATTAAAATAATTTATCAAAGTGTTATAAATCCCAAACCCAAACAATAAACCCTATCCCTAAACACTAAGAATTTTATAACATTTTAAAATACATTTTTGTAACTTTTTTAAGTGTTTATTAAAAGCATTTAATAATGTGTTATAACACTAAACCATAAACCCTAAACACTAAACCCTAATACCCAAACCTCAAACCCTAAACCCTATAACCTATGCACTTTATTATCTATTAAAAATAATTTTGTAAATTTTATTTAAGTGTTTAATAAATAATTTACTAAGTTGTTATAAACCCTAAACGAGAAACCCTAAACCCTTAAAACCTAATAAATTAGTAACATTTTAAAAAGTGGTTTGTAACATTTTTTAAGTGTTTATTAAAAGCACTTAATAAAGTTTTATAAACCCTAAACCCTATACCCTATACCCTGAACCCCAAACCCTAAACCTTAAACCCTATAAACTAAACGCTAAAACGTAGGCATTTTATAACATTTTCAAAAGCGTTTTGTAACTTTTATTTAAGTGTTTATTAAAAGAATTTACAAAGTTGTTATAAACCCTACACCATAAACCATAAAACCTAAAACCCAAAATATAAACCCTAAAACCCAAGCGCTAAACCCTAAACCATAAACCCTAGAAATTTTATAATAGTTTAAGAAGAATTTTGTAAATTTTATCTATCTGTTTATAAATTGTAAACCATAAACACAAAACCCTAAACCCTAAACACAAAATCATAAACCATAAACACCAAAACCTAAACCCTTAACCCTATATCCCAAACCCAAAACCCTACACCCTAAATCATAAACCCTAAACCCTAACCATTTTATAGCATTTTAAAAATTGTTTTGTTACTTTTATTTAAGTGTTTATTAAAAGCATTTACCAAAACATTGTAGACTAGAAACACTAAACCCTAAACCTAAATCCAAAACTCCAAACCCTAAACCCTAAACCCTAAACACTAAACCCTAAATCCCAAACCCTAAACCCTAAACTCTCATCATTTTATTTCATTTCAAAAAGTATTTTGAAACTTTTATTTAAGTTTTTTTTTAAAGAATTTTATAAAGTCTTATAAATCCTAAACCCTAGCATCTAAACCCCAAATCCTATACCGTAAATCATTAACCCTAAGCCCTCAACATTTTATAACATTTTAAAAATCATTTTGTAATTTTTATTTAACATTTTATAAAAAGAATTTACTAAAGTGTTATAAACCCTCAACCCGAAACTGTAAACCACAAACCCTAGACCCTAAAAGCTAAACTCTAAACCTGAAACCCCAAGCTCTAAATCCTAAACACTAAACCCTAAATGCTAAACATTAAACCCTAATAATTCTATAAAAGTTTTAAAATTCATATTGTAACTTCTATTTATGTATTTATTAAAATCATTTACTAAAGTGCTATAAACCCTAAACCCTAAACTCTAAACACCAAACCCCAAACCATAAAACCTAAACCCTAAACCCTAAGAATTTTATAACATCCTAAAAGAATTCAAACTTTTATTCAAGTGTTTATTAAGAGGATTTACTAAAGTAATATAAACCCTAGACTCTTAACCCTCGACCATGAGAAATTTATCACATTTTAAAAAGTGTTTTTTAACTTTTATCTAAGTGTTTATTATAAGAATTTACAAAAGTATTATAAACCATAAACCCTAAGCATTTTATAGCATTCTAAAAATACTTTTGTAACATTTACTTAAGTGTTTATCAAAATAATTTACCAAGGTCGTTTCAACCCTAAACGCTAAACCTTAAGCATTTTATAACATTTTAAACCCTAAGCATTCAATGACATTTTAAAAACCTTTTTGTAACATTTTTTCAAGTGTTTATTGAAAGAATTTACTAAAATGTTATAAACCATAAGCATTTTATAACATTTTAAACCCAAAACCATAAACCCTAAAGACTAAACTTTAAAACGTAAGAATTTTATAACATTTTAGCAAAGTTTTCTTACTTTTTTTAAGTGTTTATTGAAATCATTTACTAAAGTGTTATAAACCCTAAACCATGAGTATTTTATAGAATTGTAAATCCTAAACCCTAAATCCTAAGCATTTTATAACATTTGAACAAGTGTGTTGTAACTTTTTTTTATGTTCTTATTAAAAGAAATTATCAAAGTGTTATAAATACCAAACCCTAAACCATAAACCCTATCCCTAAACACTGAGAATTTTATAACATTTCAAAACCATTTTTCCTAACTTTTTAAAATGTTTATTAAAAGAATTTAATAAAGTGTTATCACCTTAAACCCTCAACCCTAAGGATTTTATAACATTTCAACAAGAGTTTTGTAATTTTTGTTTAAGTGTTTATTAAAATTAAAACTTAAACATTAAACATTAAACCCTAAACCCCAAACCTTAAACCCTAAACCCTAAAACCTAAACATTTTATGATCTATTAAAAATAATTTTGTAACTTTTATTTAAGTCTTCATTAAAATAATTTACTAACGTGTTATAAACCCTAAACCCTAAACACTATAAATAAAACCCTAAACCTGAATTATTTTATAACATTTTTAAACGTGTTTCGTAACTTTTATTTAGGTTTTTATTAAAGGAATTTACTAAATTGTTATAAACCCTAAACCATACACCCTAAAACCTAAACCCCTAAACCTAAACTCTAAACCCTAAACCCCAAGTCCTAAACCCTAAACCATAAACCTTAAGAATTTTATAATAGTTTAAGAAGAATTTTGTAACTTTTATTTAAGTGTTTATTAAAAGAATTTACTAAAGTGTTATAAACCCTAAACCATAAAAAAACATGCTAAACCCTAAACACAAAAACATAAACCCTAAACCTCAAAACGTAAAACCTAAATCTTAAACCCCAAACCCCAAACCTAAACCCTAAACATTCAGTGACATTTTAACAAGTTTTTTGTAAATTCTTTTGAAGTGTTTATTAAAATCATTTACTAAAATGTTATAAACCCTAAATCCCAAACCGTAAGCATTTTATAACATTTTAAGCCCAAAACCCTAAACCATAAAGCCTAAACTCTAAACCCTAAGTATTTTATAACATTTTAACAAGTGTTTTCTTACTATTGTAAGTGTTTATTAAAAGAATTTACCAAAGTTTTATAAACCGTAAACCCTAATCAATGATAATTTATAGAATTTCAAATCCTAAACCCTAAAGCCTAAGCATTTTATAACATTCTAACAAGCGTTTTGTAACTTTTTGTATTTTCTTATTAAAAGAATTTATCAAAGTGTTATAAATCCCAAACCCAAACAATAAACCCTATCCCTAAACACTAAGAATTTTATAACATTTTAAAATACAATTTTGTAACTTTTTTAAGTGTTTATTAAAAGCATTTAATAAAGTGTTATAACCCTAAACCATAAACCCTAAACACTAAACACTAATACCCAAACCTCAAACCCTAAACCGTAAAACCTATGCACTTTATGATCTATTAAAAATAATTTTGTAAATTTTATTTAAGTGTTTATTAAAATAATTTACTAAGGTGTTATAAAACCTAAACCCTAAACCCTAAACCCTAATCCCCAAACCCTAAACTCTAAACCCTAATCATTTTATAACATTTTAAAAAGTGTTTTGTAACCTTTTTTAAGTGTTTATCAAAAGCACTTAATAAATTTTTATAATCCCTAAAACCCTAAAAAATAAACTCTAAAACCTATAAACTAAATCCTAAACCCCAAGCCCTAAACCCTAAACCTTAAATCCTAAGAATTTGATAACAGTTTAAGAAGAATTTTGTAACTTTTATTTAAGTGTTTATTAAAATAATTTACTAAAGTGTTATAAACCATAAACCATAAACACAAAACCCTAAACCCTAAACACAAAAACATAAACCCTAAACCCCAAAACCTAGACCCTAAACCCTAAACCCCAAACTCCAAACCCTGAACTATAAACCCTAAATCCTAACAATTTTATAAGATTTTAAAAATTGTTTTGTAACTTTTATTTAAGTATTTATTAAAATCATTTACCAAAATGTTGTAGACCCTAAAGACTAAACCCTAAACCTAAACCGAAAACCCCAAACCATATCATTTTATAACATTTTAAAAA